>JAMXDD010000001.1:4176873-4655974 GCA_024733475.1 Syzygium grande
CATCCTTATTCTTCAACTGCAGTGCTAGGGCACAGGATTGCGACAATCTCATTGGTGAATGATTGATGGCTGGTTTCATGACTTGGTTCGGTACGAAGAACATGGCGCTTCGAACACTCACTGAGCAGACTCCTGAAAGTGATCTATGAGGATATTCAATCGGCGATGAGAGTAGCAACTTGGTCGGGCAATCGGTGTTACGGAGAATAGAAACGCATTGAGGCTTATGAACAGAATTAACTTGGAAGAGTATAATAAGAGAAGGAAGTGTTGTGCTGCAAGCGAAATGATAGGTGTAATGTGGTATACATGTTTGATATACGTTGTTGACTCATTTGTAATCAGTCTAGTTATTTAAATAAATATATGGCTTTAATTATGCTATCGGCTCGTTTCCAATGTGTTAATGAATATAATCGCTCTATATTGGGGGCTCGTCTTTAGATATGTCAAGCTTCTAAAGTGAATTATCTAGTCCAATCCCGTTTGACAATCTTAATTTATTATCTTAGAACTGATGCATTCAACAATCAATTTGTCAGTTTATGTCCAGATATCTCAAACTTTCTCAGTGACATGCGTTATGGTAGGAAAATTGTCTAAAAAGTCTTAAAACTATTGTACGACTGCCAAGTCAGTCATAAATATTTCAATCATGCTAATTTATTCCTAAACCTTTTGAGTTTTTGTCAATTTATTCCTAAACCATTTAATGAATTGCCAATGCAGTTCTTTCAACTAATTTTGGTAGAAAATCACTAATGTGATAGTCCATTCAATAGTGGTTGTCCGACGAGGCGTGATCGACGCTGATGTGGATAATTTTTTTAGTTTTTTAAAAAAATTCTGAATTTTTTTATTGATTTATTTCTTTTTTCTTTTGTCTTTACAGGGCTAGCGACCCCCTGCCCTGGGCAGGCTATAAAGCCCTTACTAGAACTCGGCAAGGACTCATGAGCCTTCACTGTGGCCTGTTAGGGCTGACATGAGGGTCACAGCCAGCAAAGGCCCTAGAATCGGTGCTGATCGATGACCCTAGCCGACCCTGTGAAGAAAAAAGAAGAAAAGAAAAGAAAAGAAAAGAAAGAAAAATAATAAAATATAACAAATCAATACAAAATTAATAAAAATTCAAAAAAATTATCCACATCTGCACCAACCGCGTCATGTAGGACTGACGCTAACTAGATGGTCACGTTAGTAATTTCCGGCTAAAATTAGCCAAAATGACTATATTGGTAATCCGTTAAAAAGTTTAAGATTAAATTGGCAAATCCTTAAAAGGTTTATAACTAAATTGGCACAATTGAAAAATTTAAGAATGAAATGGAAAATTATTCAAAAGGTTTTGGACTAAATTGACACGATTAAAAGTTTAAAATTGAATTGACTGTCGTATAACAAGTTTGAGACTTTTTTGGAGAAATTCCCTCGCTATAATGCATGTAAACTTGTTACACGATGAAGAATGCACACTTCATCTGTTATACTAGATTATTAATCTTACAGACAAGCTTTTGTCAGGAGAATGAGTTTGAGTTGTTCCTTCTTGGAAGATAATATTTCGATGACTATGAGATATTTTTCTTATTAAACGGGTTTTGACTCGCTTCTTAAATGAATCAAGAGATCAAAGATGCTCTTCATGAGCCTCGAGCTTTGCATGTTAAAATGGGTTTCTCAACCCGTCAAAAAAACCGTCAAAAAAAAAAGAAAAGAAGAAGAATATATTCAGTCAGCAGGACTAAGCCATAAACTCGATTAGTTAATGAATTTAGACGTTGTTTTGACTATTGATTAATGTTTGATATGCATGCTATTCGATTTTAATGACTTTATAAACTTAGAAAATGGTTTTTGTATAATTAGAGTTTCCAAGTGTCGAAGGAAGTTAATATGGTCAATGCAGTCCTGAGATTTCACTTGCCACATATTTTTATGGTCAGCTCATCTGTCTTTTCTAATTATGTATCCATTAATGAGTTGATAAATTTGGGTTAATGCTGATAAATTGATTTTGTTTTTGGGAAACTTTATTAAATGGCTTTAGTTTAGATAATGAAATGGCTTTGTTGCATATACTTAAAGAGTCAATAGAGGGGCAAAGGCACTTCACCTAGACCATGAAGTGAGAAGTTCGAGATTTACTTTCCGTGTATTTGCAAAGGTGGCATTGTTGCAACATGTCCTTTTCTATTTATTATTTAATGGGTTAATACTACGAAAAATTCTAAATTAGTACACCCGGTGACAGATTTACCCCGAGCTAATTTTTTGACCACAAAAAATTCCAGACTGATACACTTGTGACATATTTACCTTCCGTAAAGTTAGATTAATACTACGAAAAATCACAAATTGGTAAACTTGTGACAAACAAAAGGATAAAAGCCCAAACTGGTGCATCTGTCAACTGTTAAATGTCATCCAACTCAGCAATTTGACGGCAAATTTTCACGGAAACTAACAGAGGGTAAATTTTTCACAGGTGTACTAGTTTAGGGTTTTTGATTGTCAAAAAATTAGTTTTGGGTAAATTTGTTATAAGTGTACGAGTTTAAAATTTTTCGTGGTATTAACCCTTATTTAATTGCTTGATGAATTTGGCGTAATCTTGCCATTAGAAATTTTTTTTGCAAATATATAGAATGGGTTTTTTACTAGCCATGTATTTTCAAATAGTGACATAAATGCAACCTGCCTTTTTCTATTCATTTTTAATGACAGTAATGAATATGGAGATTTATTTCTATAACAAGTGCATCAAAGTGTCAAAGATTGTTAATACGGCAATGCAGAGATTTTACTTGCCATTTTGTTATTATTCTTTAATGACCTGATTGGATTAATCTTGCATGCTTAATTAATACAGGAAAAATAAAAATGAATTGGTTTACTTGAGAGATTGAAATGAATTGATAGTCTTTCACGCAGAATGACATGTTGAGACATACTCGTAATCTACTCTCGATTCTTTTAATTAGCCTGCCTTTTCTTTTAATTCTTTTGAGAATGAAATGATAGGTTTGAAGAAATCTTGTGAAATTAGAAATATTGGAAAAAAAATGAACACCTTACATATCCTAAAAACTTTGAATAGGGACAACAAGTTTGTCATGTGCGTGAAATGCTCGGATTATTTCTACTTTCTATTGCATTCATGGACTTGTGGCTTATCCATGTAAAGTGGGCTCATTTGCAAAAATAAAAATAAAAATGAAAAAGAAGATATCAATGTAGATACAGAATTAATATCGTGTTAATTGACTCCGTAAGGGATAGATTCACCATATCAATAATTCAGATACATATTGCATTTTTTGGCAATAGTTGTTGAGATACGGATTCAGATACTGGATTTATTGGCACTTTAATCGCAAATAAAGGGAAAGTTTCTCTATGGCTTCTCTATATAAAGCACCATAGTTTTTTCCCAATGCCATGTCATTTTTATTATATCTGTAAATTAAGCTTGATTCAATCTAGACTTCGGTCATGAGCTTAACAACCACTATATTGTCGTCTCGTATCTTCATGTATGAGTCCAGTTATTGGTTAATATGCTTGATATACATTGTTGGTTAAGCTGGGGTCTCAACCTTGGCCCCTCATGCCTTATCGGTGATGGCGAGTTTTGGCTCTCAGGAGCTAGATTGGTGCATACCTCGTCAGCTGCTTACGTGCAAAATTGAATATGTCTTGCACGTCCAACACGCCATTTTGCAGGGGCATCGTGATGCCTTTGCC
The DNA here is from genome assembly GCA_024733475.1 of Syzygium grande. Taxonomy (NCBI): domain Eukaryota; kingdom Viridiplantae; phylum Streptophyta; class Magnoliopsida; order Myrtales; family Myrtaceae; genus Syzygium; species Syzygium grande. The sequence continues at coordinate 4,180,621 of JAMXDD010000001.1, forward strand.
AGTCGGAGATATATCGTTATCTCCATCTCCTTTATTCTTCGTGATTGTGGATATCATGGATTGATCTTAATAGATTGTAACTAATATTGTAATATCTTGTTATCTTATATAGCCATCTAAGTTCCTCGTGTACTCTTCATTATGAAACATACAAAGATTATACAATTCTCTTTTCGTGTACACTTATCTCACCCCCTAAATGAAAAGAAAAGAGCCGAAGCAAGTGATAGAGACATTAGATCATTAGATTTAGGCTCGTCGGAATTGAATCTATTTCTCTTACCATTTCGTGGGCTCGTGACTTATTCGGGTAAAGTGGGCTTACTTGCAAAAAAAAAAAAAAAAGGTTGGCTGAAAAAGTAGATATGATCGCAGATACGGAATTAGTATTGCCTTAATTGACAGTGCAAAGAATAGATTGACCATATCAATGGTTCAGATACGGATTTAGATACTGATTTTATTGGCGCTTTGGTTCGAGAAGTTTCTCTACGGATTTTCTATAAAGAGTGGCATAGCTTCTCTCCAATCGGGGGCTTATTTTCATTCAACTATTAAATCATGGTGTATTCAATCTATAAAATTTTTTATCATAAGCTCGACAACCACTATTTTGTGGTTGCATCTCTTCGCATATGAGTTCGATTGTTGATTAATATGCTCGATATACAGTGTTGGGTAAATGGGAGTCTTGCCGCATACAAGCAAGAGAAGACCGGAAATGAAAGGTATGTGATTAGTTATAAGCCTTCTATTTTGTTGCAAAAAAAGAGTGACAAGCATCGTCCGTCACTAAATTGGACAAATGAAGTGATATTTGTCAACACTCTTTTCATGTGAAATGAACGTATCCTCGTTCTTTAACTGCAGTATGCGAAGGACTTCGTCGTGAGGGCAAACGATGGTGACGATCTCATTCGTCAATGCCTCAACCTCGCACAGCTCGGCAAGAAACTTATCCAGGTCGTGATGTCGACCGAACGTGAATCATTGACAACTAGCTATATGACTGGTTCGATACAATGAATCTGATGCTTCGAATCCTCGTAGTCAGAAGATCCAATCAAAAAATTTAAACTGGTAGATGAAGGGACTACGTATGTATATGAAGAGCATATAGACCCGATAGATAGGCAATGTGGGATATACTAACACTTGCTGAGCGGACTCCGAAAATAATCTACGAGGGAGTCGATGATCAAGGGAAAGATTCAATCTAGCAAGTGAATGATTTCGAGTTGGGAGCACCAAGTTGGTCAGAGGTGAATGTCACATACCTGAGCTTTTCAAGGTGCAACAGGCCAAGGGTGACCGAAATGACCGGGCATGCTTTCAAGTTTCTCCAGGATTTTTTCGATTTATGTACATTTGCATCCAAGAAAATACTTGTAATTAATGGGCTGCTTGTGGATGGGGAGACTAGATCCCTACTATTAGATTGAATAGAGATATACTATTGTAATTGGAGGGGTTCACATTTATATAGTGCCCCTCCCCTCATTTCTAACCTTGCACAAATATCCACACAAGAAGAGTAATAAAGCACTTGCTCTCAAACCCTTTCCTTTCTAGAGTTTCTCTCTAAGATCCAAGGTGGGTCAAGTGAATAGTGACGATTGACATGAGGAAGGTTGACCTTAGACGACTCTAATAAGTAATGAGCGAGTCAAGGGAATCAGACATTGCACAATTGCGATCTCAAGTACTGAACTGTAACACTAGCAACAAGAGCTTAAAATGAATATACACAATTAGCCGTCCGTGATATGATCATTCTTCCCGGTAAAACAAGGTTGCACTACCAATATCTACTTCTATCTTATAATTTTGATCATGTAAATCATGTAATCTTTTCTACCATGTACTCCATGAGTTCTTTAACACAGAGGAGGCTAACAATGGTAACAAGCTCATTGATCCCTCCCACTTGTTTAAATCATCTCCAATGGAGGCCGTAACATTGATGGACACCATTTGGTCCATGTAGCCACCAAAAACACGCTACATGTTAAAAAGACCTTTGGTCAAGAATGTAGAGAAAAGACAAAGATCTAGGGTTTTGTTTTATCAATTTGAAATTACAGTTATTGAACGAGGGTGAAAAAGAAAATCGAGAACTTTCATCAACTCTTTGTTTCGGCATATCTGAAAATGCTAAAATGCCCAAAGCCGATTTGCCCTTGCCTTGAAAGAAAGGGCTTTTGGAACGCATTGCAATTTGCCAAATTGGCTTCGAAATTACTTCACCAAACACAACTCTTCTTGCCAAAAGCTTTTTATAAGTTCAAAGTCTCTTGACAATGCTTTTTCAAGCGCAGCCTAAGTTAACCACAAATCTATCAGCCCCACCCCGCCCATTTTTGCCCACCATCTTCAATCATTAGGCGTACGTAGCCACTAAGAAGATGCCACGCGTGGAAGACCTTCGACATGAACGTGGATCTATGGATTGGTCCATCACCCGACTTCTAGTCAATCAAAACATGCCAGATCATAACAGCGTGCGAAAGTACTGCCAGATCATCATCAACCCTTTCGGTGGGGGCCACAGAAGAGTTTTTGGCGCGGAGTGATGCATTATTATTGGCCCACCTGCCAGTCTGCTGTGTCCACGTGGCACGTACCTATCCCCTTTAATCAATCATCTCAATCATTATTTCCAACCTTTGTAGCTGATGAAGAGAGAGAAATGGTGCTAGGTCGGATGGTACTACCAGTTCTTGGAAGGTTGTCGGCTATCGGATTGTTTCGTTGGTGCTGCCTTTTGGTCCACCCCGAAAGTCCCACGTGAACCTCCTTCTTAACCTAGGAAGGAGGTTCACGTAGGAAGGAGGTTAAGGTTGGCATCGCCAGACAGCATGCCGGAGTTTACGTGTTTGACCCTTCATTAAAATTACGTGTAAATTTCTCTAACTTGGGATAGGATAAAAAAAGGTAAAGATCGGAACATTAGAGATTTTCGAAGGTGATACTAATGGGCAAAAGTGTTCGATCAGTTCTGGATGTCAATTTAATCATAAATTTTTCAATATTATATATTTAGTTTTAAGTCTTTGTATGAGATTCTAATATAATCTTTCAAGCAAATTTTCAATAGAAATCGTTGACGTGTAAGTATGACACGTAGGATGGCCGACGATTGGCACACTGGCATGTCGATGATTTTCGACGAAAATTTGACCGAGAGAATTATATTGAAATTTCGAGCAAAAATTTATGATTAAATTAACAACGTTGAAAAATGTATGATTGAATTAGTACTCAAATGATAAGTTTAGAATTGATGGGATAATTTTCCCAATATTAATGTGACTCGAGATGTTAAAATAAGGAGATTAACTCAACCTATGTTGTGTAAGAGCATGATTGAGCCATGATCCTTATCTCTTCAACACTTCTTCTGCCCAAATTGGAACGAGCGTGATAAATCAAATCCACAGCCATTTAGCGAATCAATACCCATTAAACAACATTCAACTCATATTATTAATTTAATGCATTTTGCTAATAAAAAAAATGATGATGATAATCAGCAGGCGGTGCTAATGTGTCAGCTCAATCTTCATCGATAAATTCCACGTAACCAAATTGGATTAAGACAACATTTGATTTTACAAAACGACCCCATATGGAAAGCGACGCAGCAGCGACAGTATAAGAAAGAAAAAAGTAAAAATGGAGCTGAGTGTCATACTTAAATTCTCCATCGTTGGGGCTCCACGCGCATGAAAACGATCTCATCAGCATCTCGCACGCTTCTAGCACCTCAGGGTGATTAGCACGAACCATAATTCCACGTCACGTAATTAGAATTCGATATTTCTTGTGTTGACCAAAGATTAATCGATGTGTATTTTAGCTTCATAAATGGCATATTAATTAAAAAAACATATTAATATTAAAGTGTCAGGATATTTATGTATGGATTTTATATATTTTTCACGTCTCTATTTATTGATTAAGTTTTTTGGAACAAACATTGTAACATGATGTCAGAGCCCAGTTCCAACTCCGGCTTATTTCGCGTGGCTGAACATCTTTATGGTCACATCAAAGGCGGGTTTCGTTTGTATGGCCACAACAGTGACCCGGATTGAGACATTTTCAATCTTTCTTGTTTGTTTCTACAAGGATGGAAGGAAATATTATCGGAAAATCGTCTATAGGTATGGAATGAAATCAAGTTGAAATTGCATAAGCAGAAAGAAAAAAAGAACATGGATTGTACATTTGAAAAAGTCGCAACGCTGCCATGTGATCTGCATGGACACACTTGCATGTGGCGGCAAGAAAATAAAAATTAATTAAGGACTACCATCTGGTTAAAATAATGAAGAGGATGATATTGACATTAAACAAAGTTAGTCTAAGACCGCATTTAATTTCATTAATTGACAACATCCAAGACCCAACAAAATTGCAAGATAATAATAAAATTGCCATGAGAAGAAAAAGATGAATTTGTCCACTGCCAAAGCGGGACCAACTTAGATCCAAATTTCACAGATACAAAAGAAACGCTTCCCATACAATTGACCCCCACCTCCCCACAAGATGAATGGCAACAACGATGACCCCAAAACCCCTCTCCTCCCGCTCCACGGAGATCACGACGGACGAGGGCCGCCCGGCTCACAGTCCCCCTCGCCCCTCCTCGATCTCTTCACGCTGGGGAACGCGTTCGTCGCGCTTGGCCCGCTCCTGTGCGCCGTGATGTGCCTCTGTGTCAGGCTCGACGGGTCGGTGGCCAGCCGTAACATGCTCGGCGTGCTGGCGTGGATGTTTGCGTGGTGGCTGACTGAGGCCGTGCCGATGCCGGTGACCTCGATGGCGCCGCTCTTCCTGTTCCCGATGCTCGGGATCGCATCCGCAGATGCCGTCGCCAGGTCTTACATGGACGACGTGATCGCGCTCGTCCTTGGGAGCTTCATCCTTGCTCTCGCCGTCGAGCACTATAACATCCACCGGAGACTCGCCTTGAATGTGAGTTCTTCTTCCATAATCTTCCTTCTCCTCTTCTACATGGGTCCACTTGCAATTTTTTTTTCAATATAGTTCATGATTATTGCACTACATGTTATTCCGAGTATAAACGTTAATTTCAAGAATTTCTATCTTGACTTTTCCTTTGTTTCAAATTTATTTTTCTTGGATTAACTTTGGTGTCAAATCAATGAGCCTAGGACACCCCATATTGCTGGGTCCTGGCCCTTCCAAAAGGGTCTCAATCCTCTCTTTTCGTCCACAAAGTGAAAGCGAAATGGAGGGTTTCTCTTGAGCTTTAATAATTTGTATGGTACATTATGCTTGATCATCGGATCAAAGCTATTCTATAATGTGGATTAATTGTCACTAACATCGTCTCAATGATGCCCTTCTTTTATATTGGGGAGGAATCTCCATGATGACGCATGTAAACATTTATCATTGTGATGTGGACTAAAGAAGCATCATCACATGTAGATGTGTGATTCCCTATTCCCATAAACCATCATGTTGTCTCATAGGAAAATATTATAATATTGGCCAGTAGGGTATTCAGTAAATCGGTCTGTGTAAACGTATACGCACAAAGTTAAACCGCCATATGAATTGTATGCTGAGAAATTGGTCATCCTTAAGTTGTAGCTCTATTATTAGTAAGGGTGACAACAGGCCAAATTGAGTTCGAGTCTCCATTGATATCAGACTCAAGATCCAACTCATATAGAATTGAACAAAAAATAATCGTGTCGGGTTATCGGGTTTTATTTTCCGTACTCGTGAATGTGTTTAGTGTTTAATAAACTCTGTTTACTACGTTTGTTTTGATTTTGAAGTAAGCTCAATAATGTTTTTGGAATCGATTCGGGTTTATGATATGAAACCAATCAAACCATCGGAAACCCATTATTTTACTTACTACCCGAAAAAACAAAGAAACCCAATTCAGAAAGATTCAAAATCTTTTGTTCTGGTCAATTCGGTTTAGTTCGGGATTTTAATGTGGGTGGTTCTTTTTTACACCCCTAATAATTAGTAATTGTGAATAAGGCAGATAACATTACTTTTCTGCGGAGAGCCGCTGAACCCGCCTCTATTGCTGCTCGGGATATGCGCAACCACGGCATTCGTGAGCATGTGGATGCATAACGTGGCGGCGGCGGTGATGATGATGCCCGTCGCCACGGGGATCCTCCAGCGCCTCCCGGAGGGGCCGGCCCGGCCCAATGCTGCGGGCAAGTTCTGCAAGGCGGTGGTGCTGGGGGTGATATACTCGGCTGCCATCGGGGGGATGAGCACCCTCACCGGGACGGGTGTCAACCTGATATTGGTGGGGATGTGGAAGAGCTACTTCCCGGAGGCAAACCCCATCAGCTTCAACACATGGTTCTTCTTCGGGTTCCCTCTGGCCTTGTTGATCTTCTTGGGCTTGTGGGGGATCCTCTGCTTGATGTACTGCTCAAGGGACTCAGGAAGGGCTCTATCTGCTTACTTGGACAAGGCCCATCTCAAGAGAGAGCTTGAACTGTTAGGTAAATGAGACCCTAAAACTCACTTTCCTACCTTTCATTTCATGATCTTGGTCTTGAAATCATTAAGTGCAACGTGTTTCTTAATCAAAAGAAAAATGGCAGGCATCTTTTTCTTTGTTGATGAATGAGCTAATTCAGGTTAATTTGTGTGAAAAAATATGAGCGTAGGTCCCATGGCATTTGTTGAAAAGATGGTGTTGACCGTCTTCTCGGTGCGTTCTTAACTTGAAGGTTACTAGTAATTTCTCTAGCTTATGCGATTGATAGCATTATTAAAATGAATAAATGAAAAAAATGTGCAGATGCTAATAGTTTTGTGGATGACAAGAAGCATAACAGAAGACATTCCTGGTTGGGGAGCTCTATTTGAAGGAAGAGCAGGCGATGGAACAGTCAGTGTGAGTATATATGAGTTCAAAACTAGTTACACCAAATGTTCGATCCATCTGGACATCGACTCACGTTCTTGTCGCGATGTCACGCAACATGGTATTTACGAAACCCTATTCGTGGGATTTTTGCTCTTGAGAACAGGTGATGATGGCGACGTTGCTCTTCATAATCCCGAACAAGAAGCAGAAAGGAGAGAAACTGATGGACTGGAACAAGTGCAAGAAGCTGCCGTGGAACATCATCCTCCTCCTTGGGGCCGGTTTCGCGATCGCGGATGGGGTCCGCTCCAGCGGGCTCGCAGACGTCCTATCGGAGACCCTAGGATTCCTAGAGGCGGCACCGTACCTGGCCATCGCCCCGGCCGTCTGCACCATAAGCAGTACGATCACCGAGTTCACGTCGAACAACGCGACCACAACACTCCTCATCCCTCTCCTCATTCAGATCGCCAAGACCATGGGCGTGCACCCGCTGCTCCTGATGGTTCCTGGAGCAATCGGGGCTCAATTTGCTTTCTTGCTCCCCACCGGCACTCCTTCCAACATCGTCGGCTTCACAACCGGCCACATCGAAATCGCCGACATGATCAAGGTCGGTTTGCCTCTCAAGATTACTGGCATTGCCATACTGTCCTTGCTAATGCCCACATTAGGTAAACTCCCTCTTCTTGGTGTAAAGTTGTAAACTACTTCATCAGTTACCACATCGTTTGTCCTCAATCGAGTCACTCGACTTTAATCGCGCTTCAGATGAAAACTGCTCTATCGTCGAATTCCTGATCAAAACCTGATTCAAACTGCTCTTTTTTTCTGTTGGGTGTAGGAGCATATGTCTTCGGAACAAATGGTAAGGTGCCATAGCAGAGGAGAGGTGTCTTCTGCCATTGGAGTTTCGCTTCCCAAATTCAACAGGCAAAAGAGAGGTTCCAGGATTCATCAACAGTGTAGTACAAGTGTTAGGATTAGTTCTTTGGGGACTATTCTCAATTTTCCATATCACCTCTCTCTGTATGTAAAACGACTGAATATGGGGCGGGCAATGAATATCTTGAAACGAAAGTACAGGAACGACTACGAATTTTGAACCGGAGATATATAAACTGTTGGAAGATTAGCGAAAAGATTGAAGATTCCGATTATTGATGGATGAACAAAAACCGTGCATAATTAGGATCAAATGTGAAAACGTGAAAAATTCCGTACAAACTTCCAGCTATTAATGAAGTCGAAAACCAGATACGCAAAGACTTGAACGATTGATGAATGAGTACTTCTAATCAGTTGCGCTCTTGCGTGTTTTTCTATATCCCGAGGAGTTTGACTTAGACGTATTTATATTTTCTTCGCACCCTTACAGAGATAACCTCTTCCATCAAAACAGTTAACTTAAAATTGGGGTGCAGCTTAATGCGGACAATAAATGTCAACAAAATTAATTAATGTGAGAGCAATAATAAACTAAATGTGGAATCACATTATCGATTGGTATGATAACATAAATGTAACCGTTACAATATTATTCTCTCTATGTTTATGCATTACAATTTCTTTTGCATTCCACAGCCCTTTCTAGTAGCTGTTGGGACTTGAATTGAACTGCGTGGGCGCCGCTTATATCCATCACAAATCCAGACATTAGTAAGTGATTGCTTGGTTGGGCTCAATTCAATGGCTCCGACCTCGTATGTTTTACGTGCATTTGACCTCGCCACCCTTGCGAAATCCCATGTTCAAGATTCGAATCATTTCGAACTACCCTTAAACGCCACGGCCATTAGACTCCAGAAGATCAAAGGAGAGGTCGTTCAAAGCTCAAATTGAAACGTCTAGTTCAAGAAAGAGAACGACTGTCGTCAACACTCGAAAGAGCATGGGAAAAATTACCGAAAAAGTCCTCAATATGTCGCAATTTTACCAATTTAGTCTTAAACCTTTTAATTGTGTCAATTAAATTATGCACATTTTCATATTTTGTCAATTGTGTTGATCCGATCAATTTTTCCTGGAAATCGCTAACGTGAACGTTGACCGTTCTACGTGACACGATCAATGCTGACGTGGATAATTTTTTTAATTTTTAATAATTTTTTACTCGTTTATTAATTTTTTTGTTTTTCTATTTTTTCTTTGTTTCTTTTTCCTTTTTACTGTGGCCGGTGAAAGTTGCTAGGCCCTCACTGTCCACTAGGCAAGGGTAGTGAAGCCCTCACATACTGCTAATGAGGCCGCAATGCCCTCGCCAGCTGCAGATGAGGGTCGCAGCCCTCGCCCAGATCTAGGCAAGGCGTCCTCGTCTGTGGCTGGCGAGGGTCAATCCTCATTAGCCATAGTAAAAAAAATTAAAGAAGGAAAAAAATAAAAATTTCAAAAAATATTAAAATATTTATTAAAAATTATCATCGTCAGTCACGGCGGCACGTATAACGGCCTGCGTCCACTTCACTTTGCTCCCATTTTTAACGTCAGTGGCGCGTTCCATCTGTCGCCAGAACATCCTCGTTTTCTTGTCGCTGTTGCACCGAACCTCACGACCCGTCAAAAGTTTTTGCTGCCACTTCTTTTCTTCACACACGTGACTCTTGTTTTTTTTTTTTTCGAAAAATATCACAATGTTTTTTATGGGGCTTACTTCTATCCGTAGCTTACTAAATGAAACAACTAAGACCCACATTCCAAGATCGTGAAATCTCTTTTGCAATTCACTTACTTGGACTCCGTTAGTCACGGAGAATATGACATTTTTGGAATATGAATTTCAAGGAAGTAATTTTCTAAAAAAAATGACCATATTTTTTGTTGTTTAGTTGAAACCTAAAAATAAAAAGGAAAATATTTTTTCGTCATCTAAAAGGAGCATATTTTTTCAACTGTGCGAATCTCAAGAGTTAAGTTAGGCTCCTTTCGTTTCGTGGAAAATGAATTATTAGAAAGATCTTTTTTTCGAAAACAATTGCTTATATATCTTATGAAAAATGAACGAGCGAGAAATATTTTCATCATCCATAAAAATGTTTAGGCATAATATATTGAAAATACTTCCTATTAACTAATTATCTCGAGTGATACAAACGATCGCCTTTCGGAAAATGTCTTCAAAATTATTCATTTTCCATAAAACAAATAGAATCTTAGTTCAAAAAAGGTTGGAAAGAAGGCGAGAGGAAAAGGCTCTAGCATGAGAAAGAGGAAAAATGATTTCCTTTTTTTCCATTTTTCCCAATTTTAGAAGGGTATTTTCACTGATGGAAATTTTTTTTTTACCACTTATTTTTCATGTCTCAAATGCTGGAAAGTGAGGGATTCTTTTTTTTGAAAAATGTTTACCGCGAAACAAATGAAGCCCTAGAATCGAGTTTCGAAGGAGCAATTTTTGGACTTCCGAAGAATCCCCTTGTCCCAACAAAATTGACCCATGATATCATTCGATGGATAAATGCGAATATATGATCTAATGAACAGATTAAATAATATTAATAAATAAAGGGTTAATAACACGAAAATCTCAAATCGGTATATTTGTGACAAATTTATCTTGAACTAATTTTTTGATCATCAAAAATCTCAAACTGGTTCACCTGTGAGAAATTTACCTCAAACTAATTTTTTTATCACAAAAAATTCAAACTGATACACTTGTAATAGATTTACCATTTGTTAATTTGAACTAATACCGCAAAAAATCACAAACTAGTAAACCTGCAACAAATAGAGAAATAAAACCTTAAACCGGTGTGCTCTTCAATTGACACGTGTCAATCAACTCAACAATTTGACGGTAAAATTTAATGAAAACTAACGGAGGATAAATTTATTATAAGTGTATCAATTTACGGGTTTTGATGGTTAAAAAATTAGTTTGGGACAAATTTATTACATATGTACTAATATAGAGTTTTTGGTAGTATTAACCCTAATATTTCTGCATTGCAATATTTTTTTCGTATTATTTTAGTACCCTCACATCTTTAACACGTTAAATCCTTAAATCCATTAAATAATTACAACCTTGCCATAAATTCCAAGTCGACCCAAGAAAAAATTTGTTCTTTACCCCCCCGCCACACGACATGTGTCCGTGTCCCTCGCAATTCCTAAGGGCTATAACTACACGTATTCTCCACCCGGATAAGAATCCACTTTCCAAGCCCCCCACCAAGAAAACTGAAGCATAAAACAGTTACGAAAACCAAAAACCAAACCCGAAAATGAGACTCCTCCTCCTCGCCGCCGCCGCCGCCGCCGCCCGGCTCCTCCTCCAAGTCTCGGCCTTCGGGGCGGCCCCCCGGGGAGCCGCTGCTTGGGGGATGGACGCCGATAAAGAACCTGAGCGACCCGTACGTGAGGGAGATCGCTGAGTTCGCCGTCAAGACACATAATGACGATGCCAATACGGGGCTGCTGCTGAAGAAGGTGGTGAAGGGCGAGACCCAGGTCGTCTCCGGGACGAACTACAGGCTCGTCGTCGAGGTCAAGGACGGGGCCAACACGAAGAACTTCGAGGCCCTCGTTTTTGACCAGCCGTGGGAGCATGTCAGGCGCCTCGTTGTTCAAGGCGGTTCACCGCAGAGCCTGAGTTCGTCGTTTCGTCGTACTTCTTCTGAGTTATTACTAGTAATCCTCGGTTATGTTACAGCTTCAGCAGTTTGAGAATAAATTAAAGAGTCTGTAGAAGTGAGATCTGGTTGTTTTCGTTAGGGATGGAAGGTTCAATCTGATCTGATGCGCTGTTTCCGTTTGAAAACTTCGGTGCAATTCGAGAGATCCCATGTTTTCCTTTCCTTTTTCTTGTTCTGTTCTTGCTTTTCTGGGTATGATGTTTGCTGCATGCGACGTGCAAGAATCTTGCGAAGATGGATCAGATTAGGTCAGCCGAAGAGAGAAATCTGCAGATGAAGAAAGATGTTATCATTGATCTTTCACTCGTGATGGGGATGGACGGTCGAGAAACGTCGCAGATGACTGTGGGAACGAGCAGATCTGACGGGGAACAAGACCTTGTAGACTGGACTCTAAATAAATCACTTTTTTTTGTACATTACTTTGTGCTATGTTCGATTTGAAAAAAAGAGAAAGTGTTGTTTCAGACAAATTATCATGCGCCGAAGATTACGTTCTGTTGACTTCTGGTCGAAAAGAAAAAGATAGTTTCTTGGCTGTGGTGACTCGTCGAAATTTAAGAGCGCGTTCAGTGATGGGACGTTGGAAGAAAAGTAAGAAGAATAAAAATTAGGGAAAAACCGTCAAAAATTTCAAATTATGACACGTTTATTTTGAATTTTTTTTATGACATCAAAAATCTCAAATTATACTATTTGTGACACATTTATCTTAATGTACTTTAGTCAATGGCTATTTTCGTCCTTTTTGCTTTTTTTTTTTCCCTTTTCGGCGAGGGGAGCCATCGCCAGGGTCGAGTGAGGGTTGCCTCGCTTGGGCAAGCGAGGGCGGCTCTTGCCGGACTCCAGCGAGGGCGACCCTCGCCCGACTCAAGCAAGGGTGGCTCTCATCGGATCTGGTGAGGGTCGGCAAGGGCCGCCTCTCTTGAGATGGGCAAGGGCCGCCCTTGCTAGATTCAGCGAGGGCCGCCCTGGCCCGACTTAGGTGAGTGCAACCCTCACCGGACGTCGACGAGGGCAACCCTTGCTTAACGTCAGTGAGGGTCGCTCTTGCTAGATCCGGCGACGGCTGCCCTTGCCGGAAAGGGCAAAAAAAAGAAAAGCAAAAAAAACAAAAATACCCATGGACTAAAGTACAATGGGGTAAATGTGTCTCAAATAGCATAGTTTGGAGTTTTTGGTGTCACAAAAAAAGTTCAAGTTAAATGTGTCATAGGTGACATAATTTGAAATTTTTGGTGATCTTTTTCTTAAAAATTAAAAAATTAGGGGAGATGTAAGAATGAAGACTCTTGTTCTTCTAGATAAGCCCGTCAATTAGGTGGATTAGGACAGCTTTGCGTCCAATCATATCGAAAGTATTTCAATCCAAATTGACGAATGTAATAAATATGGACCCATTTTATGCGGTACAAATTTAGCGCCCCATGCCCATATTCATACTTGATCTGGATCCCATCGAGCCCCACTTCTTAGCAAATATTCTTTTTAAATTGCTAATATTTTTAGGCTATTTTGATTTTCCTACAACAGTCTGTGATATAAAATGACTGAATATGGTGCGGGCGACACAATAGTCAATTATAATTAGCTTTATGATTGAAGGGAAGAACTTATACAGTTGTCTGTTCTTTTTCAAAAATTTTGGTTGATTTTTTTCTTTTAGATTAATATTATGAAAAACTCCAAACTGGTATACTTATAATAATTTTACCAAAAACTAATTTTTTGACTACAAAAAATCCCAAACTGATACACTTGTGACAAATTTACTGAAAACTAATATTTTGACTACTAAAAACCCCAAAATGATACATTTATGATAAATTTACCCTCCATTGATTTCCATTAAATTAGATTTATATCACAAAAAATTACAAATTGGTATACGTGTGACAAACAGAAAGTAAAGCATAAAAATGGCAAATCAAACAACTGTCGCGTGTCATTTAACAAAACAATTTGATGGTAAAATTTAACGGAAACAAATTGAGGGTAAATTTGTCACAGATGTACCAGTTTGGAATTTTTTACGATCAAAATATTAATTTGGAGTAAAATTATTACAAGTGTACCGGTTTGGGTTTTTCGTAGTATTAACCCTTTTCTTTTTTTCCCGTTGATCTCGTTGTTAGATGGAATTTGGGAGTGTGAAAATTGATGAATTTCATCAATTCACAAACTAGATTATATCAAAGAAAATGAAATTTACGAAGTTCGAGTATCATGTGGCAACTATTGTTCATTTCATTGAATAAATTTTCTTCAAAGACCGGAAAAAGTATCTTTGTTTATAGGGATATATTCACCAGAAGTCCTAAAATTTGTTACGAAATTGCAATTGAGTCATAATACTTGCAAAAAGTGCAATCAAAATAATCTGAAAACTCTTTCAATGCCAAGAAGGAGATTTCATGAAATTTTGAAAGAGGATCTTTTAGTACAATACAAATATGAAACTTTTGATTCAAAATAAAGAAATCCTTAAAGCAACGAAGTAATTTAAGAAATCTTGAGTTCAAAGAATAAATCGATAACGAATAGAAATTTGTAAAAACACCTCTAGTAAAGTTAGTCATAGCAAGATCTTTATGTTTAGAAGTAAAGCACTTATAATAATAAGCAACGGGGCTCCTACACCAATTGTTGGGGCTAACAATACAACCTAAAGGGGGGTGAATAGGTTGAATGAGAAACTATAAAGGACTTTTGTGAATACAACAAGTGAAGCTTCATTAGCAACAGAAATAATTTAATGTAATCATGAGTTCTGCTGATGAACTAATAATGTAATCAAGTGCGGTGCCGATAGATATTTGATTTCTTTCTCTTTGAATGAGATCTCAAATCCAATGACGGTTTCATTATATATCTTACAACTAGAATCCCTCTTTTTTCCGATTGAGTTCCTCCACCACCGTGAACTCCAATTAGATTGAGGCATGATACATTTTTTTGTTATTGGGAGAACCCAAGTACTCTCTTTTTCATTTCTAGGAAATAACTCTCAAAGATCTCTTTTCCTTTTGGAAGAACAAAGAGTGAAACAATCAACCTATTGATATTAGAAGACTCAAAAGATTCTTCAAATGTAACATTTTTTGGGTCCAATGGAATTCATAGGTATAGGAAGAAGTCCTGTCAAATAGTGATTCTTTCTTTTGACCATATTTTGATTGTTAATATGATATAAACATATAACGAAGAGATAGAAGACAGTACACTGAGTTTTATAGGCTTTATCCCTAAGTCTACATTCACTCTCAACACTAACAGTCATAATAGGCTGAAATCCACTAGTAATTGGCATTGCAAGTTACAACTAGTAAGTATTGTTCCTTTCACACGATAGATCACACTATCAAGACACAACCACTACTTTTACACTTGTACACTTGACTAAACTATGATTACAACTTAATAGCACAAACATAGAGACATTATTAGCATCATAGGTGCTAACAACAAAAAAAAGAAAAAAAGTAAAGAAGAATACTCAAGAGCTATGGACTCGGCATGTTCATTTCCACCTCAACCTTACTATTTCACTTGGATTGAGTACATATAGCCATGCAACCCTGAGATGACCGTTTGACACTCAACTCCATGAAGTATCCGTTGGTATTACCATTGCCATCAGTAGAACGGCTCCCTATCACTCACCAGCATCAGAATAGCTATCGCTAACAATGATAGTTTCCCAAACCAATCAGACTACTCTTGTCAATATCTATCTTTTGTCAATTTTGTTGTTACTACTCTGATTCATCTCCAGTTCTCATGATGCGAATTCCAAGCTTTTGTAATAGCTATATTGGTGTTGATGAACATTCCAATAAGATGAGCATGCGAACACCACTTCCCACAACTCGTTATCTACACTATCCCTTACCCATATAATCAGGAGTGTAGATCATTAATAACTTGTTGGTGACACCCCCCAAAGAAATTGTGTGGAATGACTTTCGATCAATCTTCCAATGATCCCCTTGGTTTCATTAGCTTCCAAAGACTTCAAAGGACATTAGCATTCCCGATGATTCTTTGTCTTCACTGATTGACCAAGTTAGCATCCAAGACCTCTAATGACATCAACATCACTGTTGATTTCTCATTTTCACTAAACTCATTGGATTATCGGCATTGTCACTATCTTCCCACCTCATATGAAGAGACTACTCCAGCAAACAATTTGTTGTCCCAATAGCGATCTGTTGCTCTGTTATCTTCTGGTCCTTCCAAGCATATTGACGATTGTAACTTTACCAAGCTATTCACCTTCACAAGTGCGGTCCTTTCAAGTTTCAACAAATATTACCATTCTAAGCTTGTTCACCATCGCTAAGGTCCATCTAGTGGTTTACCTTATCTTGATTCTTCCAGGCCATCGCAAACATTATTGGAGTTGGCATGGTGATGTGGATCAACGTTTTGTGGACAATGAACCATTGGTCTCCGTGCTTGTCCTTGTCTCGCTTGATTCTCCAAGACAATGAGGACTTGAGTCATTTATTGCTATAGATTCTCTATGGCTCTTGCCTTTCATCGTGGGTTGGTTCCAAAGTCAAGTCTCTAGGCACCAGATCAGTCGTACATTTTAGAACAGAAGTATGAAGCAGAGAATCGTAGAACTTACCCACCTAGCTCAACCTTTAAGCTCTGATACCAACCTGATGCAGAGTTGCTTTAGGTAAAGTTGCTGAACGAATTTGACAATTAAAGCCTTTGATGTATTTGCGGGAAAAGAACTTTGGGATAGAATAGTTTACCACCAAGGCATAAATGAATGTTCCCCCAATAAAAAATAAAGAACTTTAAGGTTCACCACTAATAAATTGGACAACAAACCAAGTGAATCACTCACTTGAAAAAAAACCTTCATGTATTATCAACTCAAAACATTGAATGCATATAACTGAGAAAGCACCTCTTATATATAGGGCGACTAAGACACTAAACTAGGAAATGCTAACTAAGAAATCTTAAACTTTGAAACATGAAATGTTAAACTTGGAAAATAAGCAAATTAAAAAATCAACTTAAATTAGGAAACTACACTTCAGCGTATAGAAAGAGCCTTTGTTTTTCAACTTATAGAAATTACTTATTGAATCATGTTAATGATTATGTGCTTAATCTAATGTGAAAATATATGACAAATAATTATAAATTATTGTGAGATCCATTCCTTCAATAATTTATGGCTCACATCATATTTCAAAAAATAAATTATAAATTATTGTGGGGTCTACTCCTTTAAGAATTTGTGACTCACAATATTATGTTATTTTCACATGACTTAAAATATGTTATGTTAGTAAAGCCCAACTGATAAATCGAAAGAGTCATTAATTTCATTATCTATAAAAAAATGACCCTGTCATATATTCAAAGTTGATTTTTTTCCCACACCACACGACAAGTATCCGTGATTTAAACAAAAAAAAAGACAAGTGTCCGTGACTCTCACAATTCCAAGCCCATAAATACAGTTACCCACCACCTATAGAAACCTTCAAGATAAGCATTAATTTCGAATCCCCACCAAGAAAAGTAAAGCATAAATAAACATCCACAATTATCACAACCCAACCGCCCCAAGAGAAGACCCAAGAAAACAGCTACCAAAACCAGAAACCGAAGCTGAAAGCCCTCCGAAAATGAGACTCCTCATCCTCGCCACCGCCGCCGTCCTCCTCCTCATCCAAGTCTCGGCCGCCGGGTCCGCCCGCACGGAGCTGCTGCTCGGGGGGTGGAGCCCGATAAAGAACCTGAGCGACCCGTACGTGAGGGAGATCGCTGAGTTCGCCGTCAAGGCGCACAATGACAATGCCAAGACGGGGCTGCTGCTGAATAAGGTGGTGAAGGGCGAGACGCAGGTCGTCTCCGGGATGAACTACAGGCTCGTCGTCGAGGTCAAGGACGGGATCGACACGAAGAGCTTTGAGGCCCTCGTTTGGGACAAGCCGTGGGAGCATTTCAGACGTCTCTCGTCGTTCAAGGCCGTTCAGGGCAACGCGTGATGTCGTCGTTTCGTCGTACTTCTGAGTTATTACTAGTAATCCTCAGTCATATTACAGTTTCAGTAGTTTGAGAATAAATTAAGAGTCTATAGAAGTAAGATCTTCTGGAAATGGAAGCTTCTGTCAGATCTGATGCGCTGTTTCTGTTTGAAAACTTTGGTATAATTCTAGGGATCCTATGTTTTCCTTTCCTTTTTTTGTTCTGCTCTTGCTTTTCTGGGTCTGATGTTGCTTAATGCAACGTGCAAGAATCTTGTGAAGATGGATCAAATTATGTCAGCCGAAGAGAGAAATCTGCATATTAAGAAAGTTGTTGCTGCTGATCTTTGATCTGGGATGTGGATGGATGGTCGAGAAACGTCTCAGATGACGGTGGGACGAGCAGATTTGACGGGAGATTTAAGTATATGCTGGTATATTCTCACGTGAACTATGGGGAAGGGACAGACCTATGGACTGACTATAAACAAGTCACTTGTTTCTACAATCCTTTTTACTATGTTAGATATGAAATAAAGAAAAGGGTTGTTTCAGACAAATTGTCATGTGCCGAAGATTAATTTTGTTGACTTCTTGTCGAAAAGACAAGGATGGTTTCTTGACGGTAGTGACTTGACAAAATTTAAGAGAGCGTTCGGTGTGGGGACGTTGGATGAAAAGTTAGATTACTAATTTAGGCTTTAGGGAAGATATAAGAATGGACACTCTTCCCTTCTTCCTCCGCAAACGAATTGGCCGGATCGAATTTGGGGCTAGTCAGGATGAAAGTGGTCCAATCCAAATCAACCCCATTTAATCAATATGGATTCATTTTTATGCGATTCAATTATAGTAACTTGTACCCATGCTCATACTCGACCCCACTCGAGTTGCAATTCTTAGTAATTATTCTCCTTAAATTGCTAAGGTTTTGGGACTATTTTGATTTTCCTACAACTCTATATAAAAACAACCGAATATGTTGCGAGCGAGACGATAGTCAATTATAATTAGCTTTATGATGAGAAGAACTTGTTTGGTGCTCCCTATGAAATAGAGATATTTCTATTTTTTTCAATGTTTTTGGCAAAAAATATTTATTTTCTGCTGTTAATCTTGTTGTTGGATGAAACTTGGGAGTGTGGAAATAGATGAAGATCTTGTTAACAAATGCTTTCAGAGTACATATTAAGCATAACTAATAGAGAACATTTCGATCTCCAAACGAGTTGATTACGCATAATAAGGGTGATCGGTTCCAGGGATGATCGTTCCCACCCTGGAATCTAAAACTGGACCAAGCAAGGTTGATTCCCTGTATGTGGAGCTGGGAACGGACCTACCTGATCCTAGGTTTGGTCCGATTCTAGGGTCGGTCTCAAAACCAGTTATTTCTTTTTTTGTTTTTGGTTTCTTCTATTCTTTATAAGTGGGAGTTTCCCAATATTATAAGAAAAAATAATAATTTTCCAATTATGATTATTTTCAAAATAATAAAATAATAAAAAATTAAGAAATTTTGGCTAATTCTGATCCGAACATTCCGGTTGGTTTGGTTCCTTATGTAGAACTAGGAACCAAATCGGTCCCCCTTGAGAGCCACCCAAAACCATGACTTGCCGTTGTGGCTTATGGCCTATAACGACTACCACAAGGTGATGGTCAAGAATGAGAGAGAGAGAGAGAGAGAGAGAGAGAGAGAGAGAGAGAGAGAGAGAGAGAGAGAGAGAGAGAGAGAGAGAGAGAGAGAGAGAGAGAGAGAGAGAGAGAGAGAGAGAGAGAGAGCCAATCATTGTCACCTGAAACTCACAAGACAACAACGATCATCGCGTACATTTGATGTGACTTTTGCAAAAAAATATAACACATTTTTGAACTTTTTAGAAAAGTACTAAGATCTTGGATTCTCTTTAAATCAAACCTTAGATAGATAAAAAATTTGGTGTCATTTTATCCCTATAAGTAAATTTGTCACAGGAAATGGTTAAGTGATGAGCAATGAATCTTTTGAACACTAAAACGGGAGAATGATTATGAATTTTGAGTCTCTTTATCTTTATAGGCAATTTTTTTGTACCTTTCATAGCTCTTCTAGCAGCCGTTGGGACTTGAATTGAACTATGTGGCGACTGCATAATCCACCACAAAAAATTAGTAAGTGCTTTCTTGGTTGGGCTCAAATCAATGGCTCCGACTTTTGTATCTTTTATCTATATTTGACCCAGCAATACCTTCCAAAATCTTGTAATCAACGTTCGAATCATTTCAAACTAATCTTAAATGCCACGTCAATTGGACTCCGCAAAATAGAAGTTTGGCTCGTTCAAAGCTCAAAGTAAGACGTCAAGTCCAGGAATGAGAACGAGTGGTCAAAACCTAAAAAAAAGAGAGGAGTTCAAGCAGCAAAGCTGCAAAGGAAGGCCCACCGAAGACACTCCAAGTTCCATCCTTTCCGCGACCACTTGCGACTCGTTCATCGACCATGGACAGCAAGACAAACCATATCCACTAAAGTTGCGACACTCCAAAGAACACTGTCGCTTGTGCGATCCATCTGTCGTGAAGACTGTCGTTTCCCGTCGCCATTCATCCCTCGACGCCCGCCAAAACTTCTGCTGCGATATTTTTTTCTCCGCGCACTATTTCGGATCAAATCGATCGAGAACAGATAAACTTACATCTTATTTTAAGGATTTTGATTTATGGATTTTGTCTCGCACCCTAAATAAATATCACGACAATTTATCGACTCGACTTGATCTTGTAGCTACTAAACTTGAGGGCTTGATTGAAAAGTTAAATGTAAGAATACGGTCTTACATTCCAAAGAGCATGAGATCTAATTTTCAATTTCTGAAAGATCAATATCAAATGAGCGCATATATTCAGCATTATATCCATGTGAGAACATCAACCGTCCACGTCTCTTTATGTCCAAACTAAGTTTTAGCCTTTCTATGGGGAAAATTACCTAAAAAATTCTAAATATATTGCATTTTTACCAATCCAGTTCTAAATATTTTAATTTTGCTAGTTTAGTCCTGAATCTTTTGCAATTGTACCAATTCAGTCCATTCGGCCAATTTTAACTGCCAGTATCCTATCGTCTAACGAACGTTGATGTGGCAATTTTAAAAATATTTTAATATTTTTTTTGAATTTATTTATTTATTTTTTCTACTCTTCTTCCCTCTGGCCGACAATGTCGACCTCGCTAGCCTTTGGCGAAACTCGTCCCCGCTGACCATTGGTGAGGGCGAGGCCAACCTCACAGCCGCTAGGTCTCCCTCGCCTAGCGATGGTGGGCACGACCATATCATGGCTGGGCTGACCCTATCGCTCAGTTCTCCCTTGCCTAGTGACGGCGAGGTCGGCCTCGCCTTGACTGGGTGAGGCTCGCTCTCACCAGTGGCCAGTGGGAGCAAGCTTTGCTAGAGGCCAGCAAGGTGCCGGACTAGCAAGAGGGAAGAAGGGTAGAAAATAAAAAGAAAAAGAAAGAAAAAAAGGGAAAAAATTACAAAATAAATAAATATTTGGAAAAAATTAAAAAAATTACCACATCAGTGTTGGCTGGACGGCCAGCATTGGTTGGCATCCACATTAGTGCCGGCTGCCCAAATATAACAATATAGACTGAATTATCACAAATGTAAAATATTTTTGAATTGGCAAAAATACAATAGATTTATAAATTTTTGGATAATTTCCCCTTTTCTATGTGTATGCCTGATGCGGAATTTGGTGATGCTCTTATATTGCAAGCACTGGTGTTGGCATGGGGAGTCTTTTGAGGAGCATTGGTTTCTTCGTGAGGCATCATTGGTTGTGGCCAGTTGGCTATATATGACAAATTAGATGGAGGGACCATAATCCAATGGATCCGGTGAAAGTGGTCCACCCCAAAGGTTTTGTGAGGCTAATTGATGAGGTTGTGGTGATTAGACTGGCTGAGAAGGATTATTTGCATAAAACTCTGATACAGCTTGCTGAATGGCATCTCTAGTTGGTTTACCATCCCCTTGGTGGTGGTTCTTTCTTCAACATCTTCTGGAGTGGATGCATAAACTTCGAAATATTGGAACAAAGTCCCTAAGATAATTAACAATTCCAAGGAATTGCTAGACTTGCTTGTGAGAGAATTCTCATCTAGAAATTTGAGAAGTTCTTTTGCAATATGATCACTCGGATGGAATGCTCCATCCTTCAAATGCATACCTAGAAACTCAATTTCCATATGGACAATCACCTTCTTCTGGGATAGCATAATACCATATTGCTTAACCAAATCAGCGAATTGCTTAAGCAGCTTGCAATGAGATTCCTCTTTAGGACTCTAGAGGAGGATATCATCAATGTATATCTGAGAGTTTGCGCTAATTGGATAAATTGTTTTGCAAATGGCCTTTGGAATAATGATGGCGATGTCTTGAGGCCAATGGAAGGATTTTCCATTGGAAATGTTTGTTTGGGATGCAAAATCTAATTTTGTGTTTGTCTTATGGATGGATTCCAAGTTGCCAAAATCTTGCCTTTAGATTAAAATTTGAATAAAGCTTGGTTGGGCATAAATCAATGGCTTCAACCTTTGTATCTTTTACCTATATTTGACCATGCGACCCTTCCGTAATCTCGTACTCAACATTCAAATCATTTCAAACTTATCTTAAACGCCACGTCAATTAGACTCCACAAAATCAAAGTTTGGCACGTTCAAAGCTCACATTAAGGGTATGTATGGTAACGTTTCTATTTCTGGAAACAATTTCTTTTTAGAAATAGTTTTTTCTATTTCTATTTCGTAGAAGAGTTTCTGAGCAAAATAATGCGTTTGGTAACTGCACAAAATTTCTATTCTTGGAATAAAAAAAGAACAGAAATGCGTTTGGTAATTGCATAAAATTTCTATTCCCAATTTTTTGCATTCAAATCTATATCTTTTATTTAACTATAAGTACAAGTTATAAGTGAAAAAAAACCAATAAGCATGATTTATTGGTTTGTCTAATCCTTTTTAGGGTTTTAAAACCCCTTTTAATTCCTAAACTAAGGAATCTTCAAAAATACCACTTGGGCACCTCAAAAATTTAAATTTCACTCAAAGTGAGTGGCCACAGGTATTCTAAGCCATTATGTGAATTTTTTTTTACATTTTTTGGGGTAAAATTTATTAAAATTTTTTTACTTTCCCTAAATCTGTTTCTTTTTATTTTTCTGAAAATTTTTTATGAAATTTTTTTAATTTTTTCAATTTCGGAATTTTGCAAATATTTAAGGGTTTTCTGAGTTTTTCTGATTTTTATGGATTTTCTGAGAATTTTTTTTTGATTTAAATGAATTTTGGGAATTTTTTAATTTTCTAATTTTTTATGGGATTTTTCTGAAATTTTTCTAATTTTTATGAATTTTCAAAATTTTTTAATTTATTCTAAGCCATTATGTGAATTTTTTATTCTTTTTTGGGGAAAAGTTTATTAAAACTTTTTACTTTCCCGAAATTTGTCTCTTTTTATTTTCCAGAAAGTTTTTTATGATTTTTTTTAATTTTTTCAATTTCGGAATTTTTCAAATTTTTATGGGTTTTATAAGTTTTTCTGATTTTTATGGATTTTCTGAGAATTTCTCTGATTTTTATGAATTTTTGGAATTTTTTTAATTTTTTTTTATAATTTAATTAATTTTTATAATTTTTTTATTAACAATTTCCCGAGAATGGACAGGACCGGTGCTTTGAGACGGTTTGCAGACAATGGAGGATGGAGGAGGAGCTGAGGTCGCGACTTGAGGAGCGGACCTTTCTATTTCTATTTCTATTTTTAGGAACAAAAAAGTAGATTTTTTTTACTTCTTATTTATGCTCCAAATCTATTTCTTGGTCACTTTTCTATTTCAGGAAATAGAAAAATAAAATGCATTACCAAATAGATTTCTGTTTTTTTTTTGTTCCAGAGAACAGAAAAACAGAAAAATAGATAAACAAAAGCGTTACTAAACACGCACTAAGAAGTCAAGTCCAAGAAAGAGAACGATTAGTCAAACCCTTAAAAAGAGAGGAGTTCAAGTTGCAAAGGAAGCCCCACCGAAGACGCTCCAAGATCCATCCTTTCCGCGACCACTTGCGGCTCGTTCATCGGAAATGGACGACAAAACAGACCATCCCCCACAGACCATCCCCCACTGATCTCACGACAATCCAAAGAAGCTCCACGTTTTGGACTCACACGTGCCCCATTCTCACGTTTGTGCCATCCATCTGTCGTGAACGCCGTCGTTTCCCGTCGATAATGCTCATCCTTCGGTACCCATCAAAACTTTTGCCTGCGCTTTCTTTTCTCCGCACACTCTGTTTGGATCAAACCGATCGAGCACAGATAAATTCGCATCTTATTTTAAGAGTTTTTATCCATGGATTTTGTCCCGTACCCTCCCTAAATATGACAACATACTTTATCGACCTGACTACATCCTGTAGCTACTAAACGCGAGGGCTTGATTGAAAACCAAAATGAAAGAGTACGATCTTGTATTCCAAAGAGCGCAAGGTCTCATTTTCAATTTCCTCAATTGGGTTTAAGCTCGAAGAAACAATTTTTGGACTTGGAATCCCCCCGTTCGGGCGTGCATGGTTTGCCTTTGACTGAACTAGGAAGATGACTTAAGCTAATACATGAAAGTCGACTCGTGATGCCATCTGATAAATAAATGAGAACGTACGAGTTTGTTAAATATGTCTTGAATTTTATGTACTTGGTCCGGTTTATGACCCGAACCGATATATTTTTGTGCGACCCGAAAGTGGAGAGAAAATTGAGATTTGGTTCGCGACACGAAGGGTTGAGCCAATAGGCCCAACTCGTAGCAAGTGAACAAGTCTCCATAGCGGACCGCCCAAACTAGAGGAAGCGAACCAATGTTTCGGGAGGTTCAGGGGCGTAGCCCTCGAGGAAAATTTTTGGGAGCCCTAGTTGTACTACGGCTAAGTTTTCTCATGGAAGTACAGAAAGAATTTTGTTTACAGAAAGTTTTGTGAGCCGTGAGCTTTAGTCGTTATTTCGACTTCTGAAAACTGTACTTTCTTTGATTATAGTGAAATTTTGTCTTACCTCGCCCGTGGACGTATATCACCTTGTGATCGAACCACGTAAATTCCTACGTTCTGTCCTTTGTTTTTTCGCATCTGTTATCAACAGAGTTAATAAACAAACTAAATAATGATATAAACTCCACTTAAAAATACATGAACATATATACTTCTATATCACGATTAAGTTTACCTATTCCGTAATACATTGATTGTCGCTTCCGATATAGATGTAACAGCTAAATCCAAAGAGCTCATTAAACTCTTAAAGCATGAAATCATTAAGACCTTGACATGAAATCTGGGGCTATAATCCTCTCAGCGATATCCATGCATGAAGCTTTAAAGAACCAGAAACGTATAGCCACCTTTTAAAGCACGTAAATTAAAAGTGATAAATGTAAAGCGGAAAATAAAGTTATGGAATTTTCTGTGTGTTTCATTGAACTATACATGAGCCTATTTATAGGCTTTATAGAATGACTAACTATAGTAACATAATATTACAATAGGAATTACAATCAATTAGAATAACGGTATTATGATTATGAGAGATACTTATAATCAAAATAAGGATATTATGATCCAAAAGATACTCAGAATTAGATAATATATTTTTAACAAAAAGCATTAATCCTCAAATTAGTAGGTGCAAAATTGTTTTCAGTCAACGGAAATTCTTAGCTGACCCAAAAGAAATATGCAAATTCTTTTACTACTCATATAAAGTGTCCATGACTCTCGCGTTTCCAAAACCAATCCACGTGCCCACCACCTATAAAAACCTTCACCATAAGCATTCCATTTCAAAGCCAGAGAAGACCCAAGAAAGCAGTTACCAAAACCAAGAACTAGAGCCGAAACCTCCGAAAAAGAGACTCCTCATCCTCGCCACTGCTGCCGTCCTCCTCCTCCTCCATGTCTCGGCTTCCAGGGCCGCCCACCCGGAGCCGCTGTGGTGGGGTGGAAGCCGATAAAGAACCTAAGCGACCTGTATATGAGGGAGATTGCCGAGTTTGCCGTCAAGACGCACAATGACGAGGCCAAGACAGGGCTGGAGGTGAAGAAGGTGGTGAAGGGTGAGACGCAGGTCGTGGCAGGGACGAACTACAGGCTGCTCATCAAGGTCAAGGACGGGGCCGGCATGAAGAGCTTCAAGGCCATCGTTTGGGACAAGCCGTGGGAGCATTTCAGGAGTCTCACGTCGTTTAAGGCCGTTCCGGCCAAAGTGTGAGGTTGTTGTTTCTTCTTCTTGGTTAATTATCAATAATTATCCTTAGACATATTACATTTTCAGCAATTTGATAATAAAGCTCCCATGGAAATTGAGGCAAAGAACATGTTTGGTGCTTCCTATGAAATAGATATGTTTGTCTTTATTTTTTTTTTTTTTTTTTTTCTGAATTCTTCTTTCTACCGTAGATCTCAATATTCCATGGAACTTGGGAGTGTGGAAGCAGATAAATTTCATTGATTCAAAAACTAGATTACCGTAAAGAAAACGAAAGCCAGGAGTTTGGTTCCGTTAGTTTCACAAAATAATTAGACAAATAAAAATATTTTCATTAGCAACAATATTTTATATTTAAATATTCTCATAAATGATGAATATAAATTTTGTTCATTTATTTTTGTAAATGATATAAGTGATTTTTTAAAAAATTAATTTTCAAATTAGTCATTTTTAGTGAAACATATGGAATCTGGTATTGTTAATTTCATTAAATATTACTTCTCCAAAGACGCCTATGGCTTGCGACCACCACCACGAGGTGGCGGTCGAGAGGATGGTGAACCATCCGTTAGTCAACTACCATCACTTGCATCTGTTGTTACTTTGGCAAAAAGTACAGCACCTTTCCAAACTTTTCAAAAAATTACAAGGACCAAGATTTTCTTTTGATCAAGGCTAATTAGATAACAAGATTAGCATCATTCATTCTCTGATGCAGAATCTATTAGTGGAGCGTTTTGGACCGGTTGGATAAGTCTAAATGGAAGGCGAAATTGTGATGCTACTAGAACCGGCGGACCTGGTTGACGATATCAGATCGGGCTCAAATTCAATCGTTTGAAGCGAAACGGCGGTTTGAACACAACTCACCGCCTTTGGATGTGATTAACGATGGATTTTAGCGATTCGGGATCGTTTACATGAGTTTTTCTATTATTTTAATATTTGTTTATGAGTTTTAATTTTAATAGCAGTTTTGTAATTTTGATATTTTATGCTTTATAGTCCTAGTAGGGTTTGGTTTAGGGATATATAAGCTTATTTTAGGGTTCTTTATGAAAAAACATAACAATATTGAATTTCGAGATTTATTTCTCTAAACAAGGTTTTGCTTGAATTATTCGCTGAACGCTGCGTCAGGTGGTATCAAAGCTTATGGCAACTGGAAGTGGTCTTCATGACGATGATCAGGAGATTGGAGCCCCAATCCTTAAGGACGACGCATTGCAACGTTTGGAGCAGCGTTTAATAGAACGCTTGGATCAACAAATCGATCAAAGTCTTTATCGTTTCAATGAATGATTTGACGAGTTAACAGATTGATTCGAAGGTCTCGGTGTTGATATGAACCGGAATCGGCGAAACAGCAGAAGACTAGGTGCAGATCTTGCTCGCGGTGATCCTGTTGATAGGCTTGTTTCTGTCTACAAGCCGAATAACCCTATGTTTTCAGAGAGTTTGGAAGAAGAAGAAAACAATTATTTTGATGAGGAACGTGCTAATTATGGCGGCAGACATCGTCATGGAGGATTTCAAAGAGGATATGATAAGAGAGATGAAAGACAACGTTATGCCGAGCGTGAAGGTAACGACTTTAAATTGAAAGTCGATATTCCTTATTTTAATGGAAATCTGGGCATAGAAGAATTTCTGGATTGGATTGTTGATATAGATAAATTTTTCCATTATATGGAGACCCCTAGTGAGAAAAGAGTGCGATTAGTAGCCCGTAGATTAAAGAAGGTGCGCTTGCATGGTGAGAGAGATTGCAGAATAAGAGAGAGTGAGAAGGGAAAGAGAGAGTTCAAACTTGGACTAGGATGAGGAAGTTACTGAAATAAGAGTTCCTTCCACCCAACTATGAACAGATTATATTCTAGCAGTACCAACGTTGCCAATAAGGTAATCGGACTATACATGAGTATACGCCCAAATTTATGAGATTGGCAGAGCGGAATATTCTATCGGAGATGGAGGGACAGCAGGTGGCAAGATATCTCAATAATTTGAAACCTTTCATTCGAGATAAAATTGGGGTGCAGTTTCTGCAAAATTTAATTGAAGCGAAGAATATGGCGATGAAGGCAGAATTGATGTAGTAAAAAGAGAAAAAAAGCCTATGAAAATTATTGAGGTTTTAGTTCGAGCAGTTCGATAGAGAAAAGTGGGTTCAACAACCGCAACAACTTAGGGAGAAATCAAGAAGATAAGGCATTAGAAAGGTGTCCTATGAACAAGATGAGGGATAAGGGAATGCAAGCACAGAAAACTGCGAACCCTAACCCTTATGTTAAATTAGCCGTAATAAAGTGTTACAGGTGCAATCAACTTGGACACCGATCTATTGAATGCCCTTAGAGAAAAAACATAAACGTGGCAGCGAGAGATAAGAAAGAAAATAGGTATTGCTGTGAGTCAGATGGTGAAGAAGACAAATTTGAAGATGAAGAAGAGGAAGTAAATTGTGTGGTGTGCAGGATGATGTTGGTCCCAAAACAGGAAGATAATTGGTAGCGCTATCAGTTATTCTGAATTAGGTGCACTATTCTGAGAAAAATATTTACTGTGGTTATTGATAGTAGAAACATGGAGAATATCATTGGCAAAGAAGCAGTGAAGAAGCGAGGAATACCCGTGGAGAAGCATCCTAATCCCTACACGTTAGGGTAGATTAAATTTGGAGTGAAAATCATTTAGGTGACTGAACGATGTAAAATTCCATTCTCCATTAGAAAATATCATGATGAACTGTATTGTGATGTGGTAGACATGAATGTATGTCACGTGTTGTTTAGGTGGCCGTGGCAATTTGATGTAGATGTGCAGCATTCGGGAAGGAGTAATCAGTATAACTTCGTGAAGGATGGAGTGAAATACACGTTGCTGCCAATGGAGAATAATGGAAAACAAGCTGCTGAAAATAATTTCCTTACCCTTACAAGGAAATTTGAAGCTGAGATTAAGGAGACTCGACAAATTCACGTGTTAATAGTAAAACGGGCATTCGAGCCAGAGGTTAAATTATAAGTGGAAGAGTAGCCCGAATCAGTTAAGCCTTTATTGAAAGAGTTTAGTGAGCTGATGCCTGTGGAGATCCTAGATGGATTGCCGCCTATGCGCGATATTCAGCACCATATAGACTTAATTTTTTGTGCTAGTCTGCCTAATTTACCACATTATATGATGAGTCCTAAAGATAGAGAGATTCTAAAAGAGAAGGTGAAGAAGTTGTTGCGAAAAGGGCACATTCAGAATAGCATCAACCCATGTGCTGTTCCAGCATTATTGACTCCTAAGAAAGATAGAAGTTGGCGAATGTGTGTAGATAGCAAGGCCATTAATAAAATAACCATGGGTTACAAGTTTCCAATTCCGAGATTAAATAACATGCTAGATAGGTTGTACGGTACTAAGTGGTTCTTAAAGTTGGATTTGAAGAGTGGGTACCATCAGATTCTGATTCGGCCTGAAAATGAATGAAAGACAGCTTTCAAAACAAAGGAGGGTTGTACAAATGGTTGGTAATGCCTTTCGGTCTTTTCAATGCTTCAAGTACTTTCATGAGGTTTATGAATTAGGTTTTGAAATTTTTTATTGGCAAATTCGTTATAATTTATTTTGATGATATCCCGATATAGAATAAGACCAAGGAGGATCATCTAATGCACTTAAGGGAGGTGTTGATAGCTTGGCAGATTAATAAGTTGTATGTTAATCTTAAGAAGTGTAGTTTTTTTTAACTAATAAGCTGTTATTCTTGAGGTTTATTATTATTGCTGAAGGAATAAAAGTAGGTGAGGCGATGGTAAGAGCAATTAGAGGGTGGCTGACTCTTAAAACAGTTTTGACGTTAGAAGTTTTCATGGATTACCTACTTTCTATCGGTGATTTATTAAGAATTTCAGTATTATTGCAGCCCCGATTACTGAATGTATGAAGAAAGGAAAATTTCTATAGGAAAAGGAAGCAGAGAATAGTTTTACTATTCTGAAAGAAAAGTTTTATACTACACCTGTTCTTCCCTTACCTAATTTTGATAAACTGTTTGAAGTGGACTGTGAAGCCAGTGGAGTGGGTATAAGAGTTGTTTTGTCTCAAGAGCACAGACTAATTTGCTATTTCAGTTAGAAGCTTAGCAAGGCGAGGCAGACGCGGAGCACTTATGATAAAGAATTCCATTCTGTTGTAAGGACTTTGAAAACCTAGGAACATTATCTGATTGGGAAAAAATTCGTCCTTTATTTTGATTATGAAACTTTGAAGTATCTAAATAGTCAGAAGAGGATTAGTAAAGATATGCATGCGCGATGGTGTCAATTTTTGGAAAAATTTCTTTTCAGATTACATCACAAGTCATGTGTGCATAATGTCGTAGCAGATGCATTGAGTAGGAGAGCTAGCTTGTTGATTACAATGAGTCAAGACATCTTAGGGTTCGAGCAGCTGAAAGACTGTTATGCAAATGATGATAACTTTGGGCAAATTTGGAACTCATGTGCTGCTAGTCAATCTGTGTAAGAATTTTATGTGCATGATGGCTATTTGATGCGTATCAACCAATTTTGCCTTCCTTGAACATCATTACGAAAGAAGGTAATTCATGATTTACATAATGGTGGATTAGCTGCGCACCTGGGTCATGATAAAACTATTGTTGCAATCTGGGAGCGATTTTACTAGCCTCAGTTGCGTAAAGATGTCAGCAAGTATGTATAAAAGTGTTATGTTTGCCAAACTACTAATGGGAAATCTAAGAATACAGGTCTATTTATGCCATTACCTATTCCTGACAATATATGAGAAGATCTATCCATGGATTTTGTGCTTGGTTTGCCACGAACACAAAGAGGTGTGGATTCTGTTTTTGTTGTAGTTGACTGATTTTCCAAGATGGCGCACTTCATTCCTTGTAGAAAGACTTCTTATGCAGTAAGTGTGGCCAGGTTATTCTTTAAGGAGGTGGTTTGTTTGCATGGTGTCCCTAAGTCTATTACCTCTGATAGGGATAGCAAATTTTTGGCACATTTTTGGTGGACTTTATGAAAACTGTTTGATTCATCTTTGAATTTTAGTAGCACAGCTTACCCGCAGATTGATGGGCAAATAGAGGTGGTTAATAGGACTTTAGGAAACTTGATTCGAAGCATTTGTGGAGATAAGCCGAAGTAGTGGGATGTTGCTTTATCACATGCATAGTTTGCTTATAATAATACAGTTCATAGTTCTATTCGCAGGTCGCCTTTTTCTGTTGTTTATATAAAGGTGCCTCAGCATATTCTAGATTTAGTACGGTTGTCTAAGCGAGCGGATAAGAGTGTAGCAGTGGATCATATAGCTAAATAGATTGTGGAAGTGCATCATGAAGTCTAACAAAAGCTAGAGGAAGCTAATTAGAAGTATAAAGCTGCGGCAAATAAGCACAGGCGAAAGCAGGTGTTTATGGTAGGTGATTAGGTCATAGTTTTTCTTTGTAAAGATTGATTACCAGTTGGATCTTATAGTAAATTGCAGCAAAAAAAGTATGGGCCTTACACTGTCAGCAAGAAGATCAACGATAATGTTTATGTTATAGACCTTCCACATAATATGGACATATCTAACACTTTCAATGTTGCTGATTTATCACCGTTTTATAAGTCCATAGAGCCGTTATATCCAGATCTTGATTTTAACTCGAGGATGAGTTCTTTTCAAGTGGAAGAGAATGATGCAAAATCTATTAGTGGTGCGTTTCTGGACCAACAGACATAAGTTCAAACGGAAGGCGAAACGGTGATACAACTAGAACTGGTGGACCCAGTTGACGACATCGAATTGGGCTCAAATTTGATCGTTTGAAGTGAAACGGCAGTCTGAACACAACACACTACCTTTGGCTGTGACTAACGATGGATTTTAGCAATTCAGGATAATTTACATGAGTTTTTTTATTATTTTAATATTTTTTATGGGTTTTAATTTTAAGGGTAGTTTTGTAATTTTGATATTTTATGTTATATAATCCTAATAGGGTTTGGTTTATGGATATATATAAGCTTGTTTTAGGGTTCTTTCTGAAATAACAAAACATTATTATCAATATTGAATTTCGGAATTTCTTTTTCTAAGTAAGGTTTTGCTTGAATTATTTACTGAACGTTGGGTCATTCTCATAAGTAAATCCATCACCGAAATGGTTTAGTGATGGTCTAGTGATGTTAGGATTTGGTGTACAATCACAAGGAAATTGAAGTAAAAGTGAAAACAAAATTGAGACACAAAGTTTTTATTTGGTTCACCCTTAAATTATGGTTACGTCCAATAGGGTATTTCACTATAATTATTATCTCTCATCTCTATGTAAGAGAAAGAGAATATATATAGGTAACACAACTCTATGTTACATTCTTCAATTATAAGATAAAGAGAATATATATAGGTAACAGTAACTATTCATGGGCCCAAATCCAAACTACTAATAAAATACATACTCAAAATATAATAGCCTTCTAGCTTTGTGGAGGCGCTACCTTGTACGACTCTTGTCGGGGAGGGCCCCCCGGAGCCCGCCTGCTCACCAGGGAGTGGGACTCTATGCTTTTTAGTCGGAGGGGAATATGAATCATACCCTAATAAGTGATTCCTTTCGTAGCTCTTAGAGTTGATCTTCGAAGTTGAATTGAAGTGCCTGTTGCATTGTCTTAAGTCAATTGCTCCAACCTTGTATCTTTTACGTACGTTTGACCTCGTGACACCCTCGCAAAATCTCGTATTCAACCTTCTAATCACTTGGATGCACTTCTAAACGCCACGTCAATTGGACTCCACAAAGCTAAAGCAGGCCCGTTTTGAAGCTTAAATCTAAAACGTCAAGTTCAAGAAAGAGAACAAATGTTAAACCCTAAAGGAGAAAGAGTTCAAGCTGTAAAGGAGGCCACACCGAAGACGCTCCACAATCATCCTTTTTACGACCACTTGCGACTTGTTCATGGAAAATGGACAACAAGACAGACCATTCTAACGTTTGTGCGATCCATCTGATGTAAACACTGTCACTTCCCGTCGCTATTGATCGTCTCTCACGACCCGTCAAAATTTCTGCCGCGATCTTATTTTCTCCTAACACTTTTTTGGATAAAATCCATTGGATGCAGATGGTCCCCCATCTTAATTCTTCGAGATGTGACCACTAATTAAATAGCGCTTCATCCTTAAGATATGGAGAAAGGCCTCCAGCAATGAATGTTCCGGAGATGCCATAATCACCTTTACTTGAAGGAACTCGACTGTGAAAGTTTCTCGGTCAGCTTTTCCAACTTTCTAGACAATACATCAGCTTTGTTGGGAAAACCTCTAATGACATTTTAAAGTTGAAAAAACCTTCTTTCTCTCACTATTATTTAATAAATGAAAATGTTGTCTCATTTCAAGTAATGTTTATGTTGTAATATTATCGCGAAAGCTAACAAGCATCTTGTAATTTAAGTCAATGTGAAATCACCATAGAAACAAATAAGGAACAATAAAGGGCAAGAAAGATTTATGTGGTTTGGTCCGAGTGTCGGTATCTACATCCATAGAGAGAACCAAACTAATACACTTGTCATTCATGGTTATTTTGTGATGCTTGAATTCCTTTTGTCTATTGATACCATATTGAGTGGTAAGGTGATCTCTTACCTTAGACTTAGAAATTTCATTTACTGGACTTAGGCTCACCCTTTATTTTTTAGATTTGTAGGATAATTCTTTGGACATGGCGATGGAGGGGAAGAGATGGAGCCAAAGGCCATCAACCCTTGAGTTGGATGGTGGCTTAGTTAATGTTTAGACTCGCTTTTGATTTAGTATGGGAGGAGTGGAGCTTGTGGACCCAAAGTGGGATTCTCTTTTAATAAAAGTACAAAATTCTGGGATTCTCTTTTAATCAACCCTACATAGATAACAAAATTAGCATCAATTCATCCCTATATGTAAATTTGTCACCGGAAATGGTTAAGCAACGAGCAATGACTCCTTTGAAAACTAAAACAAGTGAATCAATATGAATTTTGAGCCATAGTTATATAAAGATCATCGGCGACCTTATTATTTCTATATCTTTATAGACAATGTTTTTTACCTTTCATAGCTCATCTAGGAGCTGCTGGGATTTGAATTGAACAGTGTGGCGGCCGCATAATCCATCACAAAACCAAGCATTAGTAAGTGCTTGCATGGTTGGGCTCAAACCAATGGCTCCGACCTTTGTATGTTTTACCTGTATTAGACCCTGCGACCCTTCCAAAATCTCGTATTCAACGTTTAAGTCATTTCAAACTAATCTTAAACACCACGTGAGTTGGACTCCACAAAATCAAAATTTGGCTCGTTCAAAGCTCATATCAAGACCTCAAGTACAAGAAAGAGTACACGAGTAGTCAAACCCTGAAAAACGGTAGGAGTTCAAGCTGTAAAGGAAGCCCCAACTCGAAGACGCTCCAAAATCCATCCTTTCGGCGACCACTTGCGGGAGCTGCTGTCGGGAGTAGAATTGAAGTGCTTGCTGCATTGGCTTAAGTCAATTGCTCCAACCTCGCATCTTTATCGAACGTTTGAACTAGCGACACCCTCGCAAAATCTCGTATTCAACCTTCTAATCACGTGAATGCACTTCCAAACGCCATGTCAATATGACTCCACAAAACTAAAGCAGACTCGTTCGAAGCTCAGAAATAAAATGCCAAGTTCAAGAAAGAGAACAAGCAGCTAAACCCTAAAAGAAGAAGAGTTCCAGATTCATCCTTTTTACGACCACTTGCGACTCGTTCATCGAAAATGGACAACAAGACAGACCATTCTAACGTTTGTGCGATCCATCGGTTGCAAGCACTGTCACTTCCCGTCGCTATTGCTCATCCCTCACGACCTGTCAAAGTTTCTGCTGCGATTTGTTTTCTCCACGCACTTTTTTTTTGGATAAAATCCATTGAATGCTGGTGGTCTCACGTCTTATTTCATTGGCTTTGGTTTATGGATTTTGTCACGCAGCCTACCTAAAAATGACAATATACTTCATCGACTCGACCTTATTTTGTAGCTACTAAGCTCAAGAAATAAAATGAAATGAGTACGATCTTATATTCCATAAAGCGTGAGATCTCACTTTCAATCCCGTCGTTTGGAGTCAAGCTCCAAGAAAGCAATTTTTTTGGATTTTAGTGAATACCCCAATTTTGACACGCAGAATTTGCCTTTGATATAACTGAGAAAATAAATTTAACCTAATGCTTGAAAGTTGGCTCATTATATAATATGACAACTAAATGAGAAACTACGATTTGATAAAGATATTACATAACGCATGAACATATATATATTTCTGTATCATAGAACTACAAAAGAAATCAAACGCCAGAAAGTAAATAACAAAGTATAGTTTGTAGCTATAAGCATATTCTTATCCTTCAAGAATAGATCTATTGCAATAAAAGATCGGTGGTCGATTACTAAATTCAGTGATGAGCACACGTCGAGATTTCCCACTTCATTTGCAATGATTTGTAGTATGCATCTAGGTTCACCATCATTGTATAGAGACACTGACATTAAAATGTTGAAAGAACACAGATCAAATGCTAAGGAGCTTTTAGATCTATATCTAGATTTAGTTCAAGAGAGTAAAACCCCCAAAACTTGAACTAAATCTAAATCGGCATAGGAAAGCAGTCTAATCTCATGGAGGTTGTAGAGTCTCGTTACAAACATTCTCCTCGATGGTTATCGATTGGACAAATGGCCAAACTGGTCTTCACATTGACACAATACTAGTTGTAGAAATTTATTCACACACACCCATAACAAATCGAGAGAGAAGAGAAAGACGAAGAGCTTCAAGAGAGAGAGAGAGAGAGAGAGCTCCCTATCCCTTAGTAGCGGCACTTCAAAGAGGCAGCGCCTTCAAAGGAAAGAAGAGGAAACCCTAACTTAGGGAAAAGAAAGGAGGTCGACCTTCAAAAATAAGTTATGGCCCAAAGGGATTTTAAGGTTCATCACCAACAAAATGGATAAAAAACCAAAGGAATCACTCAATTGAGAAAAATTCTAATATATTATCAACTAAAAATTTGCGTACAGACAATTGAGAATGCACTTCTTATTTATGGATGGACTAAGACACATTAACCTAGGAAACATCAGATTAGGAAGCTATCCTTCAGCTTTTAAATTAGCTGAAAGTCCTTTATTCTTCAATTTATAGAAATTCCATCTTGGACGCTTTCTCCTCATTGGATCAATTGGGTCATGTTGTACCCGAAATGTCCTATTGCTTGAATAAACAACAGATGGTCTGTAATGGAATTCGATACTGCCGCATCAACCAACCCAGTTTGATGGAGATGTCACCTCTAATTAGATGGCACTTCATCCTAAGATATGGAGAAGGGCCTCCAACAATGAAAGTTCTCGAGACGTCATAGTCACTATTACTTCAAGGAACTTGATTGTGTTTGTTTCTGAGACAGCTTTTCCAACTTTCTAGACAATATATCAACTTTGTTGGGAAAACCTCTAATGACGTCTTAAAGGGGAAAATTACCAAAAGAAATATAAACATATTATAATTGTGCCAATTGAAGTCATAATTTTTTTTTTACTAATTAAGTCATAAACCTTTTACATTTATACCAATTTAATCAATTTGGTCAATTTTGTCTGGAAATCGCTAACTAGCGCCACCGACACTGACGTAAACAATTTTTATAATTTCTAAAAATTCTATGAATCTATTATTATATTATTTTTTTTCCTTTTTCTGTTTTTCATTGTGGCCGGCAAGGCGAGGCTAGACCTCCCTTTCGCTAGGCAAAGTCGGCCTCGCTAGAGCTAGGTTGGCAAGGGTCGTGCCTCACCCAATCCCTGGCAGTCCTCACCGGTGGTCACAAGGTCTAGCCTAACTCGTCGGATCTAGTGAGGCTCGATCCTCGCCGGATCTAGCAAGGTCAACCTCACCCATGACTAGTGAGGCTCGATCCTCGCCGAATCTAGCGAGGTCAACCTCACTCATGACTAGTGAGGCTCGACCCTCTTTAGCCTAGTTGCTAGCAAGGTCGACCTCGCCCAATGATAGTAAGGTCTAGCCTCACCAACCTAGCCTTGGCAAGGCTAACCTTGCCCAGCGATAACAAGGTCCAGCTTTGCTCGAATGGTGAGGTAGTCGATGACCTCGCCAGCAATGATAAAAAACAAGAAAAAGGCAAAAGATAGATAGAATAATAAAAAAATTCATAAAAAATTATGAAAATTGTCCACATCAACACCGGTGACGCCATGTCAGTGATTTTTTTTTGTCAAAGTTGGTTGGATAGATTGATTGGCACAAATGTAAATAGTTTAGGACTTAATTGGCAAAAAAAAAATTAGGACTCAATTGACATAATTGTAATAAGTTGAGGACTTTCTTGGTAATTTTTCCCATTTTAAAGGTCACAAAACCTTCTATCTCTTATTATTGTTTAATAAGTGAAAATGTTGTCACATTTCAGGTAGTGTTTATATAAATAAAGCTTTATAATCATTGACGGAATCCGAGGTAAAAGTGAAAAGATTGATAGAAACTGGATGGACCTTGACAAAAAGTGACCAAAGTCAGGAAGAACGAGAAGGGTGTGAAGAGTTGGAGGAACTGTGACAAGGTGAACAATTGAGTGAAATCTTGATCACTAATGTACTAAGGAAGAACAAAGGGAAAATTGTCTAAAAATCCCTAAACCTGTTGTGCGGTGATTAATTCAATTCAAAACTTTTTTTTTAATTTAAATAATTTAGTCCTCAACTTTTTGACTATTTTTCAATGTAGCTATTCCAGTCAATTTTAGCTGTGAATTGCTCACACAGTTATCTAGTCAATGTCAGCTATCCTACTTGACAAGACCAGCATTGACATAACCAGTTTGACACGGATGATATTTGCAAAGTTTTAAAAATTTTCTGAATTTTTTCCTTTTTTTTTTTTTTCCTTCCTTTTCTTCCCTTTTTCTTTTTTCTTTTTTCTTTTTTTCCTATTTCCTCCGCCAGTCGTCAAGGCCTCAGCGAGGGCATGCGAGCTCTCATTGTGGCAGCTGCGAGCTCAAAACCTTGCGTGCTTATAACTGAAATGCACTTCTTATTTAGGAAACGCTATAAAAAATCTTAAACTAGGAAACTTCACATTAAGAAACGTTCAACTAGGAAATAATCAGATTAGAAAATCAACTTAAATTAGGAAACAATACTTCAGCTTATAGAAAGAGCCTTTATTCTTCAACTCATGGAAATTGCCTGTGGAGTCATGTTGTACCCGAAATGTCCCTCCGCTTGTATTTAATGGAATCCGACTACCGTATTACTCACATCCTTAATCAGGTCATTGTGGCTTCCATTAAACATCAAGCATTAATTTCAAATCCATGAAATAATTACCTTGCCATAAATTCTAAGTTGACCCTGAAACATAGGTTTTTTCCCAAATCACACGACAAGTTTCCGTAATTCTCTCAATTCCGAAAAAAATACATAAATGAAAAAGAAGATATCAATGTAGATATGGGATTAATATTGCGTAAATTGATTGCTTAAGGAATATAAATATCATCTTAATAATTGAGATACTAATTTTTCTTTTTTGGCAATGATTGAGATACGGAATCAGATACTAAATTTATTGGCACTTTAATCACAGACAAAGGGAAAGTTTCTCTTTTGCTTTTCTATACATAGAGGCATAGGCTTTTTCCCATCTTCGTGTCATTTTTATTAGATCTGTAAATTAAGCTCGATTCCATTTAGACTTCAGGCATAAGCTCGACAAGCATTGCTTTTTCATTTCTTATGCTCATATATAAGTCCGATTATTGGTTAATATGCTTGATAAACATTGTTGTTTAAGTGGGAGTTTTCTACCTTAGCTTCTCGCTCTTTGTTGGCGAAGTCAAGTTTGAGGCCAAAGCAGCCAAACAGGCAAGTACCTTGCTTACTAATTCCATCTTGGAATTTCGTTATGTCTCAGTGCGGCCAAGACGCCCGTGTGTGAGGTAGCGAACTGGCATCGCCTTGTGCGCAATTTTGGTGTCCTCTTTCGTAGCTTCCGATTGTCTCGCCAGACTAGTCATAAAAATGCAACAACTTCTCTAGAAGACCAAAGTCCCCTCAAAATCGAAGTGGATTTTTCTCTCTCCATCGAATCTATGACAATGTGAACTCTCTTTACCCTCTCTTCACGAGTCCATGAATCTGATGTGAGTGAGGGGACGAATTGAGGGGTAAATAAAAAAGGGGAGATACTACCGGTTCCTGGACCTACCCAGGAACCGGTCCAGTTCTGTTCCAAGACCAAGTTGGCCGGTCTTGTAATGACCAAACGGAAGATGCCATTCACAAGTGTTGCAAGGGTGCTTTGGCAAGATATTCATTGAACAACACGACTAACTCCTCGGAGCGACTTGCAATAATTGAGCACGAGACACAGAGCAGGGTAATTGTTCGAAAGGTGATGATTGCAAAACTTCAGGAAGGGATTGATTGCGCAATTTGCATAACTGCTGTTTTCTGGAACATTGTACTTGTAGAGCCTTAAAAGAGATGCCACGGAGATGAGTTGTTTAGCATCTCAAAATAGATGCGAGTACATTACAACATTGATAAAATTTTATAACTATGACATAAAATTTGTAAGTATCACCATCATTTCAAATATATATCCTCCATATCTCGATTCTCCATATCTCTTAGGATTATGCATATATGTCATTTGATTGTATGTATCCTTGATTGATCCTACGTAATTGTCTTGTAAAGTTTGTAGATACTTATGTACTCTTCAATATAAAACACACAAAAAATATGCGATTCTCTTCCACATTCTTATCCTATCAAATTTCAAATTTCAATTTTCGAAGAGCTGAAGCAAACAATAGAGTCATCAGATGATTGCATTTAGGCTCATCGGAATTAGATCTATTTCTTTTAGCCGGCAAGAAGTTCATGACATGACATGTCCGCATGAAAACAAAGACTGATTATATATTACGATACTTGCCAATGGGAAAGGAGAAATATTAGGGCATTTGGCATTAAAGCAAATAACTTTACAGGTGAAGGCATTGACCACACCAAAGATTGAGCTATGAATCATAAATTCTCATTCTTGGAAATCTTGTCATATAAGGACTTTATTATAAAGTCTCTTTCATGTAATGGGCTTGTCCCCCAAAATTTCTTATGAATTTCTTACCCCTGTATCATTTTAACTGGTTTTGATGACCAGCATTTTGTTAACAAGTACGTCTGATATTACATAGTTCATTCGAATCAAATCCTTTAGTGCATTATGCGAGGATGACGAGAGAAGCTACGCCTGAACAAGTCAGGCATGTAGAACATGACAGGAGAGATGCTGCCGATCGCCAAGAAGGGATATGCTCATGACTATGTCCTCAATCACAATTGACCTTTTTGGTCCCGTTCTTAGTTCCAAGATGGGAATCGGTCCACCTTAGAACCGATCACCCCTAGTTAGAGTGAGACTTGTGTAATGATCATTGTGATGATTATGGTTATTCCCCGAAAAAGGAGAGGTTGAAATTAAAATGGAGATGTGAATGTAGATACGAAATTAATATTGCATTAATAGACCGTGCAAGGAATAAATGGACCGTATCAATGATTAAGATGGGGATTTAGATACTGAATTCATAGCTCTTTGGTTGCAAACAATTGTAAACCTTCTCTATGGCTTTTCTATAAATAGTGGCATAGCTTCTCCCCAATAAGAGTGTGATTTTCACTCAATTCGTAAATGAAGCTCTATTCAATCTGGAATTCGGTCAAAAGCTCGATGACCGCTATTTGTGGTTGCATGTGTTCAGACATGAGTCCGATCATGGATTTATATGCTCAATATTAAATGAGCTTTTACTAATTAATTTGTCCTTTCTTTTCCCATAAGTAGTGTTAAAAAGTGTCAGATTTTCGCGTGGACAATGTAGTGTTGAAATTTCACTTGTCATGTATTTTCATTGGTAGCATAGTTGCATGTCCTTTTCTATTCATTTTTTAATGATATTGACAAAAAATGATTTTCTTTCATTACAATGACAACTATCAAAGAATGTTAATATGAACATGTAGGGCTGAGATTTCACTTGTCATGTATTTTCATAGCTAACCTGTAATGTTCTGAAATTCGCCCATTACCGGGATTAATGAAATAGACGATTATTCTCGTTTCATTTTAGTGAGTCTCATTCGGAACTAATCATTTTTGAGATACTGACTAGTAGGGAAAGGCTAACTAGGAAAATGGTACGTGGACCTAGAAACTCGACCGTGAATCGAGTCCGATTCCAAGAAGCGACGAGGAATATTTTGTACCAATATGGGCCGGCCAGAGAATGGTGACGAATTTGGTTTGACCGACGATGTACGATCGGATAGCGGGTGATTCCGCACGACCGAGAGTGCGCGCGACGAACGATCTCGAACTATTCCGGACAATCGCGACCCTTTGGACTAGTGATAAATCCTCGCGTTCTCTAGGAAATCGGGACCGTCATGACTCGAGTAGCCCAAGATCGATCGTGTAACATAATAATATAACAAAGGATTAAAACACTTGGATAAGTCACATAAAATTTTTTTTTTAATTTTCGAGATGAAAAACGAAATAAGAAAGACAAAGAAAATATTTTTTAAAAAAAATTTATTATTATTTATTTTTTAAAAATATTAAAATGAATATGGAAAAAGAAAAGAAAATTTTTAATTTTTTTAAATTTTTAAATTTTTTAATTTAAATTTAAAATAAAATAAAATAAAATAAAAAATAATATATTATAAGCCGGATCGGGTCGGGTCGGGTCGGATCCGACCCGGGTCATGAGATCCAACTTGGGCGTTGACCCGGGTTGGATCGGTTGATTCAAATTGATTCAACGGAGTCGGTCGGCACCCGGTCGGATCGGAATTGAACCGAGTCAACAGATCCGACCGGGGCATTGACCCGGGTCGGATTGGCTGATTCGGATTAAGTCTAACCTGAATGCATAGACCCGTAGGGAGAGAAAGGCACCGGGCAGAGCCAAAATTGGCTGTCACGGCCGACCTGCACCGGCCGCCCTCGAATTTTCTCCAGGACGGCCACCGAACCACCCAACGCCTAGGTCGCCATCCGACCTCCCCGTGGGCCGGTCACGGCGACCACAACAAAAACGGCCTCACTGAGGCATTTCGTCAAACAAAGGAGCATGCGCAAAAAATGAGTGGTTTCCCACCCACCTCAGGGATCCGCGACCTGTGGACCCGGCTACCCCTTTGACGACGGCCTATGAACGGTGGGGGACGACGGTATGGGCCGGGATTTGCGCGACATGGCCGGCGCGAGTCTCGGCCAAATCGAACACCAAAATAGAGCAAAAATAGGCGGTCGAGGCGGTAGAGGCTCATAGGTCTCTGGGCGTCAGGGGTCTCGGCCAATGCAGGGCGATGGTGACATTGCTGGATTCCTCCTCATGATCGGCAGACCCTCAGTATGCTCTCCCTCTCTCTCTTTCTATTCTCACTCTTCTCTCTCTCTATTTTCTTGGTTTTTCCAATGGCCGATCGAGCCTCTCTCTCTCTCTGTGGCTATTTATAGCGGACGACGGACCCCCTCTGCTCCTCTGCGTTGTCATGACAATGGCACCTTAGGCCCTCGCCACCCGCGACTTTCGTGGTCATTGCAGCCGTCTTGAGACAAAGCCCGGGGGGGCTAGTTAGTCGAGAGGAAGAGAGGACAAAAGGGAGAGGAGAGCCCGGGTTTTCAGGGAAGACGGGACTGGCAATTAATGCCAGTCCCATTGGCATGCTCATCCAGCCTTGCTCGGGCCGGATAGCGATGGTGAGGAGCGGCGCCGCCGTGCGTCATGCTGCCGTCGGGAGCAGGGGAGAACAGGGCAGCGAGAATGACAGGGGGGGAGAAGGAAGGAGGAGAAGAAAGCTGGGCCGGGCCGGGCCAGGCCCAGCCGTGCGGGGGGAAAGAAAAAGAAAGAAAAAATGAAAACGCGCTGGGCCCGTGCGGGAGAGGGAAAAAGGTGAAGAAAAAGGGAGCGGGCTGGGGGAGGAGGCCTGCAAAAGGGGGAAAAGAAAAAACGGGCCGAGGGAGGAGGCCCGCGCAAGGGGGAAAAGGAATGGGCCGGGTCGGCCTGGCCCCGACTCGGCCCGACTTGATTTTTTTAATTAATTAATCAAGTTAATTTTATTATTATTATTTTTTGAAATTTTGATTTTTTTAATAGGTCATATTAATGCAAAATGTGCCTAATTTCTATATACAATGCACTTAAATAGAAAATATTTTTTTGTTTTAGGAATTAATAAAAATTAACTCCTAAATTTCGTGTAATTAATTTTGGGCAAATTAAAATAGGTGTCAACAGCTGCCCCTCTTTGAAGGTGAGCTCGTCAGAGGTTGCTCGCAGAGATTACGTTCAAAGATAAAATAACACCTAAA
The DNA here is from genome assembly GCA_024733475.1 of Syzygium grande. Classification (NCBI taxonomy): domain Eukaryota; kingdom Viridiplantae; phylum Streptophyta; class Magnoliopsida; order Myrtales; family Myrtaceae; genus Syzygium; species Syzygium grande. The sequence goes on from JAMXDD010000001.1 coordinate 4,223,943, forward strand.
TTTGGCCCATGCATGCTTAATGAATGCTATTTTTGGCGAGACCATGAGTCTCATTTTTATAATATGATAAGGTGATGCATGCTAAAGCAAATAAAAACATACCTGAGGGTATTTACCTTGCCAAAGAGTAAAGTAATTTCAGATAGTTGATATTATGTGTCAAGGACCCGAACCTTTTTTCGATCGTCTTGACTAGGGAAACCGCTTGCCTAGGAGCCAAACCTATCTTCGATCACCATGAATGGATTTCTTTTGTCTAGCACCCAAACCTTTCTTCAGTCGTCTTGACTGGGGGAAATCGCTTGCCTAGGACCCGAACCTATCTTTGGTCGCCTTGACTGGATTTCATTTGTCTAGGACCCGAACCTTTCTTCGGTCGCCTTGACTGGAAAATCGCTTGCCTAGGACCCGAACCTATCTTCGGTCACCTTGACTAGATTTCATTTGTCTCGGACCCCGAACCTACCTTCGGTTGCCATGACTGGATTTCTTTCGTCTAGGATCCAAACCTTTCTTCGGTCGTCTTGATTGGGAAAATCGCTTGCCTAGGATCCGAACCTATCTTCGGTCGCTTCGACTGGATTTTATTGTTTGTCTAGGACTCGAACCTTTCTTCGATTGCCTTGACTGATTGGATTTTGTTTATCCAGGATCCGAACCTTTCTTCGGTTATCTCGACTGGATTTTGCTTGTCAAAGTACCTAGGGGTCCTCGCCCGAGGATTTGATGGTTTGCCTGGTGGGTCCTCGCCAGCAGGTCTTGACAAGACTCAACAATGAGCATCGGGGGTCTCGCTTGAGGATTTGTTGTGAGCAGAGGGGGTCATTCCCGTGCTCAGGAGGGGTACCATAACAATCGTAGGTATATGGATTTTTGGAACCGGACATGGGTAGAAAATACTTACCTAGGCATGTTCCTGTAAATACATACATATTTATCGGGGAAATAGACAACTGAGGCTATTTTTAGAATATTGTACAAAAAATCTTGACTAGCAAGCCAAGACGCTTTTCTTTCTCAAAGGAACACATGGTTTACTCCCTCGGTAGTTTGAAAAGAATTCTAAAGAAATACCTAGGGTTTCTTACCTTGAGGTTTGATGCATCATCTGCTGAATAACCAACCTTTTTCAAGGCATCTCCCTTGGGATGATAATGAGGGCTTCTCCGGCGCCCGAATTTTTGTATTCTATCACTGGAGATTAAAACTCCGGGCTATCAAAGACAATTAGTACAAACATGCATGCATTCATCAAGAATAGACAAGCTGGGCTATTCCAGAATGTGTATTTGAAAGTTCATACATGGTGATTTTGCCATATTTGTATCACAAAAAATCCACAGAGGGTCAATCAAGACAATTTTTGTTCACAAGGTGCACTTCTAGAAATGTTGAACGAGGGACTTTCGGTCAGAAAGGACTTTTCATTCACTCTCATTGAAAAGGACTATTTGTCCCGTCCATTAATGTGGGAACATTGAAACACTCAATCTGACCGTTAACAAATCCACAAGGGTCTGAGTTTGCTCGCAATCAGTACGATGCTACCAATCTTAGAAATCTTCTTCAGGGTCGTAATGTTGGCTTGGTCAATGGTTTAACAAAGGTGACTATTCAAGTCAAGGCCATGAAAGAAAATATTCTGCAATTATCTCCAGGTTTACAAGTCAAGAATCCTGCAAAAAAAGATAAAAATAGTCTTGCTCTCACTTCCTCAAGTGTTGTTTATAAACATTTAAAATCCCGCATTAATTCAAGTGCCCCAGTCAGAAGAGACTTCATGAGGGATGTAACATGGACTTGGTTTACAGATTGAGAGACGAAATGATCGTTGGGCTAAAAAATGTATGTGAGGGTGAGAATTTGTGATCCTCTTGGCATTGTCACCAGTCTTCTTCTCCACCATCACGATCCTTTTGGAAGACTCCCCAAGTAATCCTATGTTTTAGCATCTTTAACAACTTTTCTTGAGGAGCCTTTGTGTCAAGCATTTTCTTGGATATCATTTCACCTATCATATAGCAGATCTTTGTCAAGATAGAATTCTTAAGGTAGGAATTTATATGAAGGAAAAACTTAAGTTTGTATCATTTGGGGTTGTCTATTCTACACCATTTAATAACTTTGAGGTATTTGTGAGCACTTTATCACGCTCAGATATCTCCTCAGCTAAAACTTCATGGTTTTTCATAGCAGTTACCAAGAAATTAGGGACTCCTTTCTCTTCATCTTTTTCATCATTTTTCTTCTTCTCCTTTTTTTTTTTTTTTTTAAATTTTTTTTGATTCATGGGCATTAGCTTTGTTTTTACCAGGCACACTGTTTTTTCATGCGCCTAATTTTTAGCATTTTTTGCTGCTCTTTTGGTGTTGTCAGGACTAGCCTGAACAAGTTTGAACATAACAATGTTTTCAGGCTCTTGAAATCTTCATCTTTATTCGGGACTTTAAACCTTGATGCTCAAACTGTGGTGACTTTTGCCTTGGAGGATGATCACCAATTGGGTTCATATGAAATGAAATTGATGGTTCAATTGGGTTAGAAGGGGTATAAGTGTATGAGATAGAAAAAGAACTGCTCTTTGTCATCTTAGGGCATTTAAATTATCGCGAGAGTTCATTTGTAATAAAAATACTCAAAGATTAATGCAAATGAGAGCAAAAAAATTTCTATTCGTCTTTTCACCTTGTGCGAGCTGTTACAACATATGATCATAGAAACTTTTAGATATTACAAACTCCTTATCCTTCTTGTCTTGCTAAGTGAAAGCATCATTGTTATCAATAAGATATTGGCATTTTGGATAGGCATTAGTTTGCTGCTTCTCTCTTGACAAAGCCCTCTTTGCCTTGACTGTCCGACCGTCGATGATGTGCTTGTCTTGGAGAACTCCGTCGAGGGCCACCTGACCCTCCTTGTGATGCGATTTACCCCAAGATGCCCCAATGTGGGGTGGTTCTTGACATGGATAATTTAAAAGGAATCTCTGAATGTATGGGCTCAAAAATGGTTAAGCAAAGGATTAATGGTAGTGTATGAGGTAAAGAAATGAACTGCCTCTCGTCATTTTGGCTACCGTATCTTATGCGAAAAATCCCTTTACCTCGTAGAAATGAAACTCTTTCACTTATCTTGCAAGAGTTTGGTACGTGAGAATGTGTATAGACCAAGGGTTGTCTCTCATCATCCTGACACACCTCGTTCAATACATCGGAGCAGTTCGACACCATTCGTCGAATTGTCAAAATTTTCACAAGGAATTGATGAATTAAACAGGTAAAATTATCATGCAAGAGTCATTTCCATATAATGCACTTGAGGAAGAAAATAACATCTATTTTCTTTAATTATTTCTTCCTTCTTGTTTCTTTCTACTCTTATGAGAAGAGTTTTTTTAGGGAAAGAGATATTTACCTATGCTGTGACAGTGAGGTATACCTGCAAGGTAATAAGAAAGATCGTGTTAATAAATGACTTTTTAAGGGATAGGAATTGGAAATGATACAATATTACCCTTCGTGATTCCATTCATTGGAGATTCAACTGACAACTCCTTGAGTTTTCTTAGATGTTGATAATTCTCTTCTGACAAGAACAGGAGCTTATGTTAGAAATGAGAGGATTGAAGGTGAATTGAGAACGATACAGATTACTCTTCTTCCATTTTGCCTTCAAAGCTAGCAAAGTTTTTTCTCCTCTTTACTTTGCTTAGCCTTCTTTGTCTCAGTCTACTCCTCCATGCTTTTAGTCTAGAAGCTTGAATGAAATCCTTTATAATTAGGGGTGCCTCCAAGCAGAGGATTTTGTTGTCAACACGCGCTGTGTTAATGCGGTTTTGCATGTCGAGGAGTTTCTCGTGAATGCTCTAATTCTTGACTGCATAGGTATGTGCAATTGCTTGCATGGGGATCTTCACAGCAAAGCTAATATCTATTTTAAAGGTTCTTGATGAACGTGGGCATGACTGCCATCGAGTCGATGGTTGTCGGGATTAGTTATGATGCCATTTTGTCATGTACAAAATCTTTCCCGGTTTGATTAGCCAACAGGAGTGTTCTTAATCAATAACTTTTCTGCCAATTCCCTTGTTATGAATTGGGACATAGAAGTTATTTCAAGGATAGTACTTCTTCATAGCATTCGAATTGACCGGGTTGGAGAATTGGCATCCATTCATTTTAGTTAGAATCAAAGCTCCCCCCGGGAGTGTCTTTTTCACGATATAGGGACCCTTATAGTTAGGAGCGAACTTACCTCCAAGCTCAGGGGGTAGTGGTAGCACCTTTTTTAGGACAAGATCGCCTGCTTCAAAGTGTCTAGGGCGTACCTTCCGTTTGAATGATCTAGCTACCTTCTTTTGATAGCATTGCCCATGATAAAGGGCCTTCAATCGTTTTTCATTAATCATATTTAGCTGCTCTAATCTTTGCTGCTTCCACTCTGCATCAGACAGTTTCACTTAGGGTAATACCTGCAGTGAGGGAATTTCTATCTCAACTAGCAAGACTTCTTCCATGCCATATATCAAAGAGAAAGGAGTTGCCCCAGTAGATGTCCGAATTGATGTTTGGTATGCCATCAAGGCAAAAGGCAATCTTTCATGCCAATTTCGGTAGTTTTCAGCAGTCTTGGCTAAGATCTTTTAATGTTTTTGTTAGCAGCTTCAACATCTCCGTTCATCTAGGGGCGATAAGGAGACGAATTTAGATGGCGGATTTTAAATCCACTAAGTAAATCATCAACAAACTTGTTATTCAGATTTGTCCTGTTGTCTGTAACAATGGCTTTAGGGACGCCATAACGGGCAATTACATCTCGCTTGATGAATTTCATCACATTCCGAGCAGTGACATTGGCAGATGATGCGGCCTTAATCCATTTGGAAAAATAATCAATTGCGACTAAGATAAGACGATGTCCATTTGATGTTTTCGGATTAATTGGGCCAATCATATCGATGCCCCGCATTGAAAATGGCCATGACTCTGATAACTAATGTAGTTCTGTTGGTGGGGCGTTTACTTTGTTTCCATGGATCTGACAACGATAACAATTTCGAACATGTCGGATGCAATCACTTTCCAAGAAAAGCCAGTATAACCTACTCTTATTATTTTTCTAGCCAACATGTGTCCATTTATGTGTGGACCACCTACTCCTTCATGCAATTCCTGCATAATTCGCGTCGCTTCTATCGCATCCACACATCTTAGCAAAATAGAGTCATAAGACCTCTTGTACAAGTTCTCACCATTGACGAAGAACTTTGTCGCCATCTTCATTATATACCTTCTGTCTGTAGAGCTAATCCCTTCAGGGAACTGCTGCTCTCTGATGTAGTTCATGATATCGTAATACCATAGTTTACTATCAGGTTCCTCAGTCACAATCATGTAATGAGCCGGTCTAGTCAGAATTTCAATTTTCAGAGGTTCTATTTCCAAACCATCGGTAATGTGTAGCATGGATGATAATGTACCCAGTGCATCAGCGAATTAATTATGGGATCTAGACAGGTAATCGAACGAGATCTCGTCAAACTCTGAAATTAAGTCTTCTAGATAATCATGATAGGGTACTAATTTAGTATCCCTAGTCTTCCATTCTTCGACAGTCTGGAGTATGATTAAGGCAGAATCGCCGAACACTTTCAGTTTAGCGATTTGCATATCAATTGTTACTTGTAAACCGAGAATACATGTTTCATACTTGGCTATATTGTTGGTATAAGGGAACACCTATTTTGCGGCCACAAGATAATGTTGCCCATCTGGGGATATCAAGACTGCCCTAGTGCCAGAACCAGACAGATTTACTGCTCCATCGAAAAACATGGTCCATGTGTGTTCCTCCGTTGATAAAATGCGATCATCTGGAAGATCATCCTCATGTGTTTTCCCAAGGCATTCAGCCAGCATATCAGCGATCACTCGACCTTTCACTGATTTCTGCGATGACATTTGAATGTTAAATTCAGAAATTAGAATTTGCCATTTAACTAATTTTTCCACTAACGCCGGTCAATTAAGCAAATACCGGATAGAATCGTTTTCAATCACGAGAAACGTCTGATGGTGCAAAGTATACTATCGGAGCCTATGCAACACCCATACCAATGCGACACATATTTTTTCTGATTCGGAATAATTTTGTTCCGAAATGGTGAATTTCCTACTCAGATAATAGATGGCTCGTTCTTTTCCATCGTCGGGGTGGCTCTGGGCCAATAGGGCTCCTAACGATTCACTATGAATCGTTAAATAGAGAGTTAGAGGATGCTCTAGAACTGGTGAAACTAGTACCGAGGGACTCATCAAATATTGCTTCAGGCTTTTCAAATGCTTCCTGATAGTCTTCATCCCAATTGATTTGAGCGCCTTTCTTGAGGAGTTTGAAGAAAGGTCGTGTAGTCTCAGAGAATTGGGAGATGAACCGAACAATTTAGTTCAACATTCCCAAAAGGCTTCTGACCTCTTTTACTGTGAATGGGGGTTGCAATTCACATATATCGCTTTAACTTTTGAAGGGTCAACCTCAATCCCCTTGCTACTCACGATGAATCCAAGTAACTTACTAGAGGTTGCTCCGAAAATGCACTTTGCAGGTTCAAGCGTAATTTGAACTCACGCAACCGGCTAAATAGTTTCTTCAAGGCTTCAATGTGGTCTTATGTGCACCTGGTCTTGGTGATCATGTCATCGACATAAACCTCAATTTCTTTGTGCATTAGGTCATGAAAGACGGTGACCATAACACGTTGGTATATTGCCCCGGCATTCTTCAAACCAAAAGGCATAACTCTGTAGTGAAAGGTCCCTCAAGGAGTGATGAACAACGTCTTCTCCTTGTCTTGATTGTTCATCCTTATCTGGTTGTACCTAGAGAATCCATCCATGAAAGAAAATAGTTCGAATCCAGCAGTGCTATCCACAAGGACATCTATATGAGGAAGCAAAAAGTCATCTTTTAGACTGGCCTTATTCAAGTCGCGGTAATTCACACAAACTCAAATTCAACCGTCTTTCTTCTTCACTGGTACGATGTTCGCTACCTAATCAGGGTACTATGAAACCTCAATGAACCCAACTTTCAGCAACTTCATCACTTCTTCTTTGATCTTTTTCGATAGCTCGGGTTTGATCCTTCGTAACCTTTGTTTTTTTGGGAGGCATGTCGGGATTGGTAGGCAAACTGTGCTTGACAATCCAAGGGTCTAGTCCTCGACATATCAGAATAAGACCATGCGAAGACGTCCCGATACTCATTGAGGACAGTTATCAGCCGTATGGCTTTCTCTTCAGGAAGACTGGCCCCAATCTTCACTTTTTTTGGATCTAAGTGCCACCTAAATTGATGGTAACTGTATCTTCGGTTGTAAGGGGCTTGATTTGTTCATATTGCTTCCAATTTCTTTGTATTTCAACAGGGTCATCGCTTGAATCGTCAGAATCGCTACTATCAGTATCTACCTCATCAGGCTGGACCGTACTAACTCCCTCGCAAGTCGCAGGATTATGCCTAAAACACAAGGTAAATCGATTAGACAAACAAATGGAGATATAAATTTTTCATTGTCATTTTCCTCTTAAAATCACTAGATGTCTTTAATTTTCGAAAATTTTTAGAAACGAGGAAGCATGAGATAGCCCGGGTCTCAGAATACTTTCCTTTACATGGCTTGGATATCATCAATGGGCTGGTTTGATGTACTACCTCATGCCCTCAAAATATTATTTATTTACAATACACGAACTTACAACCTCAAAAGAGGGAAAGTTCGAAAAGACATTTCTTTCAGTAGAAACGACGTAAAAAAAAAACAAAACACAAGGATAGCACCTTTTCCAGGGATTCATGCAGGAAGGAGAAGATGAATTTTATTCAGGCGGGCTTACGCCCATTCTCTCCACCGGTCCTTCGTCTATTGCGCCAACGAAGAAATCTTCAAAATCATCGTTCCAAGAATCCAGCTCATCGGCTCTTCTCTTTATTGGTATCAGCTTTTTCAAGTCGTTCAATTAGCTAGGAATGCTATTCTGCTGGTCTTCATAAAAACTTGATGGCATCTGGTAGTCAATGTAATAGTCGAATTTACCACTATGTTGGCACAGGGTATCCATAATAGCCTTTCCTTTGCGTGCCTTATCAGAAAGCTCAGGGGTGGCGGCGCGAAGGCTAGGCACCACCAAAAGGTCATCCTCACCATGACACAACCATAGGGCACGAAAAGTAAATGCCCGGCATCCAATAGGTCTTGAATTCTATTCTTCAGAGCATTACAATCATCCAGCAAGTGCCCGACCTCTCCTGAGTGAAAGTCACAAGATCTGGAGGGATCGTAGTTAATGAAGTACTCAGGAGTAGGGTATTTTGGCCTCCTCGTGATCAGTCCTTTTTGCAAAAGGATAGGGAATATAACATCCATGGATTTGGGAACCGCGAGTATCATCGTACATTGCCCTGCCACTATAGGAGTTGGACGTCTTGCCAAGTTCTGTCGGGAAGGATTCCCGACGGTGGGTTTTCTTTGGGATGGTTTACCTAGGTCACCTGCTCTTGATTGGGAACTGGCAGTGACACGTCCGAGATTTGGCGAACGGTATCCATTAGGGACACAAGCAATTCTAGTAGCTCGTTTAACTAGTACTGCAAACGCGCGAGCAAATCAGGCAGGTTTGCACTCGTTTCTAGGGTTGAGTACTCGTGTATGGCTCCTATAAAACGTCGTCAAATAGAGTGACCACATTATCTAGCGCTTCTTCTCGTTTACAATCTCCTTCAATTGGTAGCTTGTCTGGGTTCCGATATCGATCAACAGCAATATTTAAAGGAAGCATCGAGGAACTCGGCTGGCTTGAACATTCGGCCTGATGCTTGAATCCTTCACTGGATCGTCCTAAGGGATTAAGATAAATTTCTTCATCCTACAACAACTTAGCAGGTGATGAGAAAGTTTCCCGGATATGGAGAGGTAACAAACCGACTTGACTTGTTATATGTCCCTTGCTGGTTTGTGGATTTCCTCCGTGATACCTTAGACCAGCGGTACGGTGATTCTTAGTAGCCTGGATAGGTTCTTGAATACCCCGGCCTCCTCTGCCGAGTCCCTGACCTGGGGTGAAACCATTTCCAACCATGACTTTTCCTATCATGATTGAAGCTTTTGACATATTGGGGACGAGAGGAGCAGTTCCTCGATATCCATGAACAGTTGAAACGAGCTCAATGGATTGATAGCTAGATTTCACTTTGTCGCTTAGTTCGACGTAGCGGATGGCAATTTCTTGATAGACCCGATGGTCTTCCTCTCCAAGGACCGTGATTAGCTTCCTTTGGGCTACAAACTTTACACTTTGGTGAAGGCTCGAAGGTATAGCTCCAGAGAGTGAATCTAGGGACGGCCCAATAGGAAATTAAAGACAGTGGGGATGTCCATTACTTGAAACAGGATGCTGAATACTATTGGGCCAATTTGGATATCTAGGTCGATTTCATTCACGGTGCCTTTCTTCATTTCGTCGAAAACTCGGACGGATATTTTAGAGGCACGGAGCTTAGATGTGTCCACATTAAGATGGTGTAAGGTTGCTAGCGGGCAGATATTCAGCACAAACCCATTATCTATCAGAACCCGAGCTACATGGGAGTTTCTACATTTGATAGAAATATAGAGACCTTTGGTATGTCCTTTCCTTCAACGGGAAATTCATCTTCTGAGAACGTTATCTGATCCTTCAAAAGGATGGACCCCATAAATGCTTATAGCTTGTCATGCTCGATTGTCTCCGGTACATTTACTTCACTGAGTACCTTCATCAGAGCTTTCTGATGTTTCACGAACGTTTAGAGCAGTTCTAATAGAGAAATCGTAAGCAGGTAATTTACGTAGTTGATCCACAACATTATATTCACTGGCCTTGACAATGGCCAAGAATTCTTTAGCTTCCTCATCAGAGACAGGCTTTAGAGGCTGAGCGCCTGCTTGAGCATACATTCGTCCTGACCTGGTGATTAGGTCCATATCAAATTCGTAGGACCATGGGATTGCGTTATCATTTTCATACCGATAGGGCTGAGGTATTTCGATCACTATTTGCTCCACTGGTAGAGGTACCTCAATCATCAACTCCTCCTCCTTGTCTGGATTGTCAGACAAAGGTTCGTTCACAAGCGTGGGGGTGGATTCACTTATTTTAGCATTCAGTGCTGAGAGTTCTTTGTCCCAGTCAATGATGACCTCAGAGATGGTGGCCACTATGCCGGCACGATTAGCATACACGATCAAACCTGCTTTCGCCATGTTGTCAACCCTTTCTTTTATTAGGGACAAGGGTAGTACTTCACCAATAGGATAATACCCTGCTCTCACTAGAGCGTTGTAAACATCAACGGTGTGTACCCTCTCACTCCTGATTCGAATAGCATTTAAGGTGGATATGACATTGATTCTATTTTTATGTTCGGGCAGCGAGTTGCTTTGGACATTTGGTTTAGATGTCTAGAAGGAAAAAGCTTTGGTATCAAGCAAGTTTTGGATTCGGTGTTTGAGAGTATAGTCGTCCGTTGAATGCCCTACCTCGCCTATATGATAGTCACATTTTTTTGGACGGATCATAATTTGAAAAACTTTCTGAGTTTGGCCGTTTTGGTTCGGTTGAAAGCAGATTTTTCTTCCGGAGTATGGCCAGGACTTGAGAAGGGGATCTAGGCAATGGAGTGAATTGCCTTTTCTTATATTGTCTTGGAGGTTGGCGACTTGAGATTGGCTGCTGCTAAGTGTTTACCTGGACTATCCTAGGAGGACGAACAGTCCAAGTGTACAAAACATTCCCTTCCGTGAGGGGCTCCTTCTCCTTTCACGTACTTAGTCTTTTGCTCATAGACAAGGGGTCCGTAAACCATCCATCACGCAATCCCATTTCAATTCGTTTTCTCACAGGAACAAGACGATTAAGAGATTCAATAGTGACACCAACTAGGCGGTGTCTATATTCATATGGAAGAGACTTTATGAACAATTTTACTTGTTCATGATCAGTGAGTAGTGGAGTAACTTGGGCAGTCAGGTTTCTCCATCTAGTAGCCTACTCATTGAAGGACTCACTCTTCTTCTTTTTAGTGCATTCCAAATCATCCCGAGTAAAGGTGACGTCGAGATTAAATTGATATAGCTTGAGGATACGTCAGCAGCATCATCCCAGGATTTGAAAGCATCAATATTCTTTGACATATACCATGTTAGGACTGGCCCCGTCGAACTATCCTGAAAGGTTTAAATAATGAGGGGTTCATTATCAACGTACTACGTCATCCGCACATAATACATATGCATATGGTATCTGGGGCATGAGGTACCATCATACTTCTCGAATTCTGGCATCTTGAACTTTTGTGGTACTTTGACCCTTTATATATAGATAGGTCAAGTGGGACAGCATTTTACGGACCCTGGAGCTATTTCAGCATCTCTTTGACTTTTGCAAGGCGTTTGTCATGTTCTATCACTGGTGCAACTTTAGATTCAGGCTTCCTGACAGCAAGGGGAAGTAGATCGTCCTCTGGCGGAGGTATTTTGCTGTCGCTAGCAGAGGCTTTGTCTTTTCCAGTAGATGGTGGTGGTAACACCACCTCAACTGCTGCAAGCGTGGGCGTGAGCTTACCCCGAATGGATTCCATTTACTTTTGTGAGATTTTGAATTGCGTTGAGAACCAACTTCATTTCATCCTCCATGGTATTGAGACGGACGTTTTCTTCGGCCATTTTTTATAACTACCTGGGAAAACGTTGAGATTAATGAGTATAATGTCCAATAAAGAATCATTCTATAACCTAGGCATATTATTATTGCATAATTTATTTATTTGCAAAGAAAAAAATGAGAAAAAAGGTTTTTATTTATATATTCATTACAAGCGGCGTCCCCAAGATTCGAACCCCGGTCGCCTCGGACCCTGAGGCTACATTCCTAGATACCATTGGGTCGAAGGCTGCAGTGGTGTCACAAATGGGCAAAAATTTTATTTAAAGCATAAAAAACGGCATGAGATATACTAACATTAGTACAACCCAAAAATAGCTTTATAGAAGAAAAAAAAAACCCTAAACATGAATACAGGGGCTTTTAACAAAAAGGCACCCTTTCCAGATGCTCATTTTATAAACTATAAGGAAGCTACAGTCTCTTAGAGCCGCTTGTTTTCACGGACAAGCTCCGCAATAAGCATATCCTTCGTCCCCATTGTTTTTTCGAGCTGGTCGATTTGTGTTTGGTGGTTGGGCTTATTGGTTACATCTGGGACTTTTGGCTGGAGATCGGCCGGGATTCGATGATGTACGATGTAGAATAAAGAGGCATGGTGAGCCTTTTCCTGCCCTTTCAATAGTCTAGGCACAAGAATGTTCTCAAGTTGACACTCAGTCCATTTCCTATGAACGACACAAATTTCTTCGGTGCAGTTGTAGTTTGAGTGGGTGAATCGGGCTCGAAACAAGTCTGTCTTGAGAGGTGGCGGGGTCTCCTAGAGGATCCTGTACTAGCGAGCTACTCGGTAGGGGTAGTATGAAGTGATGCCAGATAAACCAAGCAATGGGACAGGGTTGTGAAAGTGATGCGCGAATCGAGCCTGACCCTCGTGAAACCACTTACGTGCCATAAGAAAGTCTTGGAATCGGGGTCTTTCAAAAAGTTTATCCAGGTAGAGTAATCTTTATAAGGGAAATTATTTTTTAAAACCTCAAACCTTTGGATCGGATGCATAAAGTCATCGATTTCAAAAAGCTGCATGAGGTGCCCAAATCACCTTAAATGAGATAAAAACCAAATTTGCAAAATTTCTGGGGCGACTCGCATGATTTTATCATCATTTTGTTTAAAACAGTTTAGAGATAAAAATGTTTCTGCCAAAACCGAATTAACATAGCCCAAGCCATCGCAAATTTGTTTGGCCACATATGCAATCGAGGGGTTTATCGAATTTTTGTGATGGGGGAAAACGACACATCCGACAAAAGCAAGGATAAAAATCTTAGCTTTTTGGGTTATGGGTTGACTTTCAAAATGCTCATTTAGGAAAAACTAGGAGCAGGCATTGTAATGAGCTTTGACAACTCTTTTTACGATATTGCTATCGGTTCGCAAAAACTGGGATAATTCTGGTGGAGATGGCACACCCAAAAGTGGTTTAATGAGCTCAGATCCCAAAGGTTTTCCAATGACCATACTATACTCTTCCAGAGTCGAGGTTATCTCAAACTTACCAAATATAAAAGTGGATATTTGTGGGCACCAGATTTGTGCTAGTGCTTGCATCATGTCAAAATGGATATTGATTTTAAGCAAGGGGAGTAGGCGACCAATTCTTGATTTGACATGCTTTGGCCATTTGAATCGAATCTGTCCCACCATGTCAGTAGCTCTTTTTTAGGAGTGGGGACGAATTGAACATCAGCTCTTCCCATCGTTTATAGAATGCGATCAACAGGCGGCCTAACAGTAACAAATCAAATAATTAAGTAGGTTGCATAAAAAAAATGAAAAGGGATAGAATATGTACCTTTCCTTGAACTAATGGTAATCACAACAACAAACACATGAGGAGTGTGGTTTGATTTCTATCTAGAATGGCTTAGCAAAGTGAAATTAAAAGGGTGCTTGACCGTCACAGTCTTGCGTTGGTGTCAAGTCCTTTTAATCTTGGCCAAATCAAAAAGAATATCTTATAGTCACGCGAATAGCGACTAAAGATATTTTTACGATTTTTAGAAATGAATTTTCGGGGAGAAGAAAGGCAACCTCTACATCGCGGGTTCGCGTTTGAGATCGTATCTTTCTTAACACCATCCTAAAATGTCCTATCACGGCCCAGGTCTAGCAGCGTGATTGTGTGTGCAATAGTATAGTGCTAAATCATTACAGCATGCACAACAATTTATAAACAATCAATTCGAACCTGCAAGAACAGATAACACCTTAATGTCAGGCTCATACCTGGAATCCTTGCTGCTAAACAAAAATTATTTTGAACAGGGTAAAAAAAAGCAGGGGGACTCACTAGCGGAGTCGCCAGTCTGTCGCAACCGACCTTTCGGGCCTTTTTTGGACAACATGCAAAAAGCAGGGGGACTCGCCTAGTATGTGCTAAGTCTAGGTTTAGGACTTAACTCGGGCTCTCCCAAGCCCATATTATATCGCGACTTAGGGTTTAAATATTTAACATGCAAATGGTTTATACCAAGGAGTTGCCACTAATCGATTTGGGGTGGGTCGATTAGAAACCCAAATAAGGTGATGGGAGAATCACTCTATTCTTACGAACCAGATATTAACTGAATTCGGGGACTTGGTTACACTAGTTAGATATCTAATGCCCTTTTGGTACCATTTTACCATGTTCATTTTTTTTTAAAACATTTGTCAGGCAATTTGGATTGATTTTAGGACTTTTCTTCTAACATGTAAGGTGATCAAGCGAGTGCACAATCATAAGCGATAAGCAGTCAGGATAGATATGCAACCTATGATTCTAATCCTAACTAAGTCAGATGACATTAAAAAATAAAACAGCTCATGCAATTGTATTTAAAAACGTGCATAATAACAACGCAACGGTAATAATAAAAATAAAATATGCAAAATACTACCGCGTGATCTCAGGCTTGTCTAATTTAAATAAGACAACAACATGCATAATAATATAACAAAGGATTAAAACACTCGGATAAGTCACATTATTTTTTTTTTTAATTTTCGAGATAAAAAACGAAATAAGAAAAGAAAAAGAAAATATTTTTATTTTTTTTGAAATTTTTTGAAATTTATTATTATTTATTTTAAAAAAAATAAAAATGAATACGGAAAAAGAAAAGAAAATTTTTAAAATTTTAAAATTTTTATTTAAATAAAAAAATATATTATAAGCCCAAGTCGGGTCGGATTCAACCAAAGTCAACGGATTCGACCTGGTCGTTAACTTAGGTCAAATCGGAATCGACCTGAGTCAACGGATTCGACCCGAGCGTTGACCTGGGTCGGATCAACTAATTTGGGTCGTCCCGACCTGAATGCCTGAACCGGGGAGAAGGCACCGGGCCGAAAAATAAAATTGTCCGTCGGGCCGACCTAGACCGACGCCGCCGCCGAATTTCTCCCCTAGGGCTGTCACCGAACACCGTCCGCCACCTGGGTCTCTGTCCGACCTCCTGCTCACCGGCCGATGACCACAACAAAAACGGCCTCACTGAGGCATTTCGTCGAACAGTGAGCATGCGCAACCAAAACAAGTGGTTTTCGACCTACCTCAGGGATCCGGCACACCAGGGGACCTAGCTTACCTTCGACGATGGTCTATGAATGGTGGGGGACGATAGTATGGGCCGAGATTCGCACAACATGGCTGGCCCGAGTCCCAGCCAAATCGAAGACCAAAATAGAGCAAAACAAGGGCAATCGGGGCCGGTAGAGGCTCACCGGTCTATGGCACGTTTGGGGGGTCTTCGGTCGATCTGGGGGCGACGGTGACGTTGCTGGATTCCTCCTCACGATCGGCAGACCCTCAGTATGCTCTCCCTCTCTCTCTTTCTATTCTCACTCCTCTCTCTCTCTCTCTGTTTTTTTCGGTTTTTCCAATGGCCGACCAGGCCTCTCTCTCTCTCTCTCTCTAGCTATTTGTAGCCGGACGACGGACCCCCTCTACTCCTCTGCATCTTCGTGACGACGGCTTGCACTGGCCTCGCCACCCCATCACTTTCGTGGTCATCACAGGCCGGTCTCGAGGCCCGAGGCAGAGGGGCAGTTCGAGTCGAAAGGAAGAGAGAACAAGGGGGAAGAGGAGAGCTCGGGTTTTCGGGAGGCAGGGTTGGCAATTAATGCAGTCCATTAGCAATCTCATCGTACCTTTCCGGTGGATAGCGACGACGAGGCCAGTAATGCGTCATCTTTGCCATCGGGAGCAAGGGAGAGCAGGCACAAGAGTGTGGGGGGGGGAGAAGGAAGGAGGAGAAGAAGCTGGGCCGGGCCAGGCCTAGCCACGCGTGGGGAAAGAAAAAGAAAGAAAAAAAGAAAACGGGCTGGGCCCGTGCGGGAGGGGGAAAAAGGAGAAGAAAAAGGGAGCGGGCCGGGGGAGGAGGCCCACGCGAAGGGGAAAAGGAACAGGCTAGGTCAGTCTAGCCCCGAGCCGGCCCGACTTCATTTTTTTAATTAATTAATTAATTAAGTTAATTTTATTATTTTTAAAAATTTTGATTTTTTTAATAGGCCCTATTAATGCAAAATGTGCATAATTTCTATATGCAATGCACTTAAATAGAAATTTTTTTGTTTTAGGAATTAATAAAAATTAACTCCTAAATTTCATGTAATTAATTTTGGGCAAATTAAAATAGGTGTCAACAATGTGTCATCCAACTCAGCAATTTGATAGTAAAATTTAACAGAAATTAACGGAGGGTAAATTTGTCACTAGTGTACTAGTTTAGGATTTTTAGTGGTCAAATAATTAGTTTTGAATAAATTTATCATAAGTGTACGAGTTTGAGATTTTTCGTGGTATTCACCCTTATTTAATTGCCTGATGAATTTGGTGTAATCTTGCCAATAGAAATTTTGTTTGCAAATATATAGAATGGATTTTTACTAGCCATGTATTTTCAAATAGTGACATAAATGCAACCTGCCTTCTTCTATTCATTTTTAATGACAGTAATAAATATGGCGATTTATTTCTATAACAAGTGCATCAAAGTGTCGAAGATTGTTAATATGGCAATGCAGAGATTTTACTTGCCATTTTGTTATTATTCTCTAATGACCTGATTGGATTAATCTTGCATGCTTAATTAATACAGGAAAAATAAAATGAATTGGTTTACTTGAGAGATTGAAATGAATTGATAGTCTTTCATGCAGAATGACATGTTGAGATTTACTCGTAATCTACTCTCGATTCTTTTAATTAACCTGCCTTTTCTTTTAATCCTTTTGAGAATGAAATGACAGGTTTGGAGAAATCTTGTGAAATTAGTAATATTGGAAAAAAATGAACACCTTACGTATCCTAGAAACTTTAAATAGGGACAAGAAGTTTGTCATAAGTGTGAAACGCTTGGATTATTTCTACTTTCTATTGCATTTCATGGGCTTGCGACTTATCCACATAAAGCGGGCTTATTTACCAAAAAAAATAAAAAATAAAAAGAAGATATCAATGTAGATACGGAATTAATATTGTGTTAATTGACTCCGTAAGGGATAGATTCACCATAACAATAATTCATATACATATCCTATTTTTTGGCAATAGTTGTTGAGATACGGATTCAGATACTGAATTTATTGACACTTTAATCACAAACAAAGGGAAATTTTCTTTGTGGCTTCTCTATATAAAGCGGCATAGTTTTTTTCCCAACGTCGTGTCATTTTTATTAGATCTATAAATTAAGCTCGATTCAATCTAGACTTCGGTCATGAGCTTAACGACCATTGTATTTTCGTCTTGTATCTTCATATATGAGTCCAATTATTGGTTAATATGCTTGATATACATTGTTGGTTACGCTGGGGTTTTGGCCTTGGCCCCTCATGCCTTATCGGCAACGGCGAGCTCCAACTCTCAGGAGCCAGATCGGCGCGTACCTTGTCGGCTGCTTCCATGCAAAATCGAATATGTATTGCACGTCCAACAAGCCATTTTGCAGGGGCCTCGTGATGCCTTTACCTACCGGAGGTATATCGTTATCTCCATCTCCTTTATTCTTCGTGATTGTGGATTTATGGATTGATCCCACTCGATTGTAACCAATATTGTAATATCTTGTTATCTTATATAGCCATCTAAGTTCCTCGGGTACTCTTCATTATGAAACATACAGAGATAATACAATTCTCTTTTTGTGTACAATTATCTCGGCCCCTAAATGAAAAGAAAAGAGCCAAAGCAAGCAATAGTGACATTAGATCGTTAGATTTAGGTTCATCAGAATTGAATCTATTTCTCTTACCATTTCATGGGCTCGTGACTTATTCATGTAAAGTGGGCTTATTTGCAAAAAAAAAAAACTAAAAAATAAATGTGATCGCAGATACGGAATCAGTATTGCCTTAATTGACCGTGTAAAGAATAGATTGACCATATCAATGATTCAGATACCGATTCAGATACTGATTTTATTGGCGCTTCGATTCGAGAAGTTTCTCTATTGACTTTTCTATAAAGAGGGGAATAGCTTCTCTCCAATCGGGGGCTCATTTTCATTCAACTAGTAAATCATGTTGCATTCAATCTAGGGTTAATACCGTAAAAAATCTCAAATAGGTACGTCTGGGACAATTTTACTCCAAACTAATTTTTTACCATAAAAAACCCTAAACTGGTACACTTGTGATAAATTTACCGTAAGTTTATTTCCATTAAATTTTACTGTCAAATTGTTTTGTTAAATGACACGCGGTAATTGACGTGTCACGCCCCGCACCCTACGGCGCACCACATCCCTACCGCGATCGATTACAAATGCGACGTCCCAGGATGCGTTGCTGACCCAAAACCCAAAATAGAGAACAAGCACACGCGGAAGCAACACAACACCCGGACAATAAAACACATGACCAAGGATAGCGACACAAACAATAATTACAACTTGCATAAGCTATGAAGATATACAATATCCATTACAGCATAAGCACTTAAATAAAAAAGGGTCAACGGCCACTAGCAACGAAAGGGTAAGTGGCTTAGGATTAGACTCCCACTCCATCGGCTCTTCCTCCTTGGGGTTAGAATCCATCTCAAGGTCGGGGGTCTGAAAAGTTGGGCTCGGCGAGTAGGCCCCCTAAACCTAAACTAGGCTAACATACACCTCCTGACGAGCACCAACCAAACAACACACAGTCTAAACCATAAATGACTTAGGCCCTCGGGCCCAAATCCAAAACTTACTTGACCCTGCATGTTAGACAATTGATATATAATCACAATCATGCCACAGAATTCAATCACGGCACATATATGCATATCACTTTGTCACGACGCATGTCATGCATATGCTCGTGCTCACACTCATGCTCATGCCTCATCGATGCATTGTCGCACACTTGCATGCTAGCACACTTGCATACATATGCTCGTGCTCACACTCATGCTCATGCCTCATCGATGCATTATCGCACACTTGCATGCTAGCACTCTTGCCATTTATCAATTTCTTCTCCAACCCGCGTTAAACGCATCAGGTCCGACTCGCGTAAAACGCATCAGGTTTATCACTTCAAGATCGATCTCTGGCCCACTTTAACGCATCAGGCTCATCATAAGGCTCATGACACATAGGCTCATGACACATAACCCGCGTAAAACGCATCAAGTTGGTAATCTTCCGATAAACTGGGCATCGTCCCGCGTAATATGCCTCAGGACGGGTTCACTACCCTGCGTAAAACACATCAAGGCTTATTGTGATCACACATTCACAGTCACCAATTATTATCTGAACCCCGCATAAAATGCATTAGAACATTTTAGGTGATCACAATGCACATGTCATTCATGCACACTTGTATATGTACATGCCGTGCCAATGCTTGAGATGCACACTCATGGCTATAACGTTCACACTTGGGCATTCACGAATTTCACAATGAGCATTCACTTGCACAATACTACTTATTCAATTTACGATGCAACATGCTCGATTTACACCACACATATTCAATTTAATGAATCAATATGCCCAATCAATCAATTAATCCAAATCAGCCATGGTATATCATTGGCACACGAAAATCACGCAATTAAGCCATTAAACTTGCATAAGTCTAAGGTCCACCAAGCCTATCCTTTCTCGGCCACATAAGTACTCAATCCTGGCATCATGTAACCACTACCAAGCCATAAACAATCAGCCACTTAATGGACAATCAAGCTCACACGGCCATTCACAATTAATCCTCAATTTCGCCGAACAAGGCTCGATAAATTTCACTATGGCTAGCCACTAATCAGTCCCCTCTAAGCCTCTAATCCACCTCCAAATCATCACATTGGGCTCCCAAATCCACCACATAAACAGCCACTGTGCGGCCCGATTGTTGCGCCCATTACATTCCGCATTTAGACCATGATTAATCCACCTAATGATCCGATCGAACCTACCTTAATCGATCACCAACTAGATCGCCTTAGACCACTAAATCACTTCCAAATCATCACATTGGAGCACAAAAGTCACCATGGAAACAGTCACCACTCGATCCATAAATTTCACCCGCCAAATTCATATTTTTGCCCAAATCAAGGCGCCTATGCTCAATTCACATAATAGCCCAAATCAAGAGTACAATGATCAGCCACTAAGAACAAGGGAAAACCGAATACACAGATTTGGAGCAATTATGAGTCAGCGTACAGTTCTGGATTCCATTTTTAAATAAATAGTAATTGAACTCCAAAAATTATAAAATTTGGATATGTTGTACAAAACATCTCAATGAACATTTTCAGTGAAGAACTTGAAACCAGTCCTAACTGTAAAAACCTCATTTTGACACTCAAAGTCGGACAAAATCCGATTCACTTGGACAACCCCTTAGGCCATCAAAATACAACTCATTCAGTACCCAAATCATTTTGGAAAACCTTAACATTTTTATATGTTATAGCCACAAATGTCCCCAATAATTTTTGTGAAGGAAGTATTTTGAAAATAGGCCTAGAAAAATTTATAAAAATTCGAATAGACCGGAAGGTCGGGTGAACAGTAAATCGGGTAGTTTTATTTCGGTCCAAAGATGGACTTCTGAATGGCATCAAATGATTTCCAAAAATTTTCAAATTAAAATATGTTATACTTAAAGATGTTGGGAACAACTTTTATGAAGAATACTTCTTCAAATTCGGCCCACACAAGTCCCACAAAAAATAGCAAAATCCAGCGACATAACGGTAACTTTACCGGAAATCAACCAACTTACACCACCAAGCAAACCAAGCACAATCAGCCACTAATCCAATTATCCACAGCCCTTAAACCATCCCTAAATCATCACATTAAACCCTTAAAATCACTATAACTTCAGCCCAAATTAGCCCACACTAATAAACCCCTAAAATACCCTAATAACCCCTAAAACCCATCTAGAAGTGTAAATTAGCCTAATTAGGGTTTAGGGTTATACTCAGCTGAATTCCTAAGCTCCAAACTAAGCTGAACACGCGGCAAGGGCGGCTGGACAGTGGCGGTTCTGCGCCGGAACAGTGGCGGCGAGCGGCGACGGTGGCTCTCCGGCAAGCGGCCTCACACGGCCAAGCAAGGAGAAGAAGAGAGGGAGAGGGAGCTCACGAGGAGAGGGAGAGAGGAGGGGGTGTTGGCTGGTGATAGGGGAAAATGAGAGAGAGAGAGAGACTAGAGAGTGTATAGGCTTGAGTGAGATAGCGGGGTTGGTGACCAACTTGTAAAAATGCCAATCTTGCCCCTAATCCAAGAGTTGGGGTTCAATCTAAACAAAATATCCAAGGACATTATGGACCAATGTTTTCAGCATTATTGGGCTGAAATACAATAATATAAAACCCCAAAATAATCTCCAAATCTTCCCAAAATTCAGAACTCCATAATTAGGCTTACAAGCAAAACTGTAATTTTCTGGTTGCGGGTCAAATTTTCAATTTTCAGCCCCATTGATCTCAAATATGATTGGCCACATAAAATGACGTCATCCTTGCAAAAATAGTCGTGTACGCCCACGAAATTCGACACCGAAGTCCGGACTCAATTCCACGATCGATTTCGCTCAATTTGCAGTTTTAGCGTCTCTCACTGACGGGCGGCTGTTTAGGGGTTACGTGTATCGACCTAGGGCACTCGAGTCGTGACAATGTCGATTTCCTAGAGAACACGAGGATTTAGCGCTAGTCCCAGGGTTGCGGTTGTCCGGAATAAGTTAAAGATCGTTCGCCGTGCGTACTCTCGATCGTGCGGAATCATCCGCTATCCGATCGAACGTCATTGGCCAAACCAAATCCGTCATTCTCCTTGGACCGGCCTACATCGGCACAAAATATTCCCTCATCGCTTCTTGGAATCGAACTTGATTCACGGTCGAATTCTTGGATCCACGTACCGTTTTCCTAGTTAGCCATTCCCTAATGGTCAGTATTTCACTAAAATGAAATGAGAAATAATCATCTATTTCACTAGTCCCGAAAGTGGGCGAATTTCAGGACGTTACATGACGGATGTACCAATTTTTTGTTTTACCCTCCGTTTGTCACAAGTGTATTAGTTTATAATTTTTTGTGGTATAATTCAATTTAATGAATACTAACAGAGGATAAATTTGTCACAAATGTACCAGTTCGAGGATTTTTGGTGGTCAAAAACTTAGTTTTGGGTAAATTTATCATAGGTGTACTAGTTTGTGATTTTTCTGGGTAAAAAATTAATTTGGGATAAAGTTATCATAATTTTACCAGTTTGGGATTTTTCGTAGTATTAACCCCTCAATCTATAAAAAATTTGATCATAAGCTTGACGGCCACTATTTTGTGGTTGCATATCTTCGCATATGAGTTCGATTGTTGATTAATATGCTCGATATACATTGTTGGGTAAACAGGAGTCTTGCCGCATACAAGCAAGAGAAGACCGGAAATGAAAGGTTTGTGATTAGTTATAAACCTTCTATTTTGTTGCGAAAAAAGAGTGACAGCATCGTCCATCAATAAATTGGACAAATGAAGCGATATTTGTCAACACTCTTTTCATGTGAAATGAACATATCCTCGTTCTTTAACTACAGTGTGCGAAGGACTTCGTCGTGACAGCAAATGATGGCGACGATCTCATCCATCAATGCCTCAGCCTCGCACAGCTCGGCAAGAAACTTATCCAAGTCGTGATGCCGACCAAACGTGAATCATTAACAACTAGCCACACGACTGGGTTCGATACAAAGAATCCGATGCTTCGAATCCTCATAGTCAGAAGATCCAATCAAAAAGTTTAAACTTGTAGATGAAAGGACTACATATGTATATGAAGAGCATATAGACCCAATAGATAGGCAATGTTGAATATATTAACACTCACATAGCGGACTTCAAAAATAATCTATGGGGGAGTCAATGTTCAAGAGAAAGAGTCGATCTAGCAAGTGAATGATTTTGAGTCGAGAGCACCAAGTTGGTCAGAGGTGAATGTCAGAGACCTAAGATTTTCAAGGTGCAACAGGCCAAGGGCAATCAAAATGACCGGGCATGCTTTCAAGTTTCTATTAGTCTAGGATTTTTTTGATTTATGTACATTTGCATCCAAGAAAATACTTGTAATTAATGGGGGATGGGAGATTAGATCCCTACTATTAGATTGAACAGATATCTACGCTTCTAATTAGAGGGATTCATATTCATATAGCGGCCCCTCCCCTCATTTATAACCTTACACAAATATCCACACAAGAAGAGTAACGGAGCACTCTCTCTCAAACCCTTTTCTTTCTAGAGTCTCTCTAAGATCCAAGGTGGGCCAAGTGAATAGTGAGCAAGTGACATGGGGAAGGTTGAGCTTAGACGGAGAATCGGATAGTGCAAAATTGTGATCTCAAGTGTCGATTTGTAACACTAGCAACATGAGCTCAAAACGAATATACACAATTGGTCGTATGTGATAGTATCATTCTTCCCAATAATACAAGGTTGCACTACCAATATCTACATCTATTGCAGAATTTTGATAATGTAAATAATGTAATCTTTTTTACCATATGCTCCATGAGTTCTTTAACACGAAGGAGGCTAACGATTGTAGCAAAAGCTCATTGATCCCTCCCAGTTGCTTAAATCATCTCCAACGGAGACCGTAACATTGATGGACACCACTTGGTGCACGTAGCCACCAAAAACACGCTACACATTAAAAAGACTTTTGGTCAAGAATGTAGAGAAAAGATAGAGATATAGGTTTTGTTTTATCAATTCGAAATTACAATTATTGAACGAGGGTGAAATGGAAAATCCAAGAATTTCATCAACTCTTTGTTTTGGCATATCCGGAAATGCTAGAATGCTCAAAGCCGATTTGCCCCTGCCTTGAGAGAAAGGGCTTTTGGAATGCATTGCATTTACCAATTTTGCTTCAAAATTACATCGCCAAACACAGCTCTTCTGGCCAAAAGCTTTTTATAAGTTCAAAATCTCTTGACAATGCTTTGTCAAGCGCAGCCTAGGTTAATCAGAAATCGATCAGCCCCACCCTGCCCATTTTTTGCCACTATCTTCAATCATTAGGCGTACGTAGCCACTAAGAAGATGCCACGCGTCGAAGACCTTCGGCATGAACGTGGATCTTTGGATTGGTCTATCAGCCGACTTCTGATCAATCAAAACATGCCAGATCATCACAACGTGCGAAAGTGCTGCCAGATCATCATCAACCCTTTCGGTGGGGGCCACAGAAGAGTTTTTGGCCTGGAGTGCTGAGAGGAGAAAATATTGGCTGCCCCTTGTGATTCCACAAGGGGACCTACCGTTGTCAGGAGGCCTCCACGGTGGAATCACTCTCACGGCAACAAGCTAAGAGCAACTTGAGCTGAAGATTTTTTTAAAAAATCAAGCGCCCCTCTCTCCAAGTCTTAAATTTTCTCAATACTCGAAATTCTCTCCAATTGCCAATTCTCTTAAATTCTTCCAATTCTCAATCCACGCAATTCTTTCTTAATTCTCCCAATTAATCCGCTCAATTCTCTCAATCCACTCGAAAAATGGCAAGTGGAAGTCGAAAGTGCCATCCGGCAAAGATAAGAATATCATTGTGTGGACGGAATCCCATCATTCTTTTGATCCTCGTGAATATGCAGATTTTCAAGATGATGAAATCAACATTTTTCCCGATATGGAGCGCGTCCCGACTCAAGAAAGTTTTAATCCTCCTGGAGAAATATCTACAACAAAGGAAGTGGGCGAGAATTTACATCGACATTTGGAATCACTTCACGAAAACGGAAAGGTTTGATATTGGTGAAAAAAGGTATGATATAATTTGTAAATATTGTGGGAAAATATATAAAATATACAGGTGGACAAGGATATGGAACATTTAAACGACATCTTAGAAGCAAACATCCAACGAAGCTAATTTAGATCGAATCGATATCAGTCAACAACAAATTTCAAAGATAATACGTTAATCCTAACACCTCCCTTTATTTCGCTAATATTGTAGGAATTTTTAATGACAAAACTTATAGGGAAGAATTAGGCAAATTTATTTCCGTTGAGCATTTAGCATTTAATTTTGCAGAAAGATTTGGTTTTAATGAATTTGTACAAAATGCATGTGCTCCCAAGCAAAACGTGTTTCTAGAAATTCAGTTAAACGATCAATTAAAGATCTTTACAAAAAAGGAAAAAGATTTACAAAACTTTTTTTATGCAATTTAATGGATGCGTGCATATAGGTAGTGACATTTGGAGTGATCCTTGGCAAAGTCATTCTTACATGGGCATAACATGTCATTGGATAGATGACGAGTGGAGTATTGAGGGTAAAAAAAAAGAGTCATTGCATTTAGAGTTTTCCGATGATAATCATACGGCAAATAATATTTATAGATTAATTAGGCAAATTTTAGAAGAATATTATTTGCTTATCCAAAATTTTTTATTTTTTTTTTTCCTTAATATTTTTTTTTCTTTTTTTTTTTTTTTTTTTTGCGTTTTGATCCCAGAGCAAGAAAAAGGTCTGCCCGACGATGGTGAGGTCCATCTCCTCACGCCGAAGCTTCCAATTTTGGCAATTGCTGCGTGAGTTCCAGCAATTTGTTGTTTAATCTCCTATCCTCATCCTGGCTTCACTGTTTATGTTGATATTTGTTTGCCTTGTTTGTCTTTGCAGGGGCCAAGATGTTCTAATTCTTAACACAAGACTGGGTAATGAAGAAGATCAGAAAAATATTAAGGAACTTCTCCAGGTTGAAATATCTGGGACAGCAGGTGACTCCAGTAAGGTTTTGTTACCATGTTTATGCAACTGCGAAGATGAGACAAGCTTCCTGACATTTTTGAGTCGGTGAAGATAGAGCTTAGCATGGTTTCACAATTCAATGAGTTCTCATTGGATTGGGATTCTTCTCCTCATTGAGCGAGTAGTTTTATCCCCTTGGTGTCCTATAGTAAATTTCTCTCTTCTTTTCTGAAGAATTAGTAGTCTTATTTGTTAGTATTTGTGGAATTCAATAAGTTCCTTTTTCCTATTATAAATAGGTCATTATGTTTGTGTTTAGGTCCCACTTAGATCATGTTTGTTGTTTAGAGGTTTTCTACCTCAACTTGAAATTGCATTTGACAGTATGTAAATACATGCTCTGATGTGGAGATAGATATTCTACTTAATATAGTTTGAATATTAGCAGTCATTTGCTTTGGAATCGTGTGATGCAATTAATGCTTAATAAACCCCAGTGGTGATCCTTTTGAGATATCATTCATTGTCAGTCTCTTCTGGTTCTCAAACAATTTGGGCTCATTATTTTGGAACTCATCTCCCTACATCAAATTTGTTTAAACTTTCATTTGAAGTTGATTTTAACTTTGTTGGATATATGGTTGTGCATAGATGAGCAGCCCTTGGTGAGCCGGCTTCAAGATGATAGGTGCAAGCATGAGGCAATCAGGTTAAGACATTTCAAGGTTCCCTTTTAGAATTTTGTCAATTTCTTTTGTGCTCAAGTTGTTATCTCAAGACCTTTTCACTAAAGCCATGGGTGCTAATTTCTTGGGTTTGTGCAGACCGTGACCTCAGTTGAATGGCATCACAAAGGAGACTATTTATCCACAATGACGCCCGTAGATATCCTTGTGGTTTAGTGCTTTATGATGATGTGTCTCTTTGAGGGGTAGTTGAATCCATCGTTTGAAGAGAAATGAATACTCCCAGCATTTAGATATATATATATATATATATAGCATTAATAGTGCGGCTTACAAGAAAGAACCCAGAACATCGGTTGTTGTAGTCGTAGGTAAACTTTTTTCTAGAAGGTATATGGGGAAAACGATGGTAGAAACAAAATAGGGCGTTGTTTGCAAGACAAGAATCAATGTCAACCAGATTATTTGTATCCATGAGTAATTTTGTACAATACTAAAGGTCTAAGGTATTGAAACATCTTTGAGTGATCACAGAGATGATAGACTTTCAAATTCTCTCCTTTTTCTCTTTCTGTATCAGCCAATAAAGGGTAAGCGGAAATGATGACCCCCAACTTTTTCTTGTTACGAGAGATCTAATGACACTGCCACACTCACAATCCTTGCTCTATAAGCCTGTGACACAATTGAGACCGTTGTAGGCAGACGTGTATGTTTAATGTGGTAGTTTGACTTGTCATCTTCTCTTCCTGTTATTTTGGCAGAAGCATCTTTTGGCCATGAGCTTCTGTCTTCTTTTAGTATTGTCCTAGGCGAAAATTGTTTGTTAGTTGACTTCCCAAACAACGTAAGTAAGAACTTTTATTTGCTTCTTAGCATTTTCTGGTTTGAGATCACCATAATTTGTGGAGTGTTACTTTTTTAATTTGCAGCAGGTTTAGTCACTTTTTCTAAGTAGTTTCCTTTAACTTTCCTCACATGAATCAAGAGCAATCTTAATACACCAGTTGTCAAAGAAGATTACTCAGAAGATCCCATTCAAGTTGCACGGTCTTCCAGTTTCATTAGTTTTGCATCCTTCTCGATCCATCTTCTTTGTTTCAACTAAGAAGAATGTTTGCGTGTATGACCTCTTGAAGCAGAAACTCGTTAAAAAGCTTGAGACTGGACTTCGTGAAGTTTCCTCAATTGCAATTCATCCTCAAGGTATGTTTGAAAATCTAATGTTAGTGTTCTCTTCCTTGTTGATTTCTAGATCCCCATAATTCTTAGTTGTCTTCCCTTGCAGGAGATAATTTAATTGTTGGAAGCAGAGAGGGAAAATTCTATTGGTTTGATATGGACCTTTCGCCTCAACCTTACAAAACACTCCAGTAAGTTTGCTATTATCTTTATGACAATTTAAAAGTCGTGAGAATTGGATGAATTTTCGTTTTGGGGAAATGTAGCTGATCAAACTGAGTTTGTTGTTTGTAGTTACACGATTGCCTTTTCTAGGTAGAAAATTTAATGTTTGCATGTACATATAGTCTGGTAGATTTCAGCTTGTTACTTGTTTGTTATGATTGTCAGGTGTCATTCGAAGGACATTACAAATATGGCCTTCCATCGCTCATACTCCCTTTTTGCATCGTGTTCTAATGATTGCACAGCCTATGTGTTCCATGGCATGGTTTATTTAGATTTCAACCGAAACCCTCTCATTGTTTCCTTGGAAATTCTCCGGGGGCATGTAAGCTCAAATGGAAGAGGTGATTGTTCATACTCTTTTCTATGTAGAAAATTGTTGACACTAAGGAGGAATACCTATCCCTAGCTGTTGACACCTAATTTTTAACTCATTTTTGTTATATATTCAAAAATTTCAAAATTAGGTCTAGGGATCTTGCCCAAGCCTAGAAACCTATTTCTAAACCAAAAAATAATTTTTTAGCATTTTTTAGCATTTTTTCTTAATTTCTTTTAGTCAAAATAAGCAAGAAAATCAAGAAAAATAGTAAATGGAATCAGAAAATTCCATAAAAATAGTTATTAGTCTTATTTTAAATCCAATTTCGTAAATACATTGTCAATTTTAGAAAATTTTAATCGGATATACGTTTTTCCCAAAATTGGTCAAAATTAAACTCGAATTGAACCAAAAATAAAATTAAATTTTTTCTAGACATTTTTAAGTCATAGTGTCTTCACAACAATTGATTTTGGGGCCTTGCATTGCACAATGGTCGGTCCAATTGCACAATTTGACATAAAAAATAAAAAATCCCCAAAATTTGATTGAAAATTAAGAATTTTGAACCCAAATTGAGAATTGTGTCCAAAATGAAATTGACAAAATGTGAGACTATCATTTCTAGGGTTAATCAAGGATGGGTAATTCAATTTTGACATCAATTTTGCCTAATCAGGTCATTAGGACATCAAATTAAACAAAACCCTATTAACTCGAATATAAAAATGAGAAAATCTTGGGCACAATTATAATAAAAATTGGGGAAACTTATATGTTTGGGTTCAGTGAGGAATTCAATTTTGGTGTTTAATTTGAAAAATTCGTTCAAAATAGGGCCCAATTTACGAATTTGCATAAAACTAGAACTGCCGGGTCAGGCAAGTCAACCTGACCCGATCCGAACAGTTCATCTTCTTTACCCAGTTCACTCAACTTGCGATAAACCCAGAAAAACTGACTCAAACCCATGACTTCATCGATCATGTTCCAATTATTTGAGCACGTTTTAATCGATTTTTTCAGCTAGATAATCCAGCTAGCACCAGTCAACAACCCCAACCGATTGGGAGTCGGTTCCAACGAATTTCGAGTGGGAAATCAAAGAACAAAAATAGAAAAAAAAATCTTAAGAATGAGAAGGAGAGGTGCTCGACAATTTTCCCGAGAGGGAGAAGAGAGAGAAAGGAGCGAAATCAAAGAGAGAGAACTAGAGAGGAAGGGTCAGAGGTCCCCTCACGAGTGTTCGGCGCCGCCATAGACGGCAGGGCGCCGGCAAATCGCGAGTTGGCCATGACCTCCCCTTGCTATTCCAGTCGACTTGGCTGATTTGAAGGGCCTGAAACTGAGTACCGTCCGGTCGATTCAGACCTGTTCTGGTGAGATCAAGACCACCACGGTGAAGACCACGTGTCAGGGAACGATCCTCGGGGCGTTGATCAGTTCAACAATTTTGTTTGATCGTCGAACGAATTAGGTGAAAATTGTTCATGATCAGTTTTTTTCAAGAATTTTCCAGATTTTGGTTTTGGTCTCAATGCGCATGTTTGAGTGATTTCATTACCAAATCTTGACATTTTGATGTTCGTTATTAGTTTCTAATCATTTTTTATGTGGTTTGATCGCATTTTTGGGCATGAAAAACACATGAACCAAGTCGGCCCCTCATGTGAACCAATTCGCCAGAGCTCCGATGACCTCGCCGGAGCCTTGCCATGAAGTAAGGCCATTCAAGTTAGTCTCTCTGACCTTATTTGATGTTTTGATGGTTGTTTGAACCGATTTAAATGGCTAGGGGGTCTAATATTAGGATTCAAGTTCTGAAAAATGAAAATTTAAACAGTTTGCAAGTTAATGTTTTTGGGTTGATTTTTCGCTGGCCGGCGAAGATCCGGCGGTGACCTAATTAGGCTAGATTGATAATAGGACATGTGGACTTGGTGATGGTGCAAGTGGAACAGCGGAATAGTCATTGGAAGGTCACCAACAGTGAGCCTAAAGTCGCAGCCTTGAAAGCTGAAAACGTGAGATAGTGCACACCAAGTGTTTGTAAAAGTGCCCCAATGAAAATAGGGCAAAACGGCGCCGTTTTTGCCGTGTTGTGCCCGCCTCGAAGAAGAAGACCGACACTGGTGTCGACAACGCCTGGTTTAGTCAAGCCGAACCAGTCCGGTCCGATTCATCCCCGGTGGGAAAATTCAAAATCAAAAAATAATTAAAAAATCAAATCAAAAATCAGAAAATTCTAAAAAAAACTAAAAAAAATCACAAAAATCATAAAAATTTATATTTTTTTAGAAAATTAGAAAATTTGCAAAAAATTCATAAAAATTAAAAAAATTACAGAAAATTTAGAAAAACACAAAAATTTTCAGAAAATTCATAAAAATTTCGAAAATTCAGAAAATACAAATAAAAAATTTGAAAATTTTGGAAAATCAATAAAAAAATTTGAAAAATTGGAAAATTCACAAAAATTTTCAGAAAATCATAAAAAATTATTTCTCGGTTTAAAAATTTTTTTGAAAAAAAAAAAAAAAAAATCAAAAATTTGAAAATTCATAAAAAGGTCCAAAATCATCGTGGCCAGCCATAAAAAGTGAAATTTGAATTTTTAGAAGTGCCCAAATAGCATTTAAAAAAAATCAAAAATCAAAAATTTTGAAAAT
Organism: Syzygium grande; assembly: GCA_024733475.1. Taxonomy (NCBI): domain Eukaryota; kingdom Viridiplantae; phylum Streptophyta; class Magnoliopsida; order Myrtales; family Myrtaceae; genus Syzygium; species Syzygium grande. Next base: position 4,254,981 of record JAMXDD010000001.1, read on the forward strand.
CCACAAATTGATTCAAAATCATCATGGCCAGTCATAAAAAGTGAAATTTGAATTTTGCTAAATGTTTAAGTGGCATTTTTGGAAAATTCCAAATTTAAGGGTAAAACCCCCTAAAAACCCTAAACCCTAAAAATGTGTAAATCATGAAATGAACAAGTTATTAGAGCTTCATTAAGGTTTAGGTGTTTTGTTGGACTTTCATATTTAGTGACCAAATTAGGGTTGCTATGATTGATTTGCCATTGATTGTGTATTTGATTTTCAAGTGCTTAATTGTCTGTTCATGATTAGATTAGTGAATTGACCTTAGGGATCCGTGTAACACATTAGACAAGCCATATTGTTCTTAGGTACCGAAAGAGCGTTAATGGTCTCAATTTGGGATCGTTAATGTAACAAAGTCCCTTATTCAGAATCTCTAGTTTGTAAGATTACGGTACTTCTCCCGTACCTCAATTAGGTTTATAGTCAACCTACAGTAAATTACTAGTGGCGACTCCAAATTCAAATTTAAATCAAACAAACCCCGCTGTCACATGAGGTATGGTTTGGGAGAGGCCCGTATAAAAAAATAGCTCCATTCTAGCATGCGAAAGCGTGGCGCCACACTAGCTTCATGAAGTTTTTCTTTAGGGGGGGTAGTGTTAAGAAGGATATCATGTCAAGGATGAGTGAGTTTTTATAAAATAGCTTGGGGACACTAAAAGGTCCACAATTCTGCTGATGTCACTCGGCTTAGGGCAATGCAAGAGCTTCTTTTTTTGTTGACAAAGTCTTAAAGCAGCTCTGGCCATAAGATTTTCTAGACATCACCATTCATTTATTCCATTGTTGACAAAATCATCATTAAGGTGAGGCTAGAGCCTGAGGCTACGTGAAACCTATGCAGTCTCTCTATCCAAGATACTTGGCAGCAGATCAAAGTTTGGATAATCGTGGACGATGCATCAGGAAGTTGATTGAAAGAGCATTGACCTTTTTTTGTTAGTGATTTAATTAAGTTGTATTTGTGTCTGAGATTCTTACGTAAACCTTATAATGGGGGAGAAAACGCATCCTGCCTCAGGGCCATGTTCCTATCTTATAACCAAGTGGTTTGAAACATTTGTGCTGGGACAGGTCCCCTCTACTCTAACACTGTCATTATCTACACATCTAATTACAAGCTAACTAGCTTTGCAATGCAGAAAAGAAACTGACCTCTGGGTATATTCTTACTTATTTATTATTCTTCTAATCGGCAGGGGTGATGGATTGCAAATTCCATCCACGGCAATGCTACACTTTGGAAAGATGACTCTTGAGAAACGATCCTTTGATTTAAATTGAAACCAAAATGGTGATGGAAGGATGATTGTCATGCTACATGGCGATATAAATTGAAACCAAAATGGTGATGGAAGGGTTGTCCAGAAGCCTTTTCTTATAAGCTCTGGATTAATTTTGTTATTCTGCATACGCTAAATATAAATAGGTTTTGAGCATTAATTTAGTAAAGAATCATAAGAGTTATCAGTTAGATAAATTTTCCCCTCAATTTTGCCTTGTATGTGGTCAATTTAATGTATTCCGTAAAACTCACAATTGTTTTGTTTTTGTATTTTGAAGGAAAGTTAGAGAATGCTTCTGCTGACATCTTGGGCGTTAAGTTTTCTCCATACATATATGATGAATGGATTCTTCGATGTGGATTTCACGGCGTAGAATGATAAGAACGGACGGTAGACACTTATGATTGATGCAGTTGCCATCAAATCGTTTGAGGCAATTACCACTCTTATGAAAAATGACATGTTTAGAGTTGAAAACTCTAGGATGTGATTGCGGATCATCATTAGTCTTGTTTTTTTTTTGTCTTCCTTAAGGCCACATGAAACAATTTTTATCGAGACCCCATTGGCTTGGATTAGCTGCAGTCGGCAATTTGGTGCGCTAATCAGTCGATCGTGCTTGTAATTAGGCGAGGAGCAACATGGTAGAGTATTAGAGATTTGGATTAATATGGATTGCAAATGGCTGACTTGAATGACTTAGTCCGGTGTACGCATGAGTGCAAGTTGGCATAAGTCGAGTTGGGCTCAAGTCAACACACAAAACTTGCCTCTATCATCGTTCAATCGTTTTCTCCTCCCAAAAATCAGAAATCAAATTCAACACAGGCTTTTGAATTATAGAACGTTGGGTAGCAATTAGTTTCCCACGAAACCGGTTCTATTACCAAATTAATGTGGCTATCAAAATGAGTTGTAGAACCATTTCTTAACTCATATATGATCGGTTGAGTTGTTGTACGGATTAGTTATATTCAATAAATGAGTTTAGGATGGTAAAGACCAACATAATATGAGTGTTAAATGGTTTACAACTAACTTAGACCTAAATCACTTTTACAATTCCCTCTTTATTCTCTCTTGCCCTCACTCGATTTCATACTCGCTCACTCTGCACTCTCGCATTAGTTTGGATATGAGTTTTATTAATTGAGGTTAAATATGAAAATGTTCTGACAATATGAATTGGGTTGGGTCGAATATAGATCACTAAATTTGCATTGCATGGAAAATGGGTCAAAACAGATTAATGGATTTATTTGGGTCGAAAATGATTCGACCCAACCCGATCCACCCATTTGATGGGTCTACCAATCAAATAAAGAACAATGACGAAAGAATCGAAGACCAACAAAAGGGAAGGGAGAGACACTCCAGCAGAACAATCGGGATATAGGAGATTCAGTTCCAAAGCGGGAAAAGCAGAGGAAAAACTCTACAACCAACCTTTAATTCTATTATATACCCTACTACAACTATTATGTTGGCCTGTAAAAGTAAACTAAATCAAGATAAGCACGGATGGAATTCCAAAATATTTCTTATTTAACTAAAACATGAAAGTTATCACATAAAGTTGTTAAAGAAACCCATCGAATATTGTTACGGTTTTAGTATTTCCTGTTAACTCATCAAGGTAAAATATATACGTGTATTCTGTTAAACCCCATGAATTCTACCAATGCTGTTGATCAATTCCACAATGACTGTTGCAGTAAGAATAAATGTGAGAATATTTACTTCCATAATCTCGTTGTTTTTTTTATTATTATTTAATAACTCAAGAAAATTCCCGAATAGATCGACCTTTTGAACTTGTGTGCAACCTGGAATACAATCAAAAAGTTGGATGCAGAGGCTCAACCACTGCTTTAGCTCAAGGTGGGAAAAGCTACATCAATGACGAATTATCTCTGCTTCAAAATTGGAGGACTTTTCAAAACTGTACACAATTTACTACACTAATGAGACCTTAAATGCTTTATATCTTTCATTACCCAATGACATTACAGAAGTTGGACAGCTGCAATGGCTGGAATTTTCTCTCGTAGTTTTTGCGTGACAGCAACTCGAACAGTCATGACCCCAGCCGTAGGACTAGTTATTCTAACTTTAACTATCGGTTCTTCAATGGCCACTAGCTCAAGTGATCTGCCAGCTGCCCCAACAAGGTATGGCCTTATCTCTTCAAGAACCTGAAATAATCAAGCAATAACAAGTTAGCCAGCAGATTTTCAGATCATGCGCATACAAGATATCTTAATGGGGTTGCCTAAGTGACCTGGGGCTTGTTCAAGCAAATGCAATTTGAGAGAGACAGATGGACAGGCAAGGTCAGGAATGCTATGGCAAACAAGTGTGTAAGTTTAGTCCCAGGATAAAGAGAATATCTAAAAAAATGCAAATCTCAACTTACTAACTCCTTTTCTGACCAAAAAAAAAAATTGTTAACTCCTTTCAATGACCGTCTCTATTCTTTTGGTAAGTTCTAAATTTTAGTGCATGAGTTGCACACATGAATTTCCTACACTACATTTGTATAGACCGAGATTCAATACTTTTGAGTTATTTGCAGTACGGTTGGGCAGGTCACTAATAGATCCTCAACTTGTGAGCTCGTTATGGACTCAAGGACTTGAACCTGATGCTAAGAGGTAAATAGAAAGACAGATCAAACTTAGCAGGAAAGGCAAAGAACAAACACACCATTACTTGAGTTGAGAGCCCAAGGATCCAAACCTATCATTAGTTAAAATATCCAAACTAATTCCAGGAGACCTAGTTGGCAATGTAGTCAGGCTCAACTGAAAAAGAGGTCAGCAATTAATCCTCAACCGGTGAAGGTTTCGTAAAGTTGAGGAGTGCCACATGCTGAGCATTCATCATTAGCAAGGGATAGATAAGGACAGAAATCAAGCTTAGCAGGAAAGAAAAAATACAAGCCAATCATTACTCGAGAGCATAGGGATCCAATACCACCATTACTAAAAATATCCAAACCCATTTGTTAAAAAAAGAAGCAAGTAGAGATACCTAATTAGAGACCCTGAAGCAGTTAACAAAAAGAAATTCTTTAAGGAGAAATATCCTAGAAAATCAGTCCTAACAGTTGGGGAAAAGGACAAAAGCGTTAATGATACCAAACAACATATATTAGCTGCAATATCTTACTTACCTTCTCTATGTTTTCCTCATTCATCTCAAGGCCAGTTTCTTCACCGGCTATTGGTTCCACTGCAACGATTTTGGGAATTTTCTCCATCAGACAACGCTCAATGCCCATCTTCATTGTCATTACAGAACTTGGACAAGGACCACATGCTCCTTGTAACTTCAACCTTACAACATTGCCATCAATCTCATGCAATGCAACATTACCCCCATTAGAAATTAGATAGGGTCGGATTTCATCAAGCACACTCTCAACATTCTCTGCTGTCAGTGGAAGTTCCACCATTGACTCGGGTGTAGAGACAGCCTTCACAACTACAAGTCAAGAAAGGAGGAACACTTAGCAAAATCCACAGAAATCGCAATCTTTATTCCCCGGAAAAAGAGTGCCCCAGATGAAGAAACAAGAAAAGGATGCTGCTTGGGTTAAATTGGAAGCCAATTAGGGGAAAGTATGTTTCAACATTGAGTAGGATGGATGGCTCCTATTGTAGCTATCAATTCCAGAAGATACCTCTCAAAGATTGCCAGAGCAAGATAAGAAGAGATGTGCACAAATGTTTGGGTTGGTAGAACCATAGTTGAAGACTCACTGGTATGTCCAAGTAATCGATAGACCTTAACAAGGTCTTTCTTCACTTACCCAAGAGGAAACAAACCTTAAAGTTCTCTCTCCCCTCACTCTTATGTAGTGAAAGAGATGGCTAACCCAACCCAACCCAATGTCACCACGAAACGATGTAAACTGAATATTCTGACATTCAATATATAATCAGGTGCATGAGAATTCATCTGCAAATTCAGAGACTAGCATGTTAATCAAGGAACCAACAAGATGATCATTTTTTTTGCAGTTTCTTACAGCCAACACGCAAAACGAAATTAATTAATGTGGGGACAATAATAAACTGAATATGGGATCACATTATCGATTGGTATGATAACATAAACGTCACCGTTACAATATTATTTTCTCTATGTTTATGCATTACAATTTCTTTTTGCATTCCACAGCCCTTTCTAGTAGCTGTTGGGACTTGAATTGAACCGCGTGGGCGCCGCTTATATCCATCACAAATCCAGACATTAGTAAGTGCTTGCTTGGTTGGGCTCAATTCAATGGCTCCGACCTCGTATGTTTTACGTGCATTTGACCTCGCCACCCTTGCGAAATCCCATGTTCAAGATTCGAATCATGTCGAACTACCCTTAAACGCCGCGGCCATTAGACTCCAGAAGATCAAAGGAGGGCTCGTTCAAAGCTCAAATTGAAACGTCTAGTTCAAGAAAGAGAACGACTGTTGTCAACACTCGAAAGAGTGTGGGAAAAATTACCGAAAAAGTCTTCAACATGTCACAGTTTTACCAATTCGGTTTTAAACCTTTTAATTATGTTAATTAAATTATGAACATTTTCATATTTTGTCAATTATGTTGATCCGATCAATTTTTGTTGGAAATCGCTAGCATGGACGTTGACCGTCCTACGTATCACGATCAATGCTGACGTGGATAATTTTTTTAAATTTTTTAATAAATTTTAACTTGTTTATTAATTTTTTTATTCTTCTATTTTTTTTTCTTTTTCCTTTTTACTGTGGCCGGTGAGAGTCGCTAGACCCTTCCTACTCACTAGGCAAGGGTAGTGGAGCCCTCACATACTGCTAACGAGGCCGCAATGCCCTCGTCGGCTGCAGATGAGGGTCGTAGCCCTCACCAAGATCTAGGCAAGGCGTCCTGTCCGTGGCCGGCGAGGGTCAACCCTCATTGGCCATGGTAAAAAAAATTAGAGGAAAAAATATATTCTGATAGAGAGAGGCATTGTACGTATATATTCTCTCCATCTTGCATTGAATGGTATAGTACAGGTGATGGGACTTTGATTGAGCAGATGCATATGAATCAAGTTTTTGCTTGCTGCCTAGGTCTTTTCATGAACAAAAATGTCTTCCGAATGAGGTGGGCCTAGCTCTTGTGCGCCACAAGAGCCCCTCTGCCGCAATGCTTTAGAATAGTTTTCCCCAAATTTTGCTAGGTGCGTCCAAAGAGAGATTCGTGGTGTTGGATTTTGGTAAAGTAGTCACAAAGAAGGACACAAGAGTTACGAGGTTCGGCGATGTGCCTACGTCCTCGGGCAAAAACTCTCTTCTTCTTTTTTTCTTAGAGAGATCTGCTGCCATTATTCTGCAAATATACACAAGGGATGCTATAATAAAGGAAACTAGCAAACCCAAAAATATGAAAACAATCAAAATACAGATTTGCCTATAACAGATTTGCCTACAATCTCTCCTTTCCTTTGAATAAGAAAAAACGCAAATCTTGCAAATCTCGCCAATACTCCCCCTCAAGTTGGAGCGAAGACATCGTCTGAGGTCAACTTGTTCACCATATCTTGAAATACTCCCTTGGATAAAGCTTTGGTGAAGACATCCGCAAGTTGATCCTTACTACGAATATATGGCGTTTCTATTGTCTTGTCTTGAACCTTTTCCCTCACAAAGTGACAATCGACCTCTATGTGTTTGGTCCTCTCATGGAAGACTGGATTTGAAGCAATATGTGTTGCCGTCTGATTATCACAAAATAGCTTTGTAGGTTTAGACATGGCATCACGGCCCAATTCTTGAAGTAATAAACGTAGCCATACGATTTCACTAGTGGCAGCAGCCATGGCTCGATACTCAGCTTCTGCACTAGATCTAGCCACAACTGTTTGCTTCTTACTTTTCCAGGTAACAATATTTCCACCAACAAAGATACAAAAACCTGTGGTAGATTTTCTATCCATAGGATTATAATCAGCATCAGTAAAACCCACAATCAGAGATTACCATTATTCTTCAATAATATTCCTCTTCCCGGGGAAGCTTTCAGATATCGAAGAAGCTGGTTTATCAACTCCATATGCCCTTGTGTAGGTTTTTGCATAAATTGGCTGACATAGCTAACAGAATAAGCAATATCAGGCCTAGTACTGGTTAGGTAAATCAATCTCCCTACCATACGTTGAAATTGCCCAATATCCTCTAATGGTGTTTCATTGGACACAATTTTACTGTTGTAATCCATAGGAGTGCTAGCAGGTTTAACACCGAACTTACCTGTCTCCTTCAACAGATCTAAGACATATTTCCTTTGAGTTAGGAATAGACCTTTGTCAGAACTTGCTACCTCTATGCCCAAAAAATACCTCAATTTTCCAAGGTCTTTAATGTCAAATTCCTTGCTCAACATTTGCTTAAGCTCTGCAATACTTGTGAAGTTACTGCCAGTAATGATAAGATCATCAACATAAATGAGAATGACAACAATACCTTCACCAACTGCTTTAGTAAACATTGAAGAGTCAGCTGCGCTCCTTTTGAAACCAAATCTAGTGAGTGCAGAACTCAATTTGCCATACCATGCTCTAGGCGACTGTTTGAGGCCATATATTGCTTTCTTTAATTTGCAAACCATTCCCTTATCATTCTCTAAGAAATGTCCAGGAGGGACATCCATATAGACCTCTTCCTCCAGGTCTCCTTGGAGGAATGCATTCTTTACATCCATCTGAAACAACGGCCAGCCACAGTTAACTGCCAAAGATAGAAGGACACGAACAGTATTCATTTTTACTACAGGAGCAAATGTTTCCTTGTAGTCTATCCCATAGGTTTGAGTATACCCTTTTGCGACAAGTCGAGCTTTGTACCTTTCAATCGACCCATCACTGTTATATTTGATCTTGTAAATCCACCGACATCCAACTGTCTTCTTCCCATTTGGCAATTTAACAAGTTCCCAAGTATTGTTACGGTCTAATGCCTGAAGCTCATCTTTCATGGCATTCACCCACACACTGTTTTTACAAGCTTCCAAGAAGCTATTGGGCTCATGTTGATTTTCAATAGCAGACAAGAAACTTAAATACTTATGAGAAATTCTATCATACCCAATAAAATCTTGAATGGGATGCTGAGTAGTATAATATGTTGAAAAGTCACGAAGCCGCGTTGAAGGCCTTGGAATGCGCGATGATTTACGGATTGGAGCTGAGATAATAGGTGCCGTTATCTGCTGGAACTCCCTCTGTTGCATCGTTAGTTCCAACTTGTGAATCAACCGCAACTTGAATAGGAGCAGTGTTGACATCTTCTATATTCATGGGCTACTTCCCTTGAACAATCGCTGTTGGAATTTCCTCTTGGTCGAACATTGAAGGCTCGATAGGTAGGACAGGGAGCAAAAATTCAGAATAGTCATCTTGCTACCCCTGAATTTGATTCTTAGCAAAAAACATGTTAGTCTCATCAAAGACAACATCACGAGAAATATAAACACGTCTAGTACTTGGTTCATAGCATTTATATCCCTTCTTGACATTCGAGTATCCCAAGAAAACACAATTTCGAGCACGCGAATCCAGCTTGTCACCAGATTGAGAATGCACATAACACACACATCCGAAAACTCTCAGGTGAGAGATACCAAATTTTTGGCTATACAGACTTTCAATTGGAACCTTATATTCCAACACCTTACTAGGCAAACGGTTGATTAAGTAACAGCTGGTAAGGACTGCATCTGCCCAATATGTCTTAGGTAAATTTCCTGAGAATAATAATGCTCGGGTAACTTCAAGTAGATGCCTATTTTTTTTTCTCGCAATTCCATTTTGCTGTGAAGTTCCCACGCAAGAGGTCTGATGAATGATTCCCATATCACGCAAGAACACTTGAAAAGCCTGATTGGTATATTCAGTTCCATTGTCTGTACGAAGAATCTTTATTGTAGTGTTAAATTGATTTTTCACCATATTGCAAAAATCTTGAAACACAGTTAGAACTTCACTTTTGGATTTAAGCAAATAGAGCCATGTAGCCCGAGATTTATCATCAATAAACGTAACAAAATACTTGAATCCCTCCTTAGAATCAATAGGGGAAGCCCCCCTAAACATCTGAGTGAACTAAATAAAATAAATGTTCTGATTTATGTGTGCTATGTGGAAAAGGTAACCTATGCTGCTTAGCATAATGACAAGGATCACAGCAATTGGAATCATAACTTAAAGTCATATCAAGAGCATGTAACACCCGGTCAGAGGGATGACCCAAACGCCAATGCCACAGTCGGGATGTGTCAACAACAGTCTTCCTTTGAGCCATCAAAACTTTGCTGTTGAAGTTCACCATATATAGCCCATTTTGTAACTGCCCTTCACCAATCATCCTCCTCGTTGTTCGATCTTGAAGAAAACCTTTGAGGAGTAAAAATAGCATTGCAATTCCCTTTGGTTAGTGCATTTGCTAATTGACAATAAATTTGAAGATAATTCGGGTACCAATAAGGCTTCAGAATTATGTGAGAAAAATTTAATTTGTCCAACGCCCCTAATTGGAACCTGTCCACCATTAGCAATAGTAATAGGTGGATATGACACATCTGAAGTAATATTGGATAGCAAGTTTTGAGAACTACACATGTGGTCTGTAGCTCCAGAATCAACAATAAATTGAGTTGTGGATGTAGCTGAGTAAGCATGAACATTACTAGATGTCATAGCCAAATTTCCAGATTCAGTGCCGGAGGCGTTTGTTCCATTGCCATGTATCTGAAGTAATTGCTGAATTCCTTACCAAAAAAAAAAAAAAAAAAAAAAAAAAAAAGTAATTGCTGAACTTGTTGAGACAAAACCTCTAACTTGGATTGAAAATCATTTGGATTTTCTTGGACTGCCACCTTGGCTTCTCACATTTGTCTTTGGAAAGACGCAAATGCGGATGAAGGACCCAAAGCACCTCTCTTTGGAATGGCCATCACGATTGCAATGGTCACAATGAAACCGAACTGGTTTCTTGAACTTTCCTTTGGCAAACCGAGCAGTGGGGTCTCTTTGCTTCATGTTAATCGCTCTGTGGGCGGATTGTTCACCGAGTTCACCTGATGTAATTGGGGCCAAAGGCATGACCCGTCTCCTTGTTTCCTCACTTTGAATTATGGCACAAACTTCATTAAAAGTAGGCAATTCAGGACTCATAAGAATTTGACGTTTGGTGTCCTCAAACTCGGGTCTAATACTTGCTAACAGCTGAAAGATTTTATCTTGTTCTTCTCGTTTGACATAATCCATCACATTATGGGTCGCGGGTCTATATTGACAAAGCTCATCCCATTGCTTCTTCATTTTTCCCAGGTGTTCGGTGAAAGATTGTGTTGCGCCTTGCTTAGAACAAGCCAGTCCTTGCTGCAACTCAAAGATCCGGGATGCATTTCTAGATTGACCACACATCTCGTATATCGAATCCCATAACGCTTTTGCAGACTCTAAATATGCAAATATCTCGTAGATCTCCGGTTCCATGGAATTGAATATCCAAGACATCACACAGTAATCATTGGCTTGCCATTCCTCAAAAGAAGGATCCGACTCTTGAGGAATTTTTGTCCGACCAGTGATATGGCCCAACCGAGATCGTCCACCAAGTGCAATGGTGACGGCTCAGGACCACGGCAGAAAGTTCCTCCCATTCAGTAACAAGGACATGAGTCGCTGACTGTGTGCCTCCTGCATAACGGTCTTCGATGATCCCGTCACCACAACATTTTTCTCCTTATCACCCATACCGCAGAGCAAACAAAGAAAAAAAAAATTGCAGAGACGCATGAGAAGGCGAGCAAAGAAATTCGATTCGGTGCTCACAGGGAATCGTCGATCCGAGACCCGGCTACGATACCATGTTGGATTTTGGTAAAGTAGTCGCAAAGAAGGACACAAGAGTTACGAGGTTCAGCGATGTGCCTACGTCCTCGGGCAAAAACTCTCTTCTTCTTTTTTTCTTAGAGAGATCTGCTGCCATTATTCTGCAAATATACACAAGGGATGCTATAACAAAGGAAACTAGCAAACCCAAAAATATGAAAACAATCAAAATACAGATTCGCCTATAACAGATTTGCCTACAATCTCTCCTTTCCTTTGAATAAGAAAAAACGCAAATCTTGCAAATCTCGCCAATACGTGGGATGCGGGTTAATCATACTCAGTCCCACTTTAATTCTACTTCTAGTAGAATAAATGAAGATTGAGAATTTTTATTTATCTATCTTTTTGGAAAAAAAAATATTTTTAATCTTGCCCAATCTGTAATTTCTTTCCTTTATTCGTATGTATCATTATTGCTTATTGTACACATACTTAACGACATGGCATAAGGCATACGAGTTATCGCATCATTTGGGAAAAATTTCTTAGCAAACTCTATATAACATTGAGAACTCACGCCCATTACAAAATGTTCGGTTTGATCCATAATTACTCAATCTTACCGTACAAACCTCACAATATGACTTGAACTTATAATCTTATGGAAGATGGTATTATATCTTTATCACTGAGGTACCATACTCGATGCATTTGCTAAGCCTTTTTGATATAAATGAAGTTTGCTCAGGTTTTGGACACAATGACTTCATCCTCATTGTTTTTTATTTGGGGTGGTAGATTGTTTCATGGTGTCTACAAATATCTTCTGATACACAGAGGAATATCCGAAACAAGCAAGTGCGCAGTCAAATGTGGGGAGTTCTGGAAGGGGACCAACACGCAACAAGTGAGATATTTACCAAATGAATGGATTAATCATTTTCCATGTCCCTATCCCCTGCTATTCACCGTCTCTTTCAGTGTCCATTTCTTAGGCACTCTTCTCCAATTATTCTTTTTTCCTTTTTTTTCCTAATATTTTAAAAATGTTTTTCTTCTCTTAGATCGGGTGCTCATAAGGTTGCTTAACCATAATTTTTTTTTGGTCAAATGCTAAACCATGACTTAGCTTCGAGAGAAAAATGCAAATCATTAGATTAAGTTGTCTCTTGACAAATGGGAAATTGAATTTTTCTATTAAGCATCGTTAACAAATATCTCAAAGGCATTAGTTGATAAGGCCTTAATAAACACATGAAAGTTCTTTCGCCATGGATGGGACAGAGGTTAGAAGATTCCCTGGACCGAACATTGGACTTGTCTTTATATCTGTTTGTCTTTTAGCTCTCTAGTGGCTGACATTTCTTACTTCTCGACAAATGGAAAAGATCCCGCCATCATTTGGACAGTGAAACGGGCAAATCAATTCCTGGACCCAAAGAGAGAAAACGAACGCAATGAATTACTCAAGGTAAGAAAAATTAAGTATTTAGAAAAGGGAAAATATCACCTAAAACTCTAAAATGTTACCTAAAACTGTTAACTATGCTCAATATAGCATCAATATTCTAGACTTTTTATTATATCACCAAAGCCTTCAAATTTATATCAATACAATTAGAATATGCTCTCACACAATTATGTCCAAGACGGCAGTAAAAAAATCTTACGTGGCACATAGACATATAGACAAATAGAAGTTACGAGGATCTGAAAAATTCTACCAGAAACCTCAACTCATGCCCGCTTATATATCAATACACCAAATTTTTTCTCGCTTTACCAATACCCCAAAGTTAGTAGTCCGGAAAGCTGGGAAGAATTTGGAAAAATGACTTTGTTATCTTCGACTTCCACGATGTACCGTTCTTGCTAAATTATTTGGCGAGTGTTGATGCTGATGGGGTGTGCCCTCACTGCCATGAATGTTTTTGTTTGATGAAAATCTCTTTCTACCGAAAAAAGATATTCTCGACTTGGTTACTACCTTTTCATGTAGAAAATTCAAAATCAACATACCAATAATTGAAGTACGTAATTTTCCTATTGTTTTCAGTAGCTTTCCACACTGTAAAGGTGAACAACTGATAATTTCCCTTTTTCTTTTTCCTTTTTAATAATTTTATTTATCCTTTTTATATTTTGAATTTTCCAAAAAATTTTTGATGTGGCGCTTAGTAGGCACCACATTGGGACCACATGTCTCAAGAAAGTAATATAAAAAATCACATCAATATATTTTGTTAGCCAAATTGAATGGAATTTAACAGAGGGATTTTACTGTATTAATTTGACAAGCTGTAAAACTTGATTGCACTATTTAAAAATTATTAGACTCAATTGCACTTTCGTGATAAATTTTAGTACTTTAGTCACACTTGTCCCAAGAACTGTATTTTGCATCGGATTACTCCTTTGTATCTAAAACATTTCGTCACCTATACTAGCTCAACTATAACAGCTTGTCCAGAATATTTCTTGAATATAATCGTTCCTCAAGCATGTGATACACAAAGAGGCACAACGATATTAAAGATAACTACAGCTTATGCCCATGGACTTATTGTAGGTACATTTCATACAACAAGGGCCTACACACAACCTCTTTATGGTTAATTATGGACTTGTGAGCAGCATTTTGAGTTAACACTCTCTAAGTTGGATTATTCTAAAGAGTTTTGATATGGTACACAAGAAGTGGGGGTCATTAGGGAATGTTTAATGTGATATAGAAAGCTATTCTCAGATAGTTTATTTCATGGCATTCTTAGTTCTACGAGGATGTGAAATAACTTGTAAAACAACATATAAATAAATGGATTGGGGTCATCTTGATTTAGGGGGTAATTGTACCCGGTATAGTTATGCATGGACCAAAATACCATTGTATCTTAGAGCAATTTATACCAAATACCAAACATACTTAGTTCCCCTTTCTCTCTTCCTCCTCCACCTCTGCCATTAATGCTCCGATGTCGCCAAATCCACCGCCACATCTTTGCCATCATGCCTCGTTGGCTGGCCCTTGTGTGCTATGTCTCGCCTCCCTTGTCAAGGCCATGGTGGTCACAACTTACCACCCCTGTGTCGTGGCCTCGCCTCTACTGACGCTGCTAAGGCCAGTCCTCCTCGTTTGTCCTTGACTAGAGGAGGGTCAGCTCTGTCGGGTTGCAACCCTTTGCGTCACCACCCAGTCTCGAGTGACATCGGATCTGGCGTATCATTGTGGCCGGATAGGCTAGGCCGCCTTGGGTCCAGCATTGCAAGCCCAAGCCCGACCGTGGCACATGGGGTAGAGAAAGGGAGACTCAGCAACGCCGGTGGGGGCTTATGGAATAGCCAATGATAGTAGCGGCCAGAGTAAAAATTAATTCATTTGTGAATAATGAATTGACTTTTGTTTTCATCTTGATAGAGTAAAAATTATTAAATGGATATAACTCTGCTTTCAAGTGTTAAAAATCATTAATCTATCATCAAACGGATTAACATTATTAATATTCTAGTGCTTCTTTTTATGCTTAAACAAAGATGGAGAAAAAAATTAAAGGCGTCCTCGTCCGTGGCCGGTGAGGGTCAACCCTCATCGGCGAGGGTCACACCGAAGACGCTCCCGTGTTTTGGACAAAGCGCACCCGTCGCTAATCTCCTGACCCCCGACAGAAGCTCCGTGTTTTGGACACTCACTTTGCTCCCATTTTTAACGTCAGTGGCGCGTTCCATCTGTCGCCAAAACATCCGCGTTTTCTCGTCGCTGTTGCTCCGACCCTCACGACCCGTCAAAAGTTTTTGCTGCCACTTCTTTTCTTCGCACACTTGACTCTTTTCTTTTCTTTTTTTTTTGAAAAATATCACAATGTTTTTTTATGGGGCTTACGTCTATTTGTAGCTATGCCAAACCCCGGGATTTAATCGAGCAATAAAATGAAACAAGTAAGACCCACATTCCAAGATCGTGAAATCTCATTTGCAATTCGCTTACTTGGACTCTGCGAATCTCAAGAGCTAAGTTAGGCTCATTTCGTTTTGGGAAAAATGAATTATTAAAAGATTTTTTTCAAAAACAATCGCTTATATCTCTTACGAAAGATGAATGAGTGAGAAATATTTTCATTGTCCACGAAAATATTTAGATATAATATAATGAAAACACTTTCTATTAACTAACTATCTCGAGTGATACAAATGATAGCCTTTAAGAAAATTTCTTCAAAATTATTCATTTTCCATAAAACAAATAGAATCTTAGTTCAAAAAAGGTTGGAAAGAAGGCGAGAGGAAAAGGCTCTACCATGAGAAAGAGGAAAAATGATTTCTTTTTTTCCATTTTTCCCAATTTTAGAAGGATATTTTCCGCTAACGGAAAACTTTTTTTCTTTTTACCACTTATTTTTCACGTCTCAAATGCTAGAAAATGAGGATTTTTTTTTCAAAAATGTTTACCGCGAAACAAACGAAGCCCTAAAATCGATTTTCGAAGGAGCAAATTTTGAACTTCGAAGAATCCCCTCGTCCCAACATGCATAGTTCGCTTTTGACCAACCTTAAAAATCCGACTTAACCTAACACGTGCAAATTGATCCATGATATCATCATACGGATAAATGTGAATATTTGATCTAATGAACAGATTAAATAATATTAATAATATAAAGGGTTAATACCACAAAAAATCCTAAACTGATATATCTATGATAAATTTATCATGAACTAATTTTTTTATCATAAAAAACCTCAAACCAATTCATCTATGAGAAATTTATTCCAAACTAATTTTTTGATTACAAAAAACTCCAAACTAGTACACTTGTGACAGATTTACCATTTGTTAATTTGAATTAATATCGCAAAAAATCACAAACTGGTAAGCATGTGACAAACGGAGAGGTAAAACCCTAAACTGGTGTACTCGTCAATTGACACGTCTCAATCAACTCAATAATTTGATGGTATAATAGAAACTAATTGAGGGTAAATTTGTTATAGATGGATCAATTTACGGGCTTTGATGGTTAAAAAATTAGTTTGGGATAAATTTATTATATATATACTAATATGGAGTTTTTGGTAGTACTAACCCTAATATAAACCTGCTTAAAAACACATGAACATGTATATTTCTGCATTGCAAATATTTTTTTCGTATTATTTTAGTACCCTCACATCTTTAACACGTTAAATCCTTAAATCCATTAAATAATTACAACCTTGCCATAAATTCCAATTCGACCCAAGAAAAAATTTATTCTTTACCCCCCGGCACACGACATGTGTCCGTGTCCCTCGCAATTCCTAAGGGCTATAACTACACGTATTCTCCACCCGGATAAGCATTCACTTCCCAAGCCCCCACCAAGAAAACTGAAGCATAAAACAGTTACCAAAACCACAAACCAAACCCGAAAATGAGACTCCTCCTCCTCGCCGCCGCCCTGCTCCTCCTCCAAGTCTCGGCCTTCGGGGCGGCCCCCGGGGAGCCGCTGCTCGGGGGATGGACGCCGATGAAGAACCTGAGCGACCCGTACGTGAGGGAGGTCGCAGAGTTCGCCGTCAAGACGCACAATGACGATGCCAATACGGGGCTGCTGCTGAAGAAGGTGGTGAAGGGCGAGACCCAGGTCGTCTCCGGGACGAACTACAGGCTCGTCGTCGAGGTCAAGGACGGGGCCAACACGAAGAACTTCGAGGCCCTCGTTTTTGACAAGCCCTGGGAGCATGTCAGGCGCCTCTCGTCGTTCAAGGCCGTTCACGGCAGAGACTGAGTTCGTCGTTTTCGTCGTACTTCTTCTGAGTTATTACTAGTAATCCTCGTTCATGTTACAGTTTCAGCAGTTTGAGAATAAATTAAGGAGTCTGTAGAAATGAGATCTGGTTGTTTGTCGCTAGGGATGGAAGCTTCAGTCTGATCTGATGCGCTGTTTCCGTTTGAAAACTTCGGTTCAATTCCAGAGATCCCATGTTTTCCTTTCCTTTCTTGTTCTGTTCTTACTTTTCTGGGTCTGATGTTTGCTGCATGCGACGTGCAAGAAACTTGCGAAGATGGATCAGATTAGGTCAGCCGAAGAGAGAAATCTGCAGATGAAGAAAGATGTTATTGTTGATCTGTCACTCGTGATGGGGATGGACGGTCGAGAAACGTCGCAGATGACTGTGGGAACGAGCAGATCTGACGGGGGACAGACCTTATAGACTGACTATAAATAAATCACTTTTTTTTGTACATAACTTTGTGCTGTGTTCGATTCGAAATAAAGAAAAAGGGTTGTTTCAGACAAATTATCATGCGCCGAAGATTACGTTCTGTTGACTTCCGGTCGAAAAGAAAAGGATAGTTTCTTGGCTGTGGTGACTCGACGAAATTTAAGAGCGCGTTCGGTGATGGGACGTTGGAAGAAAAGTAAGGAGAATAAAAATTAAAAAACTAGGGGAGACGTAAGAATGAAGACTCTTCGTTCTTCTATATAAGCCCGTAAAAAAGAAGAGAGCGAGGTGCAGAAGCTGTCGGAGGAGCTCATGCGCCGAAGATTACGTTCTGTTGACTTCCGGTCGAAAGAAAAAGATAGTTTCTTGGCTGTGGTGACTCGACGAAATTTAAGAGCGCGTTCGGTGATGGGACGTTGGAAGAAAAGTAAGGAGAATAAAAATTAAAAAACTAGGAGAGACGTAAGAATGAAGACTCTTCGTTCTTCTATATAAGCCCGTAAAAAAGAAGAGAGCTAGGTGCAGAAGCTGTCGGAGGAGCTCATGGCGTTCGAGAACTACATGAAGTTCTACCAAATCCCCTACCTGGACGGCCAGTCCGCCGCCGCGCCGCCGATTCCCGCTCAGGAGAGCGTCATCGGCGAGCTCTGGACCTTCGACGACGACGACGAGGAACGCAACAGCGCCGGCGTAACCACGGTGACTCCCACCGCACTCTAATTGCGTCGTCATTTCGGGGGGTCCCATTAGATTTGTTCTATTCCTATTTTGCCCCTTTCCGTTCGGATTTTCGTTTTCCTTAATTTACATTTTGAAATATCATGAACCGGTGTAATGTGTTGATCGGGTGGGGATTGATGATCGTGGTTGCTTGATTAGCAGAAGAGCTCTTTCTGTTGTGAACGCAAATAAAAACCTTTTTAACCCCTGTAATAAAATTTGTGATTAGTAATCTCCGTGGTAGATATCGCGCAAAGCTAAACCTTTATCATTTCATAAAGCGAATAAAACCACTTTTTACTGAGGAGGAGAAGGTGGAAATTTTTGGCTTTCACACTTCATAAGAGATTAGAGTAAGACAGATAAAGAAGGAAAAGAAAAACGTTTCATAAGACGAGCATGTTGTAATAATTACGACAGAGCCGGCGGTAAATGGGAGTTTTTACTCAATTAAATCATTCGGTGATCGGCTGAGATGAGCAGTTTAAAAAGAAAAGGGTAAAAAAAGGGAGGGTAACATAGGGAGAAGGGCAAAAGCGTCAAAATCCGGGCGTTCGGTGAC
Organism: Syzygium grande; assembly: GCA_024733475.1. Taxonomy (NCBI): domain Eukaryota; kingdom Viridiplantae; phylum Streptophyta; class Magnoliopsida; order Myrtales; family Myrtaceae; genus Syzygium; species Syzygium grande. The sequence goes on from JAMXDD010000001.1 coordinate 4,273,657, forward strand.
ATCGGGTTCCATGCCGACGGAGAAACAAGATGCGGCCGCTGGTTTTCGGCAAGCTGCGGGCGGATTAGGACAGCTTTGCGTCCAATCATATCGAAAGTATTTCAATCCAAATTGACCAATGTAATAAATATGTACCCATTTTATGCAGCACAAATTTAGCGCCCATACGGCCATACCCATACTCGTACTTGATCTGGACCCAACGGAGCTCCACTTCTTAGCTAATATTCTTTTTAAATTGCTAATATTTTTAGGCTGTTTTGATTTTCCTACAGCAGTCTGTAATATAAAACAACCGAATATGGTGCGGGCGACATAATAGTCAATTATAATTAGCTTTATGATTGAAGAGAAGAACTTATACAGTTATCTGTTCTTTTTCAAAATTTTTGGCTGATCTTTTTTTTTGGATTAATATCATGAAAAACTCCAAACTGATATATTTGTGATAATTTTACCACAAAATAATTTTTTGACCATATAAAACCCCAAACTGGTACATTTATGATAAATTTATCCAAAACTAATATTTTGATCACTAAAAACCCCAAACTGGTACATTTATGATAAATTTACCCTCCGTTGATTTCCCTTAAATTAGATTTATGCTACAAAAAATCACAAATTAGTACACATGTGACAAATAGAGGATAAAACATAAAATTGGCAAATTAGACAACTGTCACGTGTCATTAAACAAAGTAATTTAATAGTAAAATTTAACGGAAACAAACTATGGGTAAATTTATCACAGGTATATCAGTTTAGGATTTTTTGCGATCAAAAAATTAGTTTAGGGTAAAATTATAACATGTGTACCGGTTTTGAGTTTTTCGTGGTATTAACCCTTTTCTTTTTCTTCCATTGATCTCGCTGTTGGATGGAATTTGGGAGTGTGAAAATTGATGAATTTCATTAATCCAAAAACTAGATTATATGAAAGAAAACGAAATTTACTAAGTTTGGGTATCATGTGGTAACTATTGTTCATTTCATTGAATAAATTTTCTTCAAAGACCGGAAAAATTATCTTTGTTTATAGGGATATGTTCACTAAAACTCCTAAAATTTATTACGAAATTGCAATTGAGTCATAATACTTGCAAAAAGTACAATCAAAGTAATTTGAAAAAAGCTTTGCGCTTTGTTTGCTATTTGTCACTTTACCAAAAAAAAAAAGTAATTTGAAAAACTCTTTCAGTGCCAAGAAGGAGATTTCATGAAATTTTGAAAGAGGATCTTTTAGTAAACTACAAATATGAAGCATTTGATTCAAAATAAATAAATCCTTAAAAGCAACGGAGTAATTTCAGAAATCTTGAATTCAAAGAATAAATCGATAACAAATAGAAATTTGTAAAAACACCTCTAGTAAAGTTAGTCATAACAAGATCTTTATGCAAAGAAGTAAAGCACTTATAATAATAAGTAACTAGGCTTCTACACCAATTGTTGGGGCTAACAATACAATATAAAGGGGGGTGAATAGGCTAAATGAGAAACTATAAAGGACTTTTGTGGAATACAACAAGTGAAGCTTCATTAGCCGCAAAAATATTTAATGTAATCATGAGTTCTGCTGATGAACTAATAACGTAATCAAGTGTGGTGCTAATAGATATTTGATTTCTTTCTCTTTGAATGAGATCTCAAATCCAACGACGGTTTCATTATATATCTTACAGCTAGAATCCCTCTTTTTTCCGATTGTGTTCCTTGATCACTGTGAACCCCAATTAGATTGAGGCATGATACATTTTTTTGTTATTGGGAGAACCCAAGTAATCTCTTTTTCATTTAACCAAAAAAAAAGTAATCTCTTTTTCAGATCTAGGAAACAACTCTTAGAGATCTTTTTTCCTTTTGGAAGATTTAGGAGCGAAACAATCAATATATTGATATTAGAAGACTCAAAAGATTCTTCCAATGTAACATTTTTGGGTCCCATGGAATTCGTAGGTATAGGAAGAAGTCCTGTCAAATAGAGATTCTTTCTTTCGACCATATTTTGATTGTTAATATGATATAAACATATGATTAAAAGATAGAAGACAACACACTGAGTTATATAGGCTTTACCCCTAAGCCTACATTCACTCTCAACACTAACGGTCATAATAGGTTAAAATCCACTAGTATCTGTTATGAAATATATGAATGAATATTCATTATATTCAATGTACCTAATATGGCACATTCGTAACCTACATACATGAATGAATATTCAATATACCTATTATGGCACATTAGTAACCTACATTCTACGTATGAATGCCTATCTCCCTATTCAATGTATATATTCAATACATTGACATTAATGATATGTGCATCCTTGTTTTCTTATAAATAGGAGCTTAGTTTTGGTCATTGTGTAAGAAATCAGAACAGATGAAGAGAATGAAAGGGGAAAATATACAGTGAAAATAAAATTTCTCCTCTGACTTTCTCTACCATCTTTGGTGTTTATCTACTTTCTCTACTTAATCTCTCTCTATTCACTCTATTATATTCTTGCAACGCAATATTTTACAACACGTTATCAGCACGAAGATCTACCAATTGAGTAAATAATTTTTGCAAGTTGTCAACATAAATGCAAATGGAAAACACCGAGAAAAAGGAAGATATTTGTTTGCTTGATAGTGCATCAACGCATACCATATTTCGTAGTAGACACTTTTTCTCGAGCATGACATTGCGTAAGACACATGTCCATACAATATTTGGTCCTATTCCGATTATTGATGGTTTCGGGAATGCCACAATTGTTTTGCCAAAAGGCACCATCCTGCATATTGAGAATGCATTTCTAAGCAGTAGATCAAAAAGGAATCTGCTTAGCTTCAAAGATGTACGCTGTAATGGGTACCATGTTGAGACTATTTATGAGCAAAATAAAGAATATATTGGTATTACCTCTTATAAGATGGGTCTGAAGACCATCCATGAGAAACTAGAAGCTTCTTTTATGGGTTTGTATTGTGTCATGATTAAGGTCGTTGAAACCTACTCCACCATATCTTGGAGATTGGTAAACCCTGATCAGTTTGGATTATGGCATGATCGCCTTGGTCACTCTGGCGCTTCAATGATGTGTCAAATAATCCAGAATACAAAAGGGCACCCTTTAAAGAATACAAAAGTATTATTGTCCAAAGATTATAATTGTGAAGCTTGTTCACAAGGAAAACTCATTATCAAGCCTTCTATAACAAAGGTTGATCTTAAATCCCCTTTATTCCTGCAAAGAATTCAGGGTGATATTTGTGGACTAATACAACCATCAAGTGGACCATTTCGATATTTTATGGTACTAGTGGACACATCCTGTAGATGGTCCCATATTTGTCTATTATCTACGCACAATGTCACCTTTGCACATTTACTTGTGCAGATTATAAAGCTCCAGGCACAATTCCCTAATTATCCAATTAAAGGTATAAGGATGGATAATGCTGGTGAATTTACATCAAAGAGTTTTGATACGTATTGTGCTTCACTCGAAATCGAGGTTGAGCACCTGGTCACATATGTTCATACTCAACATGGATTGGCAAAATCCTTGATTAAACATATCCAAATCATTGCCCACACACTATTATTGAGAACGAATCTCAACGATACAACATGGAGTCATGTAGTTTTGCATGCGGCAGCCATAATAAGATTGCGCCCTACTGCTAGTCTCTTACAATCTCCCCTTCAAATGATTCTTGGTTATGAACTTGATATTTCACATTTATGTACCTTTAGTTAAGTAGTACAAGTGCCTATAGCACCACCAAAAAGAACGAAAATGGGTCCCCAACAGCCGTTTGGGCATTTATGTTGGGTTTAATTCACCGTCCATCATTAGGTTCTTGGAACTGACTACTGGTGATTTTTTTACTGTTAGATTCGCAGATTGTCATTTCAATGAGACTATGTTTCCATCGATTGGAACACCTAAAATTGACATGGCTGCGAAGTAAAAACCAATTAAGGTTTTCTCCTGGAATGAAAAAAAATTATCTCAATTAGACCCAAGAACTCCTGAGTGCAAAAACGAGGTGCAACGCATAATCCATTTATAGGCTATAGCCAATAGACTTCCTGATGCATTTAATGATGCTACTAAGGTAACGAAGTCTCATATTCCAGCTGCAAATGCTCCAGCTAGGATAGCTGTTCCCGAATGACAAGCTAAAATGGATCAAAATCCCCCACACTTGAAACGCGGTAAACCGATAGGATCAAAAGACATTGTTCCTCGAAAACGAAGGGGAAAGAATTAGGAATCTGCTCCAGAAGAGCCTGGTGTTGTGCTTACTCCCAAAGAGCTTATTACCCCTGAAAAGGCATAAACCCATGAAAAGATCACCCTTGGGAATACCGAGAATCCCATTACATATTGTAATAAGATTTAGGATAAGAATGAAATCATCATTGATGATGTTTTTGCATTCTCAATTGCTCATAAAATTATGGATGATGATTGTGAGCCGCAATCTATTATTGAATGCCATCAAAGGCAAGATTGGTCTAAATGGGAAGAAGCAATCAAGGCTAAATTAGCTTCCCTAGCCAAACGAGAGGTTTTTGGACCCATAACTCGCATCCCCGATAATGTAAAGCTCGTTGGATATAAATGGGTATTTGTCCGGAAACGAAATGAGAAAAACAAGGTTGTTAGGTATAAAGTCCAACTTGTTGCCCAACGATTCTCCCAGAGACGTGGGATTGATTATGATGAGATATATTCACCTGTGATGGATATGATTACATTTCGTTTTCTCATTAGTCTGGTACTCTCTGAAAGATTGGAAATGCATCTTATGGATGTTGTGATGGCATATCTATAAGGCTCATTAGACTCGGATATTTATATGAAAATTCTCGAGGGATTCAAAATGCCTGATGCATGCACTTCCTGCAACTTATTCTCAATAAAATTGTAAAGATCTTTGTATGGGTTAAAGTAATCCAATCGCATGTGGTATCAACGCCTAAGTGAGTACCTAATGAAGGAAAGGTACAAGAATGATCATATCTGCCCATGCGTGTTTATTAAGAAATCAGAAACCGGATTTGCTATTGTAGTAGTTTATGTTGACGATATAAATTTAATCCGGAACTCCATAAGAGTTAGCTAAAACTGCTGAGTATTTGAAAAAGGAATTTGAAGTTAAAGATTTAGGTAAAACCAAACTTTGTCTTGGTCTAGAGCTTGATCATAAAGCAAATGGAATAATTGTCCATTAATCAGCATACATTGAAAGATTACTTAAACGCTTCAACATGGACAATGCTCACCCATTGAGCACTCCTATAGTTGTAAGGTCTCTAGATCTTCAAAAGGATCTGTTTCGTTTTAGAGAATCTGATGAAGAGATACTTGGTCCTGAAATACCATATCTCAATGCAATTAGGGCTTTAATGTACTTGGCACAATGTACAAGACCAGATATCGCTTTTGCGGTAAATTTATTGGCACGTTTTAGTTCTGAGCCAACTCGGAGACACTAGAATGGAGTTAAACATATTTTTGTTATCTCCGAGGAACCATAGATTTGGGATTATATTATTCCAATGATTCCACTACCTCTAGTTTAGTTGGATAAGCTGATGTTGGATATAGATCTGATCCACATGAAGCTTGCTCTCAAACCGGTTATTTATTTTGTTTTAACGGCACCGCCATTTCTTGGCGTTCTATGAAGCAATCGCTAGTAGTTACATCTTCCAACCACTCTGAGATTATTGCTTTATATGAAGCTGGAAGAGAGTGTGTTTAGTTAAGATCCGTTATAACACATATTCACAATTTTTGTTGCTTAACACCGGTTACAAATTCTCCCACTATAATTTATGAAGATAATGCTGCTTGTGTTGCACAAGTTAGGGGAGGAGATATCAAAGGTGATAGGACCAAGCATATCTCGCCGAAATTTTTCTATACTCACGAACTCCAAGAAAGTCGACAATTTGATGTTAAGCAGATTCAATCCATAAATAATCTTGCAGATCTTTTTACCAAATCATTACCAACGTCAACTTTTGAGAAATTAGTATATGGCATTGGTATGTGGCGAGTTCATAAGATGTAAGATTAAGTAGCCCCAGTAATGGCTATATAGCTCAAATTAAGGGGGAGATATTATGAACTATGCATTGCCCTCTTTTTCTCTTTTGTCTAGTTTTTGTCCCATTGGGTTTCGGACTTAAGGTTTTTAATGAGGCAATTAATGCATCCATAAAAGGGAGAGATCATAAAATTTGTGCCCTGTACTCTTTTTCCCTTTTGTCCGATTTTTGTCCCATTGGGTTTTTCCAGCTTAAGGTTTTTAATGAGACAGTATCATTCAATGCACATTCATGAATACAATGAATATTCAAGGGGGAGTGTTATGAAATACATGAATGAATATTCAATATACCTATTATGGCACATTCGTAACCTACATTATACGTATGAATGCCCATCTCCCTATTCAATATATATATTCAATACATTGACATTAATGATATGTGCATCCTTGTTTTCTTATAAATAGGAGCTTAGTTTTGGTCATTGTGTAAGAAATCAGAACAAAAGAAGAGAACGAAAGGGGAAAATATATAGTGAAAATAAAATTTCTCTTTTGACTTTCTCTACCATCTTTGGTGTTTATCTACTTTCTCTACTTAATCTCTCTCTATTCTCTCTATTATATTCTTGCAATGCAATATTTTACAACAGTATCAGCATTATAAGTTACAACTTGCAAGTATTGTTTCTTTCACACGATAGATCACACTATCAAGACACAACTACTGCTCTTACATTTGTACACTTGGCTCTACTATGATTACAACTTAATAGCACAAACATAGAGACATTATTAGCATCATAGGTGCTAAAAACAGACAAACGAAAAATACTTAGGAGCTATAGACTCAGTTTGTTCATTTCCACCTCAACCTTATTATTTCACTTGGATTGAGTACATATAGCCATGCAACCCTCATATGACCGTTTGACACTCAACTCCATGAAGTATTTGCTGGTATTACCATTGCCATCAATAGAACGGCTCCCTATCACTCACCAGCATTAGAACAGCTATTGCTAATAGTGATTGTTTTCCAAACTAGTCAGACTGCTCCTGTCAATGTCTATCTTTTGTCAATTTTGCCGTTCCTACTCTAATTTATCTCCAGTTCTCAAGATGTGAATTCCAAGCCTTTGTAACGGCTATATTGGTGTTGATCAACATTCCAATCAGATGAGCATGTGAACACCACTTCCCACAACTTGTTATCTACACTATCCCTTACCCATATAATCAAGAGTGTAGATTATTAATAACTTGTTAGCGAGACCCCCCAACAGAATTGTGTGGAATGACTTCCGATCAATCTTCCAATGATCCTCTTAGCTTCATCAGCTTCCAAAGACTTCCAAGGACATTAGCATTCCCGATGATTGTTCGTCTTCATTGATTGACCAAGTTAGCATCCAAGACCTCTAATGACATCAACATCACCATTGATTTCTCATTTTCACTAAACTCACTGGATTATCGGCATTGTCACTATCTTCCCACCTCATATGAAGAGACTACTACAATAAACAATTTGTTGTCCCAATAGCAATCTGCTGCTCTTTTATCCTTTGGTTCTTCCAAGCATATTGACGATTGCAACTTTACCAAGCTCTTCACCTTCACAAGTGCGGTCCTTCCAAGCTTAAAAAAATATTACCATTCTAAGCTTGTTGACCATCACCAAGGTCCATCTAGTGGTTCACCTTATCTTGATTCTTCCAAGCCATCGGAAACATTACCAGAGTTGGCATGGTGATGTGGATCAACGTTTTGTGGACAATGAACCAGTGGTCTCCGTGCTTGTCCTTGTCTCGCTTGATTCTCCAAGACAATAAGGACATGAGTCATCTATCGCTATAGGTTCTCTATGGCTCTTGCCTTTCATCGTGGAAGTCAAGTCTCTAGGCACCAGATCACTTGTACATTTTAGAACAGAAGTATGAAGCGGAGAATCGAAGAACTTACCCACCTAACTCAACCTAAAAGCTCTGATACCAACTTGATGCATAGTTGATTTAGGTAAAGTTGCTAAACGAATTTGACAATGAAAGTTTTTGAGGTATTTGCAGGAAAAGAACTTTGGAATAGATTAGTTTACCTCAAAGGCATAAATGAATGTTCCCCCAATGAAAAATAAAGAACTTTAAGGTTCACCATCAATAAATTGGACAATAAATCAAGTGAATCACTCACTTGAAAAAAAAATTCATGTATTATCAACTCAAAACATTGCATGCATACAACTGAGAAAGCACCTCTTATATATAGAGTGACTAAGACACTAAACTAGGAAATGCTAAATAAGAAATCTTAAACTTTGAAACATGAAATGTTAAACTTGGAAAATAATCAAATTAAAAAATCAACTTAAATTAGGAAACTACACTTCAGCTTATAAGAAGAGCCTTTGTTTTTCATCTTATAGAAATTACTTATTGAATTATGTTAGTGATTATGTGCTTAATCTAATGTGAAAATATATAACAAATAATTATAAATTGTTGTAAGATTCATTCCTTGAAGAATTTATGGCTCAAATTATATTATAACAAATAAATTATAAATTGTTGTGGGGTATACTCCTTTAAGAATTTGTGGTTCACAATATTATGTTATTCTCACATGACTTAAAGTCTATTGCGTTAGTAAAGCCTAACTGATAAATTGAAAGAGTCATTAATTTCATAATCCATAGAAAAATTACCTTGTCATATATTCAAAGTTGATTTTTTTTTCCCACACCACACGACAAGTGTCCGTGATTTGAACAAAAAAAAAGACAAAGTGTCCGTGACTCTCACAATTCCAAGCCCATAAATACAGTTACCCACCACCTATAGAAACCTTCAAGATAAGCATTAATTTCGAAGCCCCACCAGGAAAAGTAAAGCATAAATAAACACCCACAGTTGTCACAACCCAACCGCCCCAAGAGAAGACCCAAGAAAACAGCTACCAAAACCAGAAACCGAAGCTTACAGCCCTCCGAAAATGAGACTCCTCATCCTCGCCGCCGCCGCCGTCCTCCTCCTCCTCCAAGTCTCGGCCGCCGGGTCCGCCCACACGGAGCCGCTGCTCGGGGGGTGGAACCCGGTAAAGAACCTGAGCGACCCGTACGTGAGGGAGATCGCTGAGTTCGCCGTCAAGACGCACAATGACAATGCCAAGACGGGGCTGCTGCTGAAGAAGGTGGTGAAGGGCGAGACGCAGGTCGTCTCCGGGACGAACTACAGGCTGGTCGTCGAGGTCAAGGACGGGGTCGAGACGAAGAGCTTTGAGGCCCTCGTTTGGGACAAGCCGTGGGAGCGTTTCAGGCGTCTCTCGTCGTTCAAGGCCGTTCAGGGCAACGCGTGATGTCGTCGTTTCGTCGTACTTCTGAGTTATTACTAGTAATCCTCAGTCATATTACAGTTTCAGTAGTTTGAGAATAAATTAAGAGTCTATAGAAGTAAGATCTTCTGGAAATGGAAGCTTCTGTCAGATCTGATGCGCTGTTTCTGTTTGAAAACTTTGGTATAATTCTAGGGATCCTATGTTTTCCTTTCCTTTTTTTGTTCTGCTCTTGCTTTTCTGGGTCTGATGTTGCTTAATGCAACGTGCAAGAATCTTGTGAAGATGGATCAGATTAGGTCAGCCGAAGAGAGAAATCTGCATACGAAGAAAGATGTTGCTGCTGATCTTTGATCTGGGATGTGGATGGATGGTCGAGAAACGTCTCAGATGCGGTGGGACGAGCAGATTTGACGGGAGATTATTTAAGTATTTGCTAGTATATTCTCACGTGAACTATGGGGAAGGGACAGACCTATGGACTGACTATAAAAAAATCACTTGTTTGTACAGACCTTTTTGCTATGTTAGATATGAAATAAAGAAAAAGGGTTGTTTCAGACAAATTATCATGTGCCGATTAATTTTGTTGACTTCTTGTCGAAAAGACAAGGATGGTTTCTTGACGGTAGTGACTTGACAAAATTTAAAAGAGCGTTCGGTGTGGGGACGTTGGATGAAAAGTTAGATTACTAATTTGGGCTTTAGGGAAGATATAAGATCAATGGACACTCTTCCATTCTTCCTCCGCAAACGAATTGGCCGGATCGAATTTGGGCCTAGTCGGGATGAAAGTGGTCCAATCCAAATCGACCCCATTCAATCAATATGGATTCATTTTTATGCGATTCAATTATAGTAACTTGTACCCATGCTCATACTCGATCCCACTCGAGTTGCAATTCTTAGTAATTATTCTCCTTAAAATGCTAAGGTTTTGGGACTATTTTGATTTTCCTACAACTCTATATAAAAACGATCAAATCTGCTATGAGCGAGAGATGATAGTCAATTATAATTAGCTTTATGATGAGAGGAAGAACTTGTTTGGTGCTCCCTATGAAATAGACATTACAAAAAAACATGTTTTTTGCGACGGATTTTGCGACGAAAAAATCGCAAAAATCCGTCACAAATCATTTTTGCGACGAATTTAGCGACGGAAAAAATTCCGTCGCTACTAAGTCGTCGCAAATTTTTGCGACGGAAAATATTAATTTTTTTCGCAAATTTGCGACGGGAAAAAAATTCGTCGCAAATTAGACACGAACACTATCCGTCGCAAAGCTCGTCGCAAATAATTCGTCGCAAAATCCATCGCAAAATCCGTCGCAAAAATTGTCGCAAATTAGCCATGAACACTATCCGTCGCAAAGTTCGTCGCAAATAATTCGTCGCAAAATTCGTCACAAATTAGCCATGAACACTATCCGTCGCAAAGTTCGTCGCAAAATCCATTGCAAAAATCGTCGCAAATAATTTATCGCAAATTTCATAGCAAATATAGTTGCAAAATTCGTTGCTAATTTGCCGCGAACTATATTCGTCGCAAAATTTATCGCTAATTTGCCAAAAAAAAAAAATTTTGGTCAGTAATTTGCAGCGAACTTATTCGTGGCAAAATTCGTTGCTAATTTGCCACCAAATTTTTTTACATTTGCCATCAACATTATTTATGATCGAATTTAACGATGATTTTTTATTAATTCTTTAGCGACGAAATTTTATTTTTGCAAAAGAACTTTTGTAATTTGTGATCGTACGATAAAATAATTTATTTTATTTTTTGATTTTAAACCTAATTAAAAGAAAAATTAATTTTTGGAATTTTATATTTAACATTGATTAAGCACTTAATAACATCAAAATATTATAATAATATGAAAATGAAATACATTCATCTACATTTTCCAAAATGTATGATCAAGCTAGAGAAGAAGTAGTCGAACATCTAATTTCTCGGGGAGCTCCTCCTTGCCCTCGACAGGGCAAAACAATTGAACAAAAGCTCAGTCATCCGCGCCCAAAGTAAACATCCAATGATTTCCGGATCTATCATAGTATGATCAAGCTAGAGAAGAAGTAGTCAAACATCCCCCCTCATGCAATCTTTGCTCTTGAGAAGTCCATCTCTGGATGCTGCAAGAGAGGTCGCCAGAAAGAAGAAATTAGCAACGTTGATCTACAGATACAAGAATAACACATAAGAAGCACCAATTCTCTAATGAAATATTGATCACCAATTTCTCTAGCATGAATAATCCAGAACACGACCAATGTGCATCCAGGAGTTACTTAGATTATAAACCAAAAGCAAAATTTACTCCACTTCAATTATCTTGAATCTGATCAGACATGGCTGAGAAAATACTAGGATCCTCATCAATAAGCATGATATAAATTTACACAAGTACAGGTCTGCCAATTGCATGTGTACCATGACTCCATGAGAATAGCTTCTGAGTTACCTGGTTTTTGATGATAAACAACAAAATATTGGCTGCTGCTAAACACTGACGACGACGACGATGGTGACGGTGGTGATGATGGTGATGATGCAAAGGCTATCTTCTTACCTGGCTTTTGACTATAATGCTGCATAATAACAATCCATTGGCTGCTGCTAAATTTTTATGATGATGATGATGATGTTGCAGCAGCCAGCAGCAGCCGCAGCAGGATAGTGTAAATGGACTAAAAACGACAAAAGACCACTAATTTTCATTGGCGAGAAAATAGGATAGCTATCAAAGATGGATTCTTGCTTGAACTTACAATCTCCAAATAACTGCAGCTGAGGCAATGCATTAGTATCATATTGGAACCCATTATCTCCGAGGAACACAGGAAACCCACAATTGTTGGGATCGCCTCCGAACATTTTTCCTAATGAAAACAAAAATACAGACGTCAAATAGTGAGAATTATTAAGAATGACCCAAGTAGAAACTTATAGGCACGCTCGACGATAGACCTAACGAAACTGGAAGCAAAAATCGGTTTATTACACGAGAACAGGAAAGCAAAAACGCAGCAAAATGTCACGAGCTCTCGAGCTTCAAGTTCAAAAAACTGATGTATCTCAAATTAGTAGTTCGGCCGCAACAAAACAGCAAATGACCCACAAAGATCACCAAACATACACGGAAAAAACCCAGTCAAGATTCCATCATTGGGCTTCGTCTTCGGAGGATCAAATAACGGTCAATTTGTCGGAGTTCAAAACATCATCGAAGCAAGCCACTCAGCTTCTCCTCTCGGCCACGAACTCGAAGGCCTCCTCGATGAACCCCAGCGGGCTGGACGGATCAAGCCTCGCGCTGAACTCTGCCGCAGCAGAGGAGGAGGCCAAGGGCTTGGCCTCAGGTTGCTTCTCCTCTTCCTCCTCGAAGTCGGAGATGACCACCATGGACGGTGAGCTCCAAGAGGGATCGAATCGGAGTTCCTGAACATCCACGGCATGTTGATCCGCTTCTTTCAATCTGCACCAACACGGAAACAGAACGGCAAGCCTTTTTTCAAATGGGGAGACCCCAAAAAACAGGCACCACCCAACGACCCATTCAACACCCACCATCTCCCCTACACACAGCTCGAATTCACGTGCTTCAAGGGCACCCAAAACGAAACGGACAAACCCCCAGTTCCAGTTCCTAACGGGCAGGCACGGACCCACAGAACCCTCGCTAAAATGAACAGGGGCGGGGCGAGATCTGACGCCAGAACGACACGGCAAACCAGAGAAGAAGGCCCGCCCCCCTCCGATTCAAGCCAAGCCGCGGGGGCTAGCGAGCGAGCAAGCGAGCTCGAACGAAGGAGGAGGGCTCGACGGCTACCGATCCGAGGGGGAGAAAAGGACGAACACGCAGAGAAATCAAACACCTCTGCTCGGACACCAAAACGGGAAACAAACATCGGACAGAGGGACGAGCCTGCTTCGTCGTCGATGTCTTATTTTTCTTCCTTAGGAAAATCTAAGATCGCAGATGCTCCCCGCGCTAGAGATCCTTCTCTGGCTCGATTTCCTCTAGGGCTCCGGAGGCCATGGGCGAGGAGTCGCGAGATTTTTTTTTTTCCGGCGCAAATTTACGACGGATTTTTTTTCCGGTGCAAATTTACGTTGGATTTTTTTTCCGCGCAAATTTACGACGGATTTTTTTTTCCTTCGTAAATGTGCGACGGATTTTTCTTCCGTCGCAAATTTGCGACAGATTTTTCTTCCGTCGCAAATTTCCGACGGATTTTTTTTCTGTCGCAAAAAAAACGGACTTTTTTTCCGTCGCAAATTTGTGATGGATTTTTTTCCGTCACAAAAATTTGCGACGGATTTTTTTCTTCCGTCGCAAATTTGCGATGGATTCTTTTTTTTCGCAATTTGCGACGGATTTTGTTTCCATCGCAAATTTATTTTTTTTTTCGTCGCAAATTTGCGACGAAAAAATCCCTGTCACAAATTTCCGTAGCAAAATCCATGTTTTTTTGTAGTGAGAGATATTTCTATTTTTTTCAATGTTTTTGGCAAAAAATATTTATTTTCTCCTATTAATCTCGTTGTTGGATGAAACTTGGGAGTGTGGAAATAGATGAAGATCTTGTTAACAAATGCTCTCAAAGTACAAATTAAGCATAACTAATAGAGAGCATTTTGATCTCCAAACGAGTCAATTACGCATAATAAGGGTGATCGGTTCCAGAGAGGGTTGTTCTCACCCGAGAATCTAAAACTGGACCAAGCAAGGTCGATTCCCCGTATGTGGAACTAGGAACGAACCTACCCGATCCTAGGTCTGGTCTGATTCTAGGGTCGGTCTCAAAACCAGTTATTTCTTTTTTTTTTTTGGTTTCTTCTATTCTTTATAAGTGGGAGTTTCCCAATATTAAAAGAAAAAAATAATTTACCAATTATGATTTTTTCAAAATAAAAAATAATAAAAAAATTAAGAAATTTTGGCTGATTCGGTTCAAACAATTTGGTTGGTTTGGTTCCTTATGTAGAACTAGGAACCAAATCAATCCCCCCTTGAGAACCACCTAAAACCATGACTTGCCGTTGTGGCTTATGGCCTGTAACCACTACCACAAGGTGATGGTCAAGAACTCGAGGAGAGAGAGAGAGAGAGAGAGAGAGAGAGAGAGAGAGAGAGAGAGAGAGAGAGAGAGAGAGAGAGAGAGAGAGAGAGAGAGAGAGCCATCATGTTGCAATCATCGTCACCCGAAACTCACAAGATAATAACGATCATCGCACGCATTTGATGTGACTTTTGCAAAAAAAATATAACACATTTTCGAACTTTTCAAAAAGTACAAAGATATGGGATTTTTTTAAATTAGACCTTATATAGATAAAAAATTTGATGTCATTTTATCCCTATAAGTAAATTTGTCACCCGAAATGGTTAAGCGATGAGCAATGAATCTTTTGAACACTAAAATGGGAGAATGATTATGAATTTTGAGTCAGAGTTGTATAAAGATCATCGGTGACCCAACCCAAAAAAAAAAAAAGATCACCGGTGACCTTATTATCTCTATATCTTTATAGGCAATTTTTTTTAACCTTTCATAGCTCTTCTAATAGCTGTAGGGACTTGAATTGAACTATGTGGCGATTGCATAATCCATCACAAAAAATTAGTAAGTGCTCTTTTGGTTGGGCTCAAATCAATGGCTCCGACTTTTGTATCTTTATCTATATTTGACCCTATGACACCTTCCGAAATCTCGTAATCATCGATCGAATCATTTCAAACTAATCTTAAATGCCACGTCAATTTGACTCCGCAAAATCGAAGTTTGGCTTGTTCAAAGCTCAAAGTAAGACGTCAAGTCCAGGAATGAGAACGAGTGGCCAAACCGTAAACAAAAGAGAGGAGTTCAAGCAGCAAAGCTGCAAGGAAGCCCCACCGAAGACACTCCAAGGTCCATCCTTTCCGCGGCCACTTGCGACTCGTTCATCGACCATGGACAGCAAGACAAACCACATCCACTAAAGTTGCGACACTCCAAAGAACACTGTCGCTTGTGCGATCCATCCGTCGTGAAGACTGTCGTTTCCCGTCGCCATTGCTCATCCCTCGACGCCCGCCAAAACTTCTGCTGCGATATTTTTTTATCCGCGCACTATTTCGGATCAAATCGATCGAGAACAGACAAACTTACATCTTATTTTAAGGATTTTGATTTATGGATTTTGTCTCGCACCCTAAATAAAT
The DNA here is from genome assembly GCA_024733475.1 of Syzygium grande. Classification (NCBI taxonomy): domain Eukaryota; kingdom Viridiplantae; phylum Streptophyta; class Magnoliopsida; order Myrtales; family Myrtaceae; genus Syzygium; species Syzygium grande. The sequence goes on from JAMXDD010000001.1 coordinate 4,289,264, forward strand.
ATCACGACAATTTATCTACTCGACTTTATCTTGTAGCTACTAAACTTGAGGGCTTGATTGAAAAACTAAATGTAAGAATACGGTCTTACCGTTCCAAAGAGCATGAGATCTAATTTTCAATTTCTGAAAGATCGATATCAAATGAGCAGATATCTTCTGTCACGCCCCGGACCCCTCCGAGCCCGCGACATCCCGTCCACGGTCGATTATTTAACGCGACGTCCAGGACGCGTCGCCGACCCGAATGAAATACGCAAGCGAAAGCATATAATACAACCCGGACATTAAAAAACGTGACCAAGGGATAAAACAAAACAACAATTACATAACATAATAAAGTAGTCACTATTACAAAATAATAACCTGGGCTACTAAGTTCAAACCACGCTTTTCAAAAAGGGGCGGTGGTTGACGAGCTTATCTCCTCTACACAAGGGTATTCAAAAAGACAGGGTAAGTTGGTCTATCCTTCAATCTCGTGGTACTCTGGCAAGCATCCCCGGATCACTCACGGTCGCGGATCCGAAAGTGGTTATATAATAACCGTGAGAGCGAGTCTCGATTAAGCAATACCCTAAGCCCTATATGGGCCAATGCGTACCCGGACAAAGCGATGCGTGCAATCTAATTCCCAATATACGAATTCACCTCAAAGTACTTATTTCGCCATCAAGCACGTGCCAGCTCTACGTCGATCAAATGTATTATAATAATAATAAATCGATAACATACCACATTCATTCACCGCCCGATACAATAGCACCCAATCAATTCCAACATTTCGATCGGTCAATCAATCAGTTAAATCAATCAATTTCGGTCACTCGAATCGCATGCGTGGTGAATAACTTTCCACGACCTCCGGTCCCTTTCACTCGGCCAGCGCCGCTGCGCCTCGGGGCTCGACCCTTAGATCAAGCGGGCTCGGTCGCGTAACCACGCCTCGGGACACTTTTCCTTTCCAATGACCCAGCGTAACCTCGCCTCGGGTCTAGTCATGCCTCATTTGCCTCACCCGGCGTAACCCTCGCCTCGGGTTGGCGACCCTCCCGTCGATCCGGGCTTTTTCACATGCACACGCACCACAGCACAATTTTACCATTCTCACAAATCATACCAGTCAAACTCAAGACAAACTCATCACATCACGATTTGCAATTCAACACATCATGCCAATTTCAACAAAAGTCAATCCCAGTCACATCACCAATCCAACACACCGATCCACATATTCGGTATCCAGGTCAATCACATCCGAACTCAAATTTTCCAACCACACGCGCCATCACAATTAAGTCAATTAGCACACCACAATAAGCTACGCGATCATTCAAGTTTATCTCCTCAATTCTCCACACAATTCCTGCGCTGATCGCGTCCCACTGACTTATCAAATTTCCAATTCAATAACTTAATCTAAAATAAATCCCTAAGCATGTCAATAGTACCCATTGTACTAAATAGGGACTAGAATATCACTTACTAGGTTTTGGCTCGGAGAAAAACTCGCACGGGCTCAAAACGGGCCGGATGAACAGACGGGGCCGTGAGCGGTGCTGTATGACTGATAAGGTTCAAACAATTTGGTTGGTAAGCATCCTAATGTAGATTTTGACGAACCAAATCAATCCCCATAATAACCACCTAAAACTACCTAGAATCTTTTCGCGTAACTCCAGAGAGGGTGGCCCGGCGACGCGACGCCCGGTAGAAGGAAGAAGGGAGCGGCTGGCGGATGGCGGCCGGGCGAGGCGCGACGGGCCGGACGGCGGCGGTGAGCCGGGCGAAGGCCAAGAACCGCATGAGCCGGGACGGCGGAGGTTCGCCGTATCAGGAGGCATACGCAGGAGCAAGGAACCAGAAGTGGACGCGGAAGAGAGGAAGAAGGAAGAGAAAAGGGAAGGAAAAGAAAAAAAAGAAGAAAAAGAAAAAGGAAGATAAGGATGAGAGAGAGAGGAGTAGGTAGGGAGTCAGGTCAATCACGCAGGGGGGGCAAGCCGGCGGGAAAGGGGGAAGGAGAGAGAGAGAGAGAGAGGGAGAGAAAGAAAGAAAGAGACAAAGAGAGAGAGGATTTCCGAAAAAAAATTAAACTTCATTCTTATTTTAAATGCAAATCGAGGGTCCAAATTCAAAACCGAAAATTGCCCCTCGATTCTAAAATAGCCTCGCACACAAAAAGGGACAAAGGTCAAATTAATGAAACCAAATTTTAACGAGGGAGGTCTACTAGTCCAAATTTAACTTACTCAAAAACTCCTATTTTTCCTTCATTCCTGACAATCTCGATACTGGCCACATTAATATCGACACCGTCCAATTTATTTCGTCCTGAAACTCCCGAAAATCGACTGCCAAGTTCAGGGTCTAAATAACGACCAAATTTGATCAAGTGCGATTCTAGCGAAATCTCTAATTTAAAATGATAACCGGGAGTGATCAGTTCCCGGGCGAGATTTTACTATAAGCACACTGACAAATCGCGCGTTTTATAAACCCCAAATTGGGTCAAAATCCAGAATGTCACAATTCTTCCCCCCTTACAAAAATTTCGTCCTCGAAATTTACAACCCTGCCCAATCATTCAAACAAAAAGGGGTATTGGTGTCGCATCGATTCTTCACTTTCCCACGTCGCACCTTCAGTCCCATGGTGCTCCCAAATCACCTTGACCATCGGGATTGTTTTGTTCCGCAACACTCGTTCCATTCTATCATCAATCCTGATTGGCCTCTCCATATACGACACTCTGTCGTCCACGTCTATTTCCTCGTAATTTAGTACGTGGGTCGAGTCCGGTTCATACTTTCTTAGCATAGACACGTGGAATACATTATGGACGTGAGATAAATTTGTTGGTAGCGCGAGACGATAGGCCAAAGTACCAATTCTCTCTAAGACTTCAAAAGGACCTACTTACCTCGGGCTCAATTTTCCCTTCTTGCCAAACCGTGACAATCCTCTCATTGGTGACACTTTGAGGAAGACGTGGTCCCCCACTTGAAATTCCAACGGCCCTCGCCTCCGGTCCCATAATTCTTTTGACGGCTCGAAAGCTGTTCTCAACCTTTCTCGAATAATCTTTACCGTCTCATTATTTGTTGAACCAACTCTGGACTGTTATACTTCTTTCTCCTACCTCGTCCCAACACAACGGTGTTCTGCAAGCCCTGCCATATAATGCTTCGAATGGTGCCATTCTGATACTCTGTTGAAAGCTGTTATTGTAGGCAAATTCCACCAAATGCAACTGTTCTTCCCACTTGCCCTGAAAATCTAGTACACACGCTCTCAGCATATCCTCCAAAGTCTGAATAGTCCTTTTCGCATCGCCATCCGTCTGCGGATGATAAGCCGTACTGAAGTGCAACTTAGTTCCCATGGCTGATTGCAGACTTTTCCAAAAGTTCGCAGTAAACCGGGGATCACGATCCGAAGTGATTGATACCGGTACCCCATGAAGACGAATTATCTGACGCACATATAATTCTGCCAGCCTTTCTAGCTCGAAATCCTTTCGCACCGCCAGGAAGTGCGCTGACTTGGTCAATCTGTCTACTATTACCCAAATAGAGTCGTGTCCTCTCTGGCTTCTTGGCAGTCCCGTTACAAAATCCATTGTGATGTGTTCCCATTTCCATTCTGGGATTTCCAACGGCTGCAACATTCCACCAGGTTTACAATGCTGTGCCTTCACTTGTTGACACGTCAAACACTTGGCCACGTGTTTGGCTATCTCCACTTTCATACCGTTCCACCAATAATGTTGTCGCAAGTTCTGATACATTTTTGTACTACCCGGGTGAATCTTTGTAATTACTACGGTGTGCTTGGATAAAATCTCCTCCTTGAGTTCGCATCCTTTGGGTACACACAACCGTCCGCGGAACTTCAGAATCCCATCCTCGGATACCTGAAAGTCTGACTTCCTCTTTGTAACGTCCATACTCAGAATCTTTTGAATCTCTGGGTCCGTCAATTGTAAGGCCTTGATCTTAATCTGGATTTCCGGCTCAATCCTCAATGTGGCAAGCAAACTTGAGACCCGACTCACCTCAAACTTAAATTTTGAATCTCGAACTTCCTCCAACAGTCCATTCCTTGACCATCATATACGCGATGCTCGATTTCCGGCTCGGTGCATCCGCTACTCTGTTAGCTTTTAGGGATGGTACATTATCTCATGATCGTAGTCTTTAAGGAGTTCCATCCAACGGCGTTGTCTCATATTTAATTCCTTTTGGGAGAACAAATACTTTAAACTTTGATGGTCAGTATAAATCTGAAATTTCTCCCCACACAGGTAGTGTCTCCAAATTTTAAGGGCGAAAACAATCGCGGCCAATTCTAAATCGTGAGTCGGATAATTTAACTCATGCGGTCTCAATTGTCGCGATGCATATGCCACTACTCTTCCGTACTGCATCAACACGCATCCCAATCCTCTTAGCGATGCATCACTATAAATCTCATAACCTCTCGAACCTGAAGGGATTGTCAACACCGGCGCGGTTGTCAACCTCTGTTTTAACTCCTGAAAACTCCTTTCGCACTTATCTGTCCATTCAAACCTCGTCTCTTTCTTTAGTAACCGCGTCAATGGCATCGCTAATGCCGAAAACCCTTCCACGAAGCGTCTGTAATAACCTGCTAAACCCAAGAAGCTCCGAACCTCGGTTACTGTTGTCGGCTTTGGCCAATTCACGACAGCTTCAATTTTCACCGGGTCCACTGCAATTCCTTCTCCAGATACCACATGTCCTAAAAATGCCACTCGATGAAGCGAATTCACACTTCTTTGAACTTAGCATAGAGTGCATGTTCCCTTAGGGTCCAAGAACTTTTTCCAAATGTAGCTCGTGTTTCGGCGGAACTCTTTGAATATACTAGAATATCGTCTATGAACACGATTACAAACTGGTCCGAAATTCCTTAAACACCCTATTCATCAAATCCATAAAAATTTGCCGGGGCATTCGTCAATCCGAACGGCATTACCGTAAACTCGTAGTGCCCATATCTTGTCACGAATGCCCGTTTTTGGTATATCCTCCTTCCTAATCCTCAATTGATGGTACCCTGTTCTCAAGTCGATCTTTGAAAATATCGATGCTCCTTGCAATTGGTCAAACGGATCATCAATCCTTGGTAGGGGTACTTATTCTTAATGGTCACCGATTTAACTATACGTAGTCTATGCACAACCTCAAGGACCCATCTTTCTTCCTCACGAATAACACCGGTGCTCCCCATGGGGACTTTTCCGGCGGATAAAGCCTTTATCTAGCAACTCCACGCATTTGGACCTTCAATTCCTTTAATTGACGGTGACATCCTATAGGGCGCTTTTGAAATCGGTTACATTCACGGGGCCAACTCAATCACAAACTCCACTTCTCTATCGGTGGCGGTCCGGCAATTCACGAGGAAAAACATCGGGGAAAGTTGCACACCACGGCTATGTCTTCTAGCCTCGGCTCTCTGGCCGTCGAATCAACTACATTTGCTAGAAATCCTTGACACCCGCCCGTCCGGCAATTTTGTTACCTCGGTGGCGAAATCCAAGGAATCGAAGTTCCTCCTCGGTTTCCCACAAACTCAAATCTAGGATGTCAACCGGATTAAATTGGATCAGCTACCACGAGTCCATAACAGCTCTCTGTTGGACTAACTTGATCCATCGACAATCACATCAAAGTCATGCATAATTAGAAGCGCCAAATCTATTCTCCCTTCTCTATCGCCAATCACTATCTTACAATCGGGGCATCCCAATGTAATTAGCACTTTATCATTCAATGGGGTAGTCACACACAAGTATAACGTCAAGTGGTTTTGATTCAATCCCGATTAATTTAACGAGGCGATCGGATATAAGCGAATCGACGCTCCGGATCAAATAAGGCATATGCGGCATGATCACGAGCGTGCTGTGACCACGCCCGGTCGTCCTCGGCTTCCCTCCTTGCCATTGCATATACACCGTCCTTGGGCGGCCTATTATTTGGCCGGTGGTGGCTCAATTTGATTTCCATTCCAGGGTGGCGGTGGTAGTAGGGGCGGCGGTGACCTAACACTGTTGTTAGGACAATCCCTCATCTGGTGGCCCCTTCCGCCACATATAAAACATACTCCACCCCTATTCGGGCAAGGTCCATTCCGTGCCTTCCTCCACATAGTCTACGGGATGTTCGGATAACGGTTTGGTTTCGATATTCCTCCTAGCGGGGAGGGACAAAGCGACTATTTCCTATCATGGGTCTTTTCCCAAGTTGCGGTTGTCCTTAATCGGGACATACCGCGATCCAAAGGCGGCCCAGTCCGTTTGATCTCGCTCAATCGCACGAGCCCGTTCATAAATCTCATTATAGCCCCTCAAGTTCGGTGAAATCATTTGGTCTGCGAAGGTCCGGCTTCAGCCCATCTTGGAACCTCCTAGCTTTTTGTCCGTTGGGTCTTCCACCATTTTAGGGGCAAATTTGGACAACCTTCGAACTCGGCTTCATCTTGATCCAAAGACATTTGACCCTGGCGAAGTCTCATAAATTCCGCTAGTTTTACGCTCTTGGGCGCTTTCGAAAAGTACTTGCCATTGAAGGTCTCGGTGAAGATAGCCCGATTCGAAGGCGGTGCCGTGGGGAATACTTGACCTCTGGTGGCCCTCCACCAATCGCTTGCATTGTTCTGAAGCTGGTATACTGCTAGTGTTACCTTTTCTTCCTCAGTGCACCTTAGCACCTCGAAAGCCTTTTCTAACTCTTCCACCCATCTTGGGGCGGCCTCGGGATCGCCTTTTCCCATCAAACTTAGGGGTTTCAATCTCGAAACTGCTCTACTAGCTTGGACATTGGCACGATCGCATTTACTTACCTTTGGACGAGATTTCCACCAATCACATTATTCCCCTGGCCTCCATTATCCCCAACAATCTCACTGGCAGCTGCAGCGGCAACATCAGCACTTCGTTCCCCCCTCTGACTACCCGATAATATTCCCGCATCCTCTGGCGCCCTCCACATTTCATCCACCACAGGATCCCCATTAGTTCGGCTAAGCGGGACTACGGCGACCTCGACCTCGACCTCTACCTCGACCTCTACCTCGACCACTCATCTTATTAATTCTCACAAAAGCTCACCTGCTATAATCCCACACAGGAATTAGAAACCTAGGTCAACTATCCAAGTTTAAAGCCCTAGGAGACAAATCACGACAATAATTCATTAAGCGGGCAGCCAATTTCAAACAATACCGGTCACAACCAAGCGAGTTCGTGCACTTACCTCAAGTCTGGCCTTTTGCATCTCACATTTTATTACATGAGCGTCACTCGGCAATCACAATCAAACGATGCAGGGGTGCGCATGGCACACGAGTCCCCCAATTGTCTACCCCAAGGTCATCGCTCCTTATCACTCCGGGCTTGACCAATTAGTATCGAGCTGTCCTTGCTCTGATACCAAATCAACGAGGATGTCACGCCCCGGACCCTTCCGAGCCCGCGACATCCCGTCCACGGTCGATTATTTAACGCGACGTCCCGGGACGCGTCGCCCGACCGAATAAATCATGGCGAAAGCATATAATACAACCCGGACATTAAAAAGCGTGACCAAGGGATAAAACAAAACAACAATTACATAACATAATAAAGTAGTCACTATTACAAAATAATAACCTGGGCTACTAAGTTCAAACCACGCTTTTCAAAAAGGCGGTGGTTTGAGCTTATCTCCTCTACACAAGGGTATTCAAAAGGCAGGGTAAGTTGGTCTATCCTTCAATCCTGTGGTACTCTGGCGACATCCCGGATCACTCACGGTCGCGGATGCGAAAGTGGTTATATAATAACCGTGAGCGAGTCTCGATAAGCAATACCCTAAGCCCTATATAGGCCAATGCGTGCCGGACAAGCGATGCGTGCAATCTAATTCCCAATATACGAATTCACCTCAAAGTACTTATTTCGCCATCAAGCACGTGCCAGCTCTACCGCGTCGGTCAAATGTATTATAATAATAATAAATCGATAACATACCACATTCATTCACACGCCAGCCACAATAGCACCCAATCAATTCCAACATTTCGATCGGTCAATCAATCGAGTTAAATCAATCAATTTCAGTCACACTCGAATCGCATCGTGGTGAATAACTTTCCACGACCTCGGTCCCTTTCACTCGGCCGCGCCCGCTGCGCCTCGAGGCTCGACCCTTAGATCAAGCGGGCTCGGTCCCGCGTAACCACGCCTCGGGACACTTTTCCTTTCCAATGACCCGCGTAACCTCGCCTCGGTCTAGTCATGCCTCATTTGCCTCACCAGCGTAACCTCGCCTCGGGTTGGCGACCCTCCGTCGATCCGGGCTTTTCACATGCACACGCACCACAGCACAATTTTACCATTCTCACAAATCATACCGGTCAAACTCAAGACAAACTCATCACATCACGATTTGCAATTCAACACATCATGCCAATTTCAACAAAAGTCAATCCCGGTCCATCACCAATCCAACACACCGATCCACATATTCGGTATCCGGGTCAATCACATCCGAACTCAAATTTTTCCAACCACACAGCGCCATCACAATTAAGTCAATTAGCACACCACAATAAGCTACGCGATCATTCAAGTTTATCTCCTCAATTCTCCACACAATTTCCTTGTTGATCGCGTCTCACCGACTTATCAAATTTCCAATTCAATAACTTAATCTAAAATAAATCCCTAAGCATGTCAATAGTACCCATTGTACTAAATAGGGACTAGAATATCACTTACTAGGTTTTGGCTCGGAGAAAAACTTCCTTGCGGGCTCAAAGCAGGCGGATAAAACGTGATGCTCGGGGTAGTGAGGGCCGTGAGCGATAGCAGGCGTGAATAGTCTTTGTATGAGCAGTAGTGAGCGTATTTTTGAGCGATTGGCGGTGTTTTTGCGGGCGTGATACGTGAGCGATTGGCGGGATGAGCGGTGTTTGGGATGAGGCGAAAATGAGCCGGACTACGGATAACCGGGCGAAGCCAAGAACCCAGGAGGAGGTCCGGGAGGTTCGCCGCAACAGGGGAGGCATACGCAGGAGCAAGGAACCAGAAGTGGACGCGGAAGAGAGGAAGAAGGAAGAGAAAAGGGAAGGAAAAGAAAAAAAAGAAGAAAAAGAAAAAGGAAGATAAGGATGAGAGAGAGAGGAGTAGGTAGGGAGTCAGGTCAATCACGCAGGGGGGGCAAGCCGGCGGGAAAGGGGGAAGGAGAGAGAGAGAGAGAGAGAGAGGGAGAGAAAGAAAGAAAGAGACAAAGAGAGAGAGATTTTCAAAAAAAAAAATTAAACTTCATTCTTATTTTAAATGCAAATCGAGGGTCCAAATTAAAACCGAAAATTGCCCCTCGATTCTAAAATAGCCTCGCACACAAAAAGGGACAAAGGTCAAATTAATGAAACCAAATTTTAACGAGGGAGGTCTACTAGTCCAAATTTAACTTACTCAAAAAACTCCTATTTTTCCTTCATTCCCGATAATCTCGACATCGCCACATTAAATTTATTTAAATCACGAAACTCCGAAAATCGATCGCCAAGTTCAGGGGTCTAAATAACGACCAAATTTGATCAAGTGCGATTCTAGCGAAATCTCTAATTTAAAATGATAACCGGGAGTGATCAGTTCCCGGGCGAGATTTTACTATAAGCACACTGACAAATCGCGCGTTTTATAAACCCCAAATTGGGTCAAAATCCAGAATGTCACATCTTCGGCATTATATCCCTATGAGAACATCAACCGTCCGCGTCTCTTTATGTCCAAACTAAGTTGTAGCCTTTCTATGGGGAAAATTATCTAAAAAATTCTAAACATATTGCATTTTTACTAATTCGGTTCTAAATATTTCAATTTTGCTAGTTTAGTCTTGAACCTTTTGCAATTGTATCAATTCAGTCCATCTAGCCAATTTTGATTGCCGACCTCGGTCGTCCAACCAACACTGATGTGGCAATTTTTAAAAATATTTTAATATTTTTTTGAATTTATTTATTTATTTTTTTTGCTCTTCTTCCCTTTGGCCGATGATGTCGACCTCGTTGGCCTTTGGGGAAACTCGCCCCCGCCAGCCACTGGTGAAGGCGAGGTTGACCTCACAGTCTCTGGGTCTCCCTTACCTAGTGATGGTGGGGTCGACCATACCATGGCTGGGCTGACCTCGTCGCTAGGTTCTCCCTTGCCTAGTGACGGCGAGGTCGGCCTCGCCTTGGCTGGGTGAGGCTTGCTCTCACCAATGGTCGGTGGGGGCGAGCTTCGTTAGAGGATGGCAAGGCGTCGGACCGGCAAGAGGGAAGAATGGTAGAAATTAAAAAGAAAAAGAAAGAAAAAAAGGGAAAAAATTACAAAATAAATAAAAAATTTAAAAATTTAAAAAATCACACATCAGCGTTGGCCGAATGGCGGGCACTGGTTGGCATCCACATTAGTGCCGACTGCCCAAATTAAATCATATAGACTGAATTGACATAAATATAAAATATTTAGGATTGAATTGGCAAAATACAAAAGGTTTAGGAATTTTTGGATAATTTCCTTCTTTCTATGTGTATGCCCGGTGCGGAATTTGGTGATGCTCTTATATTGCAAGCACTGGTGTTGGCATTGGGAGTCTTTTGAGGAGCATTGGCTTCTTCGTGAGGCATCATTGGTTGTGGCCAGTTGGCTATATATGACAAATTAGATGGAGGGACCATAATCCAATGGATCCGGTGAAAGTGGTCCACCCCAAAGGTCCTGAGAGGCTAATTGATGAGGTTGTGGTGATTAGACTGGCTGAGAAGGATTATTTGCTTAAAACTCTGATAGAGCTTGCTGAATGGCATCTCTAGTTGGTTCATACGCATGTGAATAATCCCATGGCACTTCGCTGAAAGCACTAGGCCAAATCTCCTTAGGTATCGTCTGATTCTTTTCACACAGTATCTTCTTGATCACTCTGTATTTGAAGTCAGGGTCTGCAATATTGCATTCATATGACCTGTGTATTCTTGCAAAGAAACCGTGCGACTGAGATATTGGAGTTTCAAAATACGAGGAATATGAAACCTGCCAGTTGGTGAAACATATCTTCGCGATCTGTGACAAAGCACAGTTGTATGGATTTCTTCACTTCGGAAATTATATTTTTATCCATAAATTTCTGTTCCATGTCAAAATAAACGCTCCAGTATCATAACAGATACAACCATTGAAGAACTTCTGCTAAATACTTGAAATAATGGTCTTCATATCTGTCTTCTTAGCTCTTGATGAACGTATAAATCCATGCAGTTGGTACCTCAATGGCCACAAGAAGATTATGAAATACGTATCTAGAAAAACCATTTTTAGGATATGAATAAATGGGTATTGATGATGCATGCCAAATGGTTGAAGGTTTAATTTGCCATATTGTTTCAAGATTTTGAGTTGATATTCCCACATTATCTCCCTACATCGGGTAAAGAACCTATTCTGCAGATGGAATTGTGGAATTTCTAAAGGAAGGTCTCTTCGGAGTTTTGGTGGTCCTGATGCTGGTGATGATCCTTCGGCATGAAACATGAAAATAGACAATGTTGTCTCTTTGGGCCTAGAAAGAAAATCTGCGAGAATGTTTTTCTTGCCTTTAATGTTTTTGGAGTGTGTAGAAGAAGCCCGATACTTTCACCCACGGAAACTGCCAATAGGGAGCCCAAGTCCGTAGCCGGTCAAAATATCCAGTTGAACCCACCTTTACTCAAAAGCTTAAGCCAATGAGTTATGAGCCAATTAGAATATATTAATTGCTCCACTCCACCAATTCCCCAATGTTGGACTTCTATAACACAACTCACACATTATCCATTTGACGTTCTTGTTTTTCAAACTTATGTAGAGCTTTGCTTTGGGCCTAATGATTTGTGCTGTGAGTTTTACATCATATTGAGTTGTTTATTTGTAAACACTTCAGATTTGGGCTTAATCTATATGTGGGAAACACTTGAGTGTGTGAGCGATTTACCCCAACCACATCTGAGGGAATGATGACATGCTTATTTCTACGAGAAAATGATGGCCGATAAGATGGAACTCAAACGTTTTAATTGCGTATTTAACCCCCAAAAATTCCATTGAATATAGAAGGGTAACGCATTTCAGCCCAAGAGGATCTTCAACTCTTGTGTCCATAGACTCTTTTCTTTCCATTTTCTTATTCAAAAAGGATTGCTACCCAGTTTTTATCACTAGCATCAGTCTAGAGAATGTGTTTACCATCCGAAGGAATTTGCAACGGAGGTAAATTCTGCAGCTTTTCCTTTAAGGATTCAATGGCCACAATCTGGTCTTTATCCCCTTGGTGGTGGTTCTTTCTTCAACATCTTCTGGAGTGGATGCATAAACTTTGAAATATTGGGAACAAAGTCCCTAAGATAATTAACAATTCCAATGAACTGCTAGACTTGCTTGTGAGAGAGATTCTCATCTGGAAATTTGAAAAGTTCTTTTGCAATATGATCACTTGGATGGAATGCTCCATCCTTCAAATGCATACCTAGAATCTCAATTTCCATCTAGACAATCACCTTCTTCTAGGATAGCATGATACCATATTGCTTAACCAAATCAGCGAATTGCTTAAGCAGCTTGCAGTGAGATTCCTCTTTACGACTCTAGAGGAGGATATCATTGATGTATATCTGGGAGTTTGCACTGATTGGATAAATTATTTTGCAAATGGCCTTGGGAATAATGATGGCGATGTCTTGAGGCCAATGGAAGGATTTTCCATTGGAAATGCTTGTTTGGGATGCAAAATCTAATTTTGTGTTTGTCTTCTTGATGGATTCCAAGTTGCTAAAATCTTGCCTTTAGATTAAAATTTGAATAAAGCTTGGTTGGGCATAAATCAATGGCTCCAACCTTTGTATCTTTTACCTATATTTGACCATGCGACCCTTCCATAATCTCATACTCAACATTCAAATCATTTCAAACTAATCTTAAACGCCACGTCAATTGGACTTCACAAAATCAAAGTTTGGCACGTTCAAAGCTCACATTAAGACGTCAAGTCCAAGAAAGAGAACAAGTAGTCAAACCCTTAAAAAGAGAGGAGTTTAAGTTGCAGAGGAAGCCCCACCGAAGACGCTCCACGATCCATCCTTTCCGCGACCACTTGCGGCTCGTTCATCGAAAATGGACGACAAAACAGACCATCCCCCACTGATCTTACGACAATCCCAAGAAGCTCCACGTTTTGGACTCACACGTGCCCCATTCTCACGTTTGTGCCATCCATCTGTCGTGAACACCGTCGTTTCCCGTCGATATTGCTCGTCCCTCGGTACCCATCAAAACTTTTGCCTGCGATTTCTTTTCTCCGCACACTGTGTTTGGATCAAACCGATCGAGCACAGATAAACTCGCATCTTATTTTAAGGGTTTTTATCTATGGATTTTGTCCCGCACTCTCCCTAAATATGACAACATACTTTATCAACCTAACTATATGCTGTAGCTACTAAACTCGAAGGCTTGATTGAAAACCAAAATGAAAGAGTACGATCTTGTATTCCAAAGAGCACAAGGTCTCATTTTCAATTTTCCTCAATTGGGGTTAAGCTCGAAAGAAACAATTTTTGGACTTTGGAAACTCCCCGTTCCGGCATGCATGGCTTTGACTGAGCTAGGAAGATGACTTAAGCTAATACATGAAAGTCGACTTGTGATGCCATTGATAAATAAATGAGAACGTACGAGTTAATAAACAGACTAAATAATGATATAAACTCCACTTAAAAATACATGAACATATATACTTCTATATCGCGATTAAGTCTACCTATTCCATAATACATTGATTGTCGTTTCCAGTATAGATGTAACAACTAAATCCAAAGAGCTCATTAAACTCTCAAAGCATGATATCATTAAGTCCTTGACATGAAATCTGAGGCTATAATCCTCTCAGTGATATCCATGCATGAAGCTTTAAAGAACCAGAAAGGGTAACGTATAGCCACCTTTTAAGCACGTAAATTAAAAGTGATAAATGTAAAGCGAAAGTAAAGTTGTGGAATTTTTTGTGTGTTTCATTGAACTATACATAAACCTATTTATAGGCTTTACAGAATGACTAACTATAGTAACATAATATTACAATAAGAATTACAATCAATCAGAATAACGAGATTATGATTCTAAGAGATACTCATAATCAGAATAACGAGATTATGATCCGTGAGATACTCAGAATCAAAATAACGATATCATGATCCAAAAGATACTCAGAATCAGACAATATATTTTTAACAAAAAGCATTAATCCTCAAATTAGTAGGTGCAAAATTGTTTTCAGTCAACGGAAATTCTTAGCTGACCCAAAAGAAATATGCAAATTCTTTTACTACCCATATAAAGTGTCCATGACTCTCGCGTTTCCAAAACCAATCCACGTGCCCACCACCTATAAAAACATTCACCATAAGCATTCCATTTCAAAGCCAGAGAAGACCCAAGAAAGCAGTTACCAAAACCAAGAACCAGAGCCGAAAATCTCCGAAAATGAGACTCCTCATCCTCGCCGCTGCTGCCGTCCTCCTCCTCCAAGTCTCGGCCTCCAGGGCCGCCCACCCGGAGCAGCTGTTGGGCGGATGGAAGCCAATAAAGAACCTGAGCGACCCGTATGTGAGGGAGATTGCCGAGTTTGCTGTCAAGACGCACAATGACGAGGCCAAGACGGGGCTGGTGCTGAAGATGGTGGTGAAGGGCGAGACGCAGGGCGTTGCAGGGACAAACTACAGGCTGGTCATCAACGTCAAGGACGGGGCCAGCACAAAGAGCTTCGAGGCCATCGTTTGGGACAAGCCGTGGGAGCATTTCAGGAGTCTCACGTTGTTTAAGGCCGTTCCGGCCAAAGTGTGAGGTTGTTGTTTCGTCTGCTTGGTTAATTATCAATAATCATCCTTAGACATATTACATTTTCAGTAATTTGATAATAAAGCTCCCATAGAAATTGAGGGAAAGAACATGTTTGGTGCTTCCTATGAAATAGATATGTTTGTTTTTTTTTTTTTTTTTCTGAATTCTTCTTTCTTCCGTAGATCTCACTGTTGGATGGAACTTGGGAGTATGGAAGCAGATAAATTTCATTGATTCAAAAACTAGATTACCGCAAAGAAAATGGAAGCCAAGAGTTTGGCTCCGTTAGTTTCACGAAATAATTAGACAAATAAAAAATATTTTCATTAGCGACAATATTTTATATTTAAATATTCTCACAGAAGATGAATATATATTTCGTTCATTTATTTTTGTAAATGATATAAGTGATTTTTTAAAAAAATTAATTTTCAAATTAGTCGTTTTTAGCGGAACATACGGAATCTGGTATTGTTAATTATATTTCATTAAATATTTCTTCTCCAAAGACGCCTATGGCTTGTGACCACCACCACAAGGTGACCGTCGGGATGACGATGACCCATCTGTTAGTCATCTACCATCGCTTGCATCTGTTGTTACTTTGGCAAAAAGTACAGCACCTTTCCAAACTTTTCAAAAAATTACATGGACCAAGATTTTCTTTTGATCAAGGCTAATTAGATAACAAGATTAGCATCATTCATTCTCATAAGTAAATCCATCACCGAAATGGTTTAGTGATGGTCTAGTGATGTTAGGATTCAGCCTACAATCACAAGTTAATTAAAGTAAAAGTGAAAAGAAAATCGAGACACAAAATTTTAATTTGGTTCATTTTTAAACTATGGTTACGTCCAGCAGAGAATTTCACTATAATTATTATCTCTCACCTCTATGTAAGAGAAAGAGAATATATATAGGTAATACAACTCTATGTTACATCTCTCAATTATAAAAAAAAGAAAAAAAATATATATAGGTAATAGTAACTATTCATGGCTCCAAATCCAAACTGCTAATAAAATACATACTCAAAATATAATAGCCTTCTAGCTTTGCGGAAGCGCTGCCCTGTATGAGTCCAGTCGGGGGGCCCCTCAGACCCCGCCTCCTCATCAGGGAGCGGGACTCTGTGCTTTTCTGTCGGAGAGGAGTATGAACCATACCCCAATAAGTGATTCCTTTCGTAGCTCTTAGAGTTGCTGTTGGGAGTTGAATTGAAGTGCTCGTTGCATTGTCTTAAGTCAATTGCTCCAACCTTGTATCTTTTACATACGTTTAACCTCGTGACACCCTCGCAAAATCTCGTATTCAACCTTCTAATCACTTGAATGCGCTTCTAAACGCGACGTCAATTGGATTCCACAAAGCTAAAGCAGGCTCGTTTTGAAGCTTAAATCTAAAACGTCAAGTTCAAGATAGAGAACAAGTGTCAAACCCTAAAAGGAGAAAGAGTTCAAGCTGTAAAGGAGGCCACACCGAAGACGCTCCACATTCATCCTTTTCACGACCACATGCGACTTGTTCATGGAAAATGGACACAAGACTGACCATTCTAACGTTTGTGCGATCCATCTGATGTAAACACTGTCACTTCCCGTCGCTATTGGTCGTCTCTCACGACCCGTCAAAATTTCTGCTGCGATCTTATTTTCTCCAAACACCTTTTTTGGGATAAAATCCATTGGATGCAGATGGTCCCCCGTCTTAATTCTTCGAGATGTGACCTCTAATTAGATAGCGCTTCACACACTTACCTTTACCAAAAAAAGAAAATTAGATAGCGCTTCATCCTCAAGATATGGAGAAAGGCCTCCAGCAATGAATGTTCCCGAGATGCCATAATCACCTTTACTTGAAGGAACTCGACTGTGAAAGTTTCTCGGACAGCTTTTCCAACTTTCTAGACAATACATCAGCTTTGTTGGGAAAACCTCTAATGACATTTTAAAATTGACAAAACCTTCTTTCTCTCACTATTGTTTAATAAATGAAAATGTTGTCTCATTTCATGTAATGTTTATGTTGTAATATTAACGCAGAAGCTAGCAAGCATCTTGCAATTTAAGTCAATGTGAAATCACCAGAAAAATAAATAAGGAACAATAAAAAGCAAAAAAGATTTATGTGGTTCGGTCCGAGTATCGATATCTACATCCACGGGGAGAACCATACTGATATACTTGTCATTCATGGTTATCTTGTGATGCTTGAATTCCTATTGTCTGTTGATACCGGATTGAGTAGTAAGGTGATTTCTTACCTTAGACTTAGAGATTTCATTTACTGGACTTTGGCTCACCCTTTATTTTTCAGATTTGTCGGATAATCCCCTGGACATGGTGATGGAGGGGAAGAGATGAAGCCAAAGGCCATCAACCCTTGAGTTGGATGGTGGACTGGTTAATGTTTAGGCTCGCTTTTGATTTAGTATGGGAGGAGTGGAGCTTGTGGACCCGAAGTGGGATTCTCTTTTAAGAAAAGTACAAAATGTTGGGATTCTCTTTTAATCAACCCTACATAGATAACAAAATTAGCATCAATTTGTCCCTATATGTAAATTTGTCACCGGAAATGGTTAAGTAATGAGCAATGACTCTTTTGAAAACTAAAACAAGTGAATGAATATGAATTTTGAGCCATGGTTATATAACGATCACTAGTGACCTTATTATTTCTATATCTTTATGGACAATGTTTTTTACCTTTCATAGCTCATCTGGGAGCTGCTGGGATTTGAATTGAACTATGTGGGAGCCACATAATCCATCACAAAAGCAAGCATTAGTGAGTGCTTGCATGGTCGGGCTCAAACCAATCGCTCTGACCTTTGTATCTTTTACCTGAATTAGACCCTGCGACCCTTGCAAAATCTCGCATTTAACGTTTTAAGTCATTTCAAACTAATCTTAAACACCACATGAGTTGGACTCCTTAAACACCAGAATGAGTAAAATATATTTTGGACTCCTCAAAATCAAAATTTGGCTCGTTCAATGCTCATATCAAGACGTCAAGTACAAGAAAGAGTACACGAGTAGTCAAACCCTGAAAAACGGTAGGGGTTCAAGCTGTAAAGGAAGCCCCAACTCGAAGACGCTCCAAAATCCATCCTTTCCGCGACCACTCGCGGCTCATTCATCGAAAATGGACGACAAAAACAGGCCATCCCCCACTGATCTTACGACACTCCAAAGAAGCTTCATGTTTTGGACTCTCACTTGCCCCATTCTCACGTTTCTACCATCCATCTGTCGTGAACACTGTCGATTCCCGTCGCCATCGCTCATCCCCCACTGTCGATTCACGTTTCTCCGCACACTGTTTTTGGATCAAACCGATCGAGCACAGATAAACTCACATCTTTTTTTAAGGGTTTTTGGATTTTGTTTCACACCCTACGTAAATATCGCGACATACTTTATTGACTCGACTTCATTTTTTTTTAAATATCATGACATACTTTATTGACACGACTTCATTTTTTTTAGCTACTAAACTCAAGGGCTTGATTGAAAAATATAATGAAAGAGTACGATCTTTTATTCCAAAGAGCATGAGATCTCATTTTCAATTTCCTCTCTTGGAGTTAAAGCTCCAAGAAAACAATTTTTGGACTTTGGAGAGCCCCCAGTTCCGACGTGCATAGTTTGCCTTCGACTGAATTAGGAAGATGAGTAAAATTAATGCATGAAAGTGGACTCTTGATGTCATCTGACAAATAAATTAGAATATACGAGTTAATAAACAGACTTCATAATGATATAAACTCCACTTAAAAAATACATGAACATATAGATGTAATTGCTAAATCCAAAGAGCTCATTAATATCTTAAAGCATGAATTCATTAAGACCTTGCCATGAAATCTCAGTTTATAATCCGCTCTGTGATATGCATGCTTGACGCTTAAAAGAATCATTAAGGGTAACCTATAGCCACCTTCTAAGCACGCAAATTAAAAACATTAATCCTCAAATCAGTAGATGCAAAAATTGTTTTCAGTCTATGGAAATTCTTAGCTGACCCAAAAGAAAAATACAAATTCTCTCTTTACCCATGGAAAGTGTCCGTGACTCGCGTTTCCGAAACCTACATCCACTTACCCTCCACCTATAAAAAACCCTCATCATAAGATCAAAGCCAGAGAAGACCCGCGAAAGCAGTTACCAAAACCAAGAACTAGAACCGAAAACCTCCGCAAATGACACTCCTCATCCTCGCCGTTGCCACCGTCCTCCTCCTCCAAGTCTCGGCCTCCAGGGCTGCCCCACGAAGGTGCTGGTTGGGGGTAGAACCCGATAAAGAACCTGAGTGACCTGGAGGCGAGGGAGATCACCGAGTTCACTCTCAAGACGCACAATGACGAATGCTGAAGCAGGTGGTGAAGGGCGATATGGAGGTCGTGGAGGGGATGAAGTACAGGCTGGTTGTCAAGGTCAAGGATGGGGCCACAATGAAGAGCTTCGAGGCCGTCGTTTGGGACAAGGCGTGGGAGTATTTCCGGGGCGTCTCCTATCGTTTAAGGCCATTCCGGCCAATGTGTGAGGTGGTCGTTTCGTCTTCGTGGTTAATTATCAATAATCATCCTTAGACATATCACATTTTCAGTAATTTGATAATAAAGCTCTCATTGAAATTGAGGGAAAGAACATGTTTGGCGCTTTCTATGAAATCGATATGTTTGTCTTCTTTTTTTAAATTTTTTTTCTGAATTCTTTTTTCTTTCGTAGATCTCACTGTTGGATGGAACTTGGGAGTGTGGAAGCAGAGAAATTTCATTGATTCAAAAACTAGATTACTGCAAAGAAAACGAAAGCAAGGAAGTTTGGCTCCATTTGTTTCATGAAATAATTAGCTAATAAAAAATATTTTATTATCAACAATGATAAATATTTAAATATTTTTGCGGACGATAAAAATATCTTTTGTTCATTTCTTTTTGTAAATAATATAAGCTATCATTTTTTTCAAAAAAATTATTTTTGATTCAATCATTTTCCACCGCAAAACAAATGGAGTTTCGTATTGTTAATTTCATTGAATAAACCTTCTCCAAAAATGCCTATGGCTTGTGACCGCCACCACGAGGTGCTTGCCCTCCCGACGGTGACCCATACGTTAGTCGACTAACATCGCATCAGTTGTGACTTTGGCAAAAAGTATAGCATCTTTTAAAGCTTTTCAAAAAATTATAGGGACCAGAGATTTTTCTTTAGATCAAGGCTAAGTAGTTAACAATATTAGCGTCATTCGTTCTCATAAGTAAAGTCCGTCACCGAAAATGGTTTAGCGATTCCTTTGGTAGCTCTTAGAGTTGCTGTGGGGAGTTGAATTGAAGTGCTTGCT
Organism: Syzygium grande; assembly: GCA_024733475.1. Classification (NCBI taxonomy): domain Eukaryota; kingdom Viridiplantae; phylum Streptophyta; class Magnoliopsida; order Myrtales; family Myrtaceae; genus Syzygium; species Syzygium grande. The sequence goes on from JAMXDD010000001.1 coordinate 4,309,539, forward strand.
GCATTGGCTTAAGTCAATTGCTCCAGCCTCGTATCTTTATCGTACGTTTGACCTAGCGACGCCCTCGCAAAATCTCGTATTCAACCTTCTAATCACGTGAATGCACTTCCAAACGCCACGTCAATATGACTCCACAAAACTAAAGCAGGCTCGTTCGAAGCTCAGAACCAAAATGCCAAGTTCAAGAAAGAGAACAAGCAGCTAACCCTAAAAGAAGAAGAGTTCCAGATTCATCCTTTTTACGACCACTTGCGACTTGTTCATCGAAAATGGACAACAAGACAGACCATTAACGTTTGTGAGATCCATCGGTGGCAAGCACTGTCACTTCCCGTCGCTATTGCTCATCCCTCTCGACCTGTCAAAGTTTCTGCTGCGATTTGTTTTCTCCACGCACTTTTTTTTGGATAAAATCCATTGAATGCTGATGGTCTCACGTCTTATTTCATTGGTTTTGGCTTGTGGATTTTGTCACGCAGCCTACCTAAAAATCACAATATACTTCATCGACTCGACCTTATTTTGTAGCTACTAAGGTCAAGAAATAAAATGAAATGAGTACGATCTTATATTCCATAAAGCGTGAGATCTCACTTTCAATCCCGTCGTTTGGAGTCAAGCTCCAAGAAAGCAATTTTTTGGATTTTAGCGAATACCCCAATTTTGACACGCAGAATTTGCCTTTGATATAACTGAGAAAATAAATTTAACCTAATGCTTGAAAGTTGGCTCATTATATAATATGACAACTAAATGAGAAACTACGATTTGATAAAGATATTACATAACGCATGAACATATATATATATATATATATATATATATATATATCTTTATCATAGAACTACAAAAGAAATCAAACGCCAGAAAGTAAATAACAAAGTATAGTTTGCAGCTATAAGCATACTCTTATCCTTCAAGAATAGATCTACCACAATAAAAGATCGGTGGTTGATCACTAGATTCAGCGATGAGTACACGTCGAGATTTCCCACTCCATTTGCAATGATTTGTAGTACACATCTAGGTTCACCATCACTGTACAGAGATACTAACATTAAAATGTGAAAGAACATAGATCAACTACTAAGGAGCTTCCAGATCTATATCTAGACTTAGTTCGAGAGAGTAAAACTCCCAAAACTTGAACTAAATCTAAATCGGCAGAGGAGAGCAGCCTAATCTCATAGAGGTTGTAGAGTCTCGTTACAAACATTCTCCTCGATGGTTATCTATTGGACAAATGGCTAAACTGGTCCTTCACATTGACACAATACCAGTTGTAGAAATTTATTCACTCACACCCATAACAAATCGACAGAGGAGAAAGACGAAGAGCTTCAAGAGAGAGAGAGAGAGAGAGAGAGCTCCCTCTCCCTTATTAGCGGCAATTCAAAGAGGCGGCGCCTTCAAAGGAAAGAAGGGGAAACCCTAACTTAGGGAAAAGAAAGGAGGTCGACCTTCAAAAATAAGTCATGGCCCAAGGGAATTTTAAGGGTCATCACCAACAAAATGGATAAAAAACCAAAGGAATCACTCAATTGAGAAAAATTCTAATATATTATCAACTAAAAATTTGCGTGCAGACAGTTGAGAATGCACTTCTTATTTATGGAGGGATTAAGACGGATAAACCTAGGAAACATCAAATTAGGAAGCTATCCTTCAGCTTTTAAATTTTCTGAAAGTCGTTTTTTCTTCAATTGATAGAAATTCCATCTTGGACGCTTTCTCCTCATTGGATCAATTGGGTCATGTTGTACCCAAAATGTCCTATTGCTAGAATAAACAACAAATGGTCTTTAATGGAATTCGATACTGCCGCATCACCCAACCTACTTTGATGGAGATGTCACCTCTAATTAGATGGCAGTTCATCCTAAGATATGGAGAAGGGTCGCCAACAATGAAAGTTCCGGAGACGTCATAATCACTATTACTTCAAGGAACTTGATTGTGTTAGTTTCTGAGACAGCTTTTGCAACTTTCTAAACAATATATCAACTTTGTTGGGAAAACCTCTAGTGACGCCTTAAAGGGGGAAAATTACCAAAAAAAAACCTAAACATATTATAATTGTTCCAATTAAGTCATAAACCTTTTTTTACTAATTAAGTCCTAAACCTTTTACACTTATACCAATTCAATCCATTTAGCCAATTTTGTCCGGAAATCGCTAACTAGCGCCACCGACACAGACGTGTACAATTTTTATAATTTATAAAATTATATGAATTTATTGTTATATTATTTTTTTCCTTTTTTCTGTTTTTCATTGTGGCCTGGCAAGGCGAGGCTAGACCTCCCTTTTGCTAGGCAAGGTTGGCCTTGCTAGAGCTAGGTTGGTAAGGGTCGTGCCTCGCCCAGTCCCTTGCAGCCCTCACCAGTGGTCACAAGGTCTAGCCTAACTCATCGGATCTAGCGAGGCTCAATCCTCGCTGGATCTAGCGAGGTCAACCTCAGCCATGACTAGTGAGGCTCGATCCTCTCCAGCCTAGCTTTTGGTGTAGTCGACCTTGCCTAATGACGATAAGGTCTAGCCTCACCACCCCAACCCTGGCAAGGCCGACCTCACCCAGCAACAACAAGGTCCAGCTTCACCCGAACGGTCAGGTAGCCGATGACCTTGCCGGCAATGATAAAAAACAGAAAAAAAGGAAAAAGATAGATGATTTAATAAAAAAATTCATACAAAATTATGAAAATTGTCCACATCAATGTCGGTGGCGCCATGTTAACGATTTTCGGTGAAAGTTGGTTGGATAGATTGATTGGCACAAATGTAAATGATTTAGGACTTAATTGGCAAAAAAAAAAAATTAGGACTCAATTGGCATAATTGCAATAAGTTGATGACTTTTTTGGTAATTTTCCCCATTTTAAAGTTCATAAAACCTTCTATCTCTTATTATTGTTTGATAAATGAAAATTTGTCTCATTTCAGGTAATGTTTATATTAATAAAGCTTTATAATCATTGACGGAATCCAAAGCGAAAGTGAAAAGATTGATAGAAACTAGATGGACCTTGATAAAAAGTGACCAAAGTCAGGAAGAACGAGAAGTGTGTGAAGACTTGGAGGTACCATGACAAGGTGAACAATTGAGTGAAATTTTGATCACTAATGTACTAAGGAAGAACAAGGGGAAAATTGTCTAAAAATCCCTAAACTAGTTGTGCAGCGATCAATTCAATTCAAAATTTTTTTTAGTTTAACCAATTTAGTCTTCAACATTTTGACTATTTTTCAATATAGTCAATCTAGTCAATTTTAGCTGTGAATTACTCACACGGTGATCCAATCAATGTCAACCATCTTATGTGACAAGACTAGCATTGACATAGCCGGTTTGACATGGATGATATTTGCAAAATTTTAAAAATTTTCTGAATTTTTCCCTTTTTCTTTTTTTTCCTTCCTTTTCTTCCCTTTTTCTTTTTTCTTTTTTTTTCCTATTTTCCTCTGCCAGTCGCCGGGGCCTCAGTGAGGGCATTCGAGCTCTCATAGTGGCGGCAACGAACTCAAAACCTTGCATGCTTATAACTGAAAATGCACTTCTTATTTAGGAAACGCCATAAAAAATCTTGAACTAGGAAACTTCACATTAAGAAACGTTCAACTAGGAAATAATCAGATTAGAAAATCAACTTAAATTAGGAAACTATACTTCAGCTTATAGAAAGAGCCCTTATTCTTCAATTCATGGAAATTGCCTGTGGAATCATGTTGTACCCGAAATGTCCCTTCGCTTGTATTTAATGGAATCCGACTCCCGTATTACTCACATCCTTAATCAGGTCATTGTGGCTTCTATTAAATATCAAGCATTAATTTCAAATCCATGAAATAATTACCTTGCCATATATTCTAGGTTGACCCTAAAACATAGATTTTTTCCCAAATCACACGACAAGTGCCCGTAATTCTCTCAATTCCAAGACCTATAAATACCCGTACCCACCACCCATGGAAAACATCAAGAGAAGAGGAGACCCGAGAAAACGGTTATCAAAACCAAAAACCGAAGCCAAAAGCCTCCGAAAGTGCATCTCCTCATCCTCGCCGCTACCACCGTCCTCCTCCTCCTCCTCCAAGTCTTGGCCACCGGGGCCGCCCGCAGGGAGCTGGTCGGGGGCTGGAGCCCGATAAAGGACCTAAGCGACCTGTACGTGGGGGAGATCGCTAAGTTTGCCGTCAAGATGCACAATGACGACACTACAAAAAAACATGTTTTTTTCGACGAAATTTCCAACGAAAAATTCTGAAAAATTCGTTGGAAAACGAATTTCCAACAAATTTTCCAGCGAAAACAAATTTGTGGGTAAAATTCATCGTCGGAAAATTTTCCAACAAAAAATTTTAATTTTCGTTGGAAATTTGCGACGAAAATTTTTTCGTTGAAAACTTCGTGGGTAAATTAGTGGCTAAATTCCTTGGAAAGTTCGTTGGAAAATTCGTCACTAATTATTCATTGGAAAACTCGTGGCAAAATTCATCGGTAATTATTCGTGAGTAAATTTGTGGATAAATTCCTTGGAAACTTCGTTGTAAATTTTTGTTGGTAATTATTCGTTGGAAAAGTCATGGAAAAATTCGTTGATAATTTCACTACAAAAAAACAAGAGTTTTGCCATGAATTTTCCAACGACAAATTTGGCAAAATTTGTTGGAAAACGAATTTCCAATGAAATTAGCGACGAACAAAAATTCGTTGATAGTTCGTCGTCACAAATTTTTGCGACAAAAAATTTAAATTTTCGTTGGTAATTTGCGACAAAATTTTTTCGTCGTAAAATTCATTGCAAAATTGGTTGGAAAATTCGTTGCAAAGTTCGTTGGAAAATTCGTCGAAAAATTCGTCGCTAATTATTCGTTGCAAAAATCGTGGCAAAATTTGTCGGTAATTTTTTGTGGTAAAATTCGTGGCAAAACGAATTTCCAACGAATTAGCGACGAAAAAAAATTCGTTGCTAATTCGGCGTCGGAATTTTTTTGTGACAAAAAATTTTAATTTTTCGTTGGTAATTTGCTACGAAATTGAAATTTTCGGCTTAGGCAGCTTTTTTCAATTTCGTGGCAAAATTCGTGGGAAATATTTCACGAAATTAAAAAGTCCGATATTTTGCCACGAACAAAAAAATTCGTCTGAAATTTTTTTTTTGCAAATTTTGGCGACGAAAATTTGAATTTTGATTGGTAAATTTGAATTTTTGTTGATAAATTTGAATTTTCGCTGAAATTGCGGCTGCGACCCCCCGCTAGAATCGCTACCGCAACCCCTCGCCCGCCAGAATCATGGCCGCGACCCCTCTCCCCCCCCCCCAAACGGCCGGAATCGCATCATGGGTGGTCTGGATACAGGCCGACAAGGACAGCATGAGGGGGACAATGAGGGCCTTGATTTGCTCCTTCTCGGCGTCGGGGATCGGGGCCGAGGAGGCGGCCTGGGTGGCCTTGGCGTCGGTGCCGGCGGCGTCATGGGGGGTTAGGCGAGGAGGCCCAGCGGGAGCGGAGGTGGTTCTTGAAGTTGGCGACGGCGGCCTGGCAGATCTGCTCGTCGACGGAGAGCTCAACGACGAGGCGGAGGACGGCAGAGGCGTAGCTGGGGTGGTCGGCGGCGTCGACAAGGGAGGACTCAGCTTGGCAGCAAGGGAGGGGGAGAGGGCGTGGAGGAAGCACTGGGAGAGAAACTGCAGCTCGAGCAAGAAAAAAAGAAAAAGGAGACAGACAGAGAGATGGTCGCAAGCAGCCAACTGACACGAATCTCCAAACTACAAACACCCTCATCAAGCAAAACATACTAAAGATAAAGAAAGGAGGCAGATTCAAAAGAGAAGAGAGCCAATGCCTTTTGACTAGTTGCCCGCACATTGAGCAACCCCAACAAAGCAATAACCTAGAGAGCGAAAACCAAATCTCCAAGACACGAGCGGCGGGAGCCAAGCAAAGCGTGCACTCAGCAGCAAAATGCAGCTCCGGGAACACAACGCGCTCTCCGGATTCAAAATCCCGCTCGAACCCAGAATGCCGAAGCACCCAAGCTCGCAGAGTCGGCATCGAACGGGGGGAGCAGCAGAGGGAAGGAGCGGGGGATGCACATTGCGGGGGGTGGATCGAAGGGGGCGACTGGAGGAGGAGTAGCAGTAGCAGCTCGAACGGCGTTTTAGAGAGAGAGAGAGAGAGAATCTGGGACAGAGGCTACTACATTTGTAGAGGAGGGGTGCAGAGGGGGGGGGCGGGGGGGGGGGAGGAGGAAGCGACAACACTGCGTGGTATGGAGGAGGAAGAGGAGGAGGAGGAGGAGGGGAAGGTGCAGGCGCAGGCGCAGCTGCAGGGGCCTGGCCATTGGTGGCTCACCGGAGCGACACGACAAAGCCTCTAGAGAGAGAGAGAGAGAGAGAGAGAGAGAGATAGGTTGAAGGAAGCTCAGCTACATCATGGGCATGCGGTAATAATCCCATGAGAACGAAACAAAGACCCCCAACAGTGAAGTGATAGAGAGAGAAATTTCCAACAGAATTTTACCACATACGGCATTTTAAAATTTCGTGGCAAAATTTATCGGAAATTTCCGACGAATTTTGCCACAAAAATAGAATGTAGTGCAATAATAGTCCGAAAAATTTAAATTCGTGACAAAATTCGTTGAAAATTTCCAACGAATTTTGTCACGAATTTAAAAAAGACTCCCACATACGGTATTTTAAAATTTCGTGGCAAAATTCGTTGGAAATTTTCAACGAATTTTGCCACGAATTTGAAAAACACTCCCACATACGGCATTTTAAAATTTCGTGGCAAAATTTATAGGAAATTTCCAACGAATTTTGCCACGAAAATAGAACATAGTGCAAGAATAGCCCGGAAAATTGAAATTCGTGGCAAAATTCGTTGTAAATTTGCCATGAATTTTCCAACGAAAATCCAACATAGTAGAAAAAAATGCCTTTTTTGAAATTTGTTGTAAAATTTGTGGCAAATTATTCGAATATATTGGAAAAAATGTCTTTTTTTTAAAATTCATTGGAAAATTCGTGGCAAATTTGCCACGAATTTTCCAACAAATTTAGAACATATTACAAAAAATACCTTTTTTTGAAATTGTGGCAAATTTATTACGAATTTTCCAACGAATTTGGAACATATTAGGAAAAAAGCCTTTTTGAAATTCGTTGGAAAATTCATGGGCAAATTTGCCACGAATTTTCCAATGAATTTCCAACATATAAGAAAAAATCCCTTTTTTGAAATTCGTTGCAAAATTCGTGGCAAATTTGCTACGAATTTTGCAACGAAAATCCAACATAGTAGAAAAAATGCCTTTTTTGGAAATTGGTTGGAAAATTCGTGGCAAATTTTGCCACGAATTTTCCAACGAATTTCGAACATATTAGAAAAAATTCCTTTTTTTGAAATTCGTTGGAAAATTCGTGGCAAATTTGTCACGAATTTTCCAACGAATTTCCAACATATTAGAAAAAATACCTTTTTGAAATTGTTGCAAAATGTGTGGCAAATTTGTCACGAATTTTTGCAACGAAAATCCAACATAGTAGAAAAATGCCCTTTTTTGGAAATTGGTTGGAAAATTCGTGGCAAATTTGCCACGAATTTTCCAAGGAATTTTGGACATATTAGAAAAAAGTCCTTTTTTTTAAATTGTTGGAAAATTCGTGGCAAATTTGCCACTTAATTTTCCAACAAATTTCTAAAATATTAGAAAAAATGCCTTTTTTTATATTCGTTAGAAAATTCATGAGAAATTTACCACGAATTTTCCAACGAATTTCAAGCATATTAGCAAAAATGCCTTTTTTTGAAATTCGTTGGAAAATTCGTGGAAAATTTGCCATGAATTTTCCAACGAATTTGGAACATATTAGAAAAAATGCCTTTTTACAAATTCATTGGAAAATTTGTGGCAAATTTGCCACGAATTTTTCAACGAATTTCCAACATATTAGAAAAAATACCTTTTTTGAATTTGCAAAAAAATTGTGGCAAATTTGCCACGAATTTTGCAACGAAAATCCAACATAGTAGAAAAAATGCCCTTTTTTTGGGAATTGCTTGGAAAATTCGTGGCAAATTTGCCATGAATTTTCCAATGAATTGTGAACATATTAGAAAAAATTCCTTTTTTTGATATTCGTTGAAAAATTCGTGGCAAATTTGCCACAAATTTTCCAACAAATTTCTAAAATATTAGAAAAAATGCCTTTTTTTAAAATTCATTGAAAAATTCGTGGGAAATTTACCACGAATGAAAAAGATTCCATTTGAATCAAAATGGCATTTTTCTACTATTCAACTCATTGAAGGAAAATTAATTTCGCAAATTTGCTATCATGAATTTTCCAACGAATTTCCAACATATTAGAAAAAATATCTTTTTTGAAATCGCACCCTATACTATGCAAATCGTACTTGGACAAAGAAAGGATGGAATTTTTTGAACCATATACTATGCAAATCGCACCCTATCTAGAGCTCAATTGAATTATGCCACAACTGAAAAGGAGCTTTTGGCGGTAGTGTTTGCTTTTGATAAATTTCGCTCTTATTTGATTGGTTCCAAAGTCATTATTTACACTGACTACTCTGCTCTTAAGTATTTGCTTGAAAAGAAAGATTCAAAACCTAGGTTGATTAGGTGGATCTTACTGCTGCAAGAGTTTGACTTGGAAATCAAAGACAAGAAAGGGAAAGAAAATGTAACGCCCTGAATTTGACCCACCTTCGGGATTAATGAAATAGATTATTATTTCTCATTTCGTTTTAGTGAGTCTTGCTCGGAATTGATCATTCTCAGGATACTGACCATTAGGAAATGGCTAACTAGAAAAACGATGCGTGGACCCAAGAACTCGACCATGAATCGAGTCTAATTTTGAGAAGCAACGAGGGAATATTTTGTGCCGACATGAGCCGGTCCAAGGAGAGTGACGGATGTGGCTTGACCGACGACGTACGATCGGATAACGGGTGATTCCGCATGATCGAGAGTATGCACGGCGAACGATCCCCAACTTATTCCGGACAATCGCGATCCCTAAGACTAGCGATAAATCACCGTGTTCTCTGGGAAATCGGGACCGTCATAACTCGAGTAGCCCTAGGTCGATATGCATAACCCCTAAACAGCCGCCCGTTAGTGAGATATGCTAAAACTACAAATCAAGCTAAATCGATTGTGGAATTGAGTCCGGACTTCGGTGTTAAATTTTGTGGGCATATACGACTATTTTACGAGGAGGACATCATTTTTGTGTGGCCAATCATATTTGAGATCAGTAGAGTCAAAAATTGAAAAATTGACCCGAGACAGGAAAATTACCGTTTTGCCCCTAGGCCTAATTATAGGGTTTCGAATTTTGGAGTTAGTTAGGGAATATTTTAGGGTTTTATAATAGCATATTTCAGCCCAATAATGCTGAAATTTGTAGTCCATAATGCCTCTAGATATTTTTATTGGAATTGGTCCTAACCCTTGGATTACGGGCAATTTGGTCTTTTGTGCCTAAGTGGTTCAACCACCCACTATTTAGAAATGTGTATATCCCTCGAGCCTCTCTCTCTCCTCTCATTTCCTCCTCCACAAGTCAGCCGGCCAGCTCTTCTCTCCCCCTCTCCTGCGAGCTCTCTCCCTCCGGGCCTCACGCCCCCCCTTTTCATGGGAACCACCACCACCGCCGCCTCATCCGCCCCTCCCTTGCCTTGCCTCGCCACCAACCCGACCAACTCTCCCCCTCTCTCTCTCTCTCTCTCTCTCTCTCTCTCTCTCTCTCTCTCTCTCTCTCTCTCTCTCTCTCCTTTCCCAGCCATGTGATCAGCCTCCCCGCCTAGGATCGCCGTCCACGAGCTGTCGCCGGTGCCATCGCCGAGAAGGTCACCCTTCGCCGCCGCTCGCCCCTCTGCTGTTCAGCCGCCTTCACCTCGTGTTCAGTCTTGTTTAAAGCTTAGGAATCCAAGTGAGTGCAACTCTAAACCCTAATTAGGCTAATGCGTGTTTCTAGATGAGTTTTAGGGGTTAATTAGGGTATCTTAGGAGTTAAATTGTGGAGACTATTAGGGATTGATATGGTGGCTGATTTCAAGGCCTAGTATGATGATTTAATTGAGGTTTAGAGGCTCATATTGTGCTGTGAGTCGGCTGAGCTTAAGCGCATTGATTCGGATAGAATTTGTGGATTTGGCGGGAGAAACTCGTGATCCAAATGGTGGTTGTTATTGTGGCTGATTTGTGGTTTATCGTGATGATTTTAATTGAGGTTTAGCAGCTTAGAATGTGCCAGGTGGTGGCTGGAATTGTCAGATCGAAATGGCCCGAGTTCGGTTAAGTTCGGGCTCAATTGTGAAGTTTTATGTGCGCCCCGCATTGATCTCATGGTAGCTGTTTTGGATGATGTTGTGGGGAGCCAAGTGAAGTAATTTGAGGATATTTATAGGTCCAAAATGATCTGTTTAGTGGCTGGCCATATCAGGATTTAATTGGACAAGGCGCGATCAATTCGAGATTTAATTGTGTAATTATCGGAAATGTTTAGATTGACAGATTAAGTGGCTGATTTGTACTTGGTTATGATCAATTTTGTAACGTAGTGTCGTGTGCCTAGTGTGACTCAGAATAGAGTAACTTGGTGGGCCTCGGGTGTGTGAATTCTTATTGATCCAATTGTATGATTTGTTATGCGTAGATCATGCGCTATGCAAGGGTGTTTTGAATTGCTTAGTGGACATTCTATTATGTTGGTGGGGCATATCGAAATGTGAATTGAGCATGTTGTGGCGTTGTTTGGAATAAATAGTTGAATCGTGTTGATTGCTCATTGTGAAATTCTTGAATGCCCAAGTGTGAACGTCATGGCCATGAGTGTGCATCTCGAACATTGACATAACATGTGCATATACGGGTGTGCATGAATGACATGAGCATGTGATCACCTAAAATGCCTTAATGCGTTTTTACGCGGGGTTCGGGATAATAATTGGTGAGTGTGAATGTGTGATCACATAAAGCTCTGAGGCGTTTTACACGGGGTATTGAACTCGTCCTGTGGCATGTTACGTGGGACGATGCCCGGACTACCGGAAGATGGCCAAACCTGATACGTTTTACGCGGGCTAGAGATCGATCTCGAAGTGATGGACCTGATACGTTTTACGTAGGTCAGACTTGATGCGTTTAACGCGGGTCGGAAGAGAATCGGTAATTGCAAGTATGCAAGAGTGCAAGTGTGCGAAATGAATTGATGAGGCTTGAGCATGAGCACGAGCATATGCATGACATGCGTCGTGGCTGAGTGATGTTCGTATATGCGCTGCGGTTGAATCTTGTGCTATTGTTGTGAATTTATGTGATGCCTAACCTGCAGGATCAGGTAAGTGCTGGATTTGGGCCTGAGGGCTTGAGTCAATTGTGTTTCTACTTGTGTGATTATTTAGTACTCGTCAGGAGGTGCATGTTAGCCTAGCTTAGGTTTAGGAAACCTACTCGCTAAGATTTATTCTCATTGTTGTTGAAACCTAATTTTTCAGACCCCCAGCATTGAGGATGGCAGGCGTACCGATACGTTTTGGGAGGAGCCTCGGCTAGATATAGTGCTTGACCGCCGAGTTGTGTATCCCTTTTTGTCAGCAGCGGCCGTTGAACCGTTAATGATTGGTGGTGTATATTTTGGTATAAATGGATATTGTAAATGCTTCTCCATAGTAATGCAAGTGTATATTTTTTCATATCCTTGGTTATGTAGTTGTTATGTGGCTATCCTTGGTTATGTGGCTTTAAATTGTGGCGCCGTGGGATGTGGGCGTGTGTTATATTCCTTCCGCATGTGCTTTTAATCTCTATGTTGGGTGATTGGGTGGCAACACGTCCCCGAGATGTCACACTATGAATCGACCTTTGCGAGGGGATGTGGTCCCCTTGGTTGAGATGTTGGGTGTGGGGCGTGATTGTGGAGGATTATGTTGAGAGGGATGGGATTTTAAAGGCACTTGCAAAAGTTGGAATCATAATGGGAGTGGTGGGAACTTTGTAATAATGAGTAGCCGAGGGAAGAGGGCTTAGAATTGTGGAGGAAAAAAGGAGCTGCCACTAGCTACTAACAAGAGGCTTGTCACTACCGCTAGCTGCTAAGGCTATCGTCATTGCTGTTAACTGTAATCAAGGGATAGGAATTGGGAATCGTTAGGTACATCACATGGTGAAACAGTTTCTAAAACTTAAGTCACCCAAGTTGGAGGAAATGGTGATTCTGAGGTTGTGACTCTCTAGGTTAAGAATTGGAGAAAGCCTTTGCACTGCTAGAGTGCACGGAGGAAGAAAAGGTGGCCCTAGTGGTGTACCAACTTCAAGGTGTAGCAAATGGCTGGTAGGAGGCCACCCGAGGTAAGGTTTTCCATGAAAGCACGATCCTAAATTGGACTACCTCTGTTGAGACCTCCAATGGGAAAATACTTCTCAGAGGGCACGGAGGGGCAAATGACAAAGTTTCTAAGGCTCCGTTAGAATCATATAACAGTGGATTAGTATGAGGTTCAGTTCTCAAGGTCTTCTAAGTACACACTAAGGATGGTTGAGGACCCTATGGATAGGGAGAGGAGGTTCCGAGATGGACTAAAGCTAGAACTTCGCAGTTAGCTGATGCTATTGAACTTAAAGGATTTCAACAAACTGTATGAGAGGGCTCAAATGGTTGAGCAGGATATGACTGAGAGGGCTACCGCCTCTGGATCATGGTACGTACCGGCTAGGGATAATCGCAATTTTGGTAAGAAGCCTATGACTGGGAATAAGGGGTTTGTTTCTCTTGTAAGAAAGAAAATTGAAAAGTCGGACTACTATTATAGTGCCGCATGTCGGTCTTGTGGAAAGAGGCCTGGGAATGGCCCTCGCCCAAGTGGACCTGGAGCGTGTTTTGGAGGTGACCAACATGGTCACCAAGTAAGAAACTGGCCGAATTGACAAGTTAGGCCGCCAATGCAACAACAGCAACCACGGGTAAGATATCAAGCGGAAGTTACCCCGTAGAATAACTAGGACCGACTGTAGGCACAATGAAGGGTATGCGCTATGGCTAGGACAGAAGCGAAAGATTTGTCTTAAGGGTCTAAATGCAATGTGTGATGATGTTTGGTGTATTAGAAGTGATTTTTAAAGTTAAAAATTTTGAATGGTCATGTGAGACATATAATTGCTCATGATAAATAGACGCAATCAGTTTATGGATTTTAGAATTACTGATGACATCCTTTGACAAGATTTGGATGAACGAGTTATCGCTTGGAAATTTCGGATTTTGTAAAGAACCGGGTTGACTTGCTTTGGGAGATCGTGGGATTGAAAATTGATGAATTGGGCTTCGTCTTTAAGAGATGAAAAGATAATTATTTTGTGATTGAGTTGGCCCCTAGAACAGAGTCGATATCTAGAGCGCCCTACAGGATAGCACTGTCGAAATTGAAGGAATTGAAGGTCTAAATGCAGAAGTTATTGAATAAAGGCTTTATTCGCCCGAGTGCATCTCCATGGGGAGTGCCACTTTTATTCGTGAGGAAAAAGGACGGAATCGTTAAAGTTGCACAATGACTACAGACAGTTGAATCGGGTGACCATTAAGAATAAGTATCTGTTGCTAAGGATTGATGATCTGTTGGATCAGTTACAAGGGGCGTCGATATTTTCAAAGATCGACCTAAAGACTGACTATCATCAATTGAGGATTAAGGAGGATATGCCGAAGATGGCATTTAGGACGAGATATGTGTACTATGAGTTTACAGTGATACCATTTGGGCTGACTAATGCCCTTGCTGCTTTCATGGACTTAATGAATTGAGTATTCAAGGAGTTTTTGGATCAGTTCGTCATTGTCTTCATATATTGTATCTTGGTGTATTCAAGGAATTCCGAGGAACATGAGGAACACTTGAAAAACATCCTCCAGACGTTAAGAGAGCACCCACTGTATGCTAAGTTTAGCAAATGTGAATTTTAGTTGAATCGAGTTGCATTTCTTGGGCACATAATTTCCGGAGAAGGAATCTCCGTGGATCCGGCAAAGATCGAGGCGGTGATGGATTGGCTGAGACTGACAATAGTTACCAAGGTTCAAAGTTTCTTAGGACTGGCAGGGTATTATCGGAGATTCGTGAAAAGATTCTCAGCGATAGCCACTCCGTTGATGAGGTTGCTTAAGAAGGAGACTAAGTTGAATGGATCGAAAAGTGCAAAGAAAGTTTTCAAGAGTTGAAATAGAGATTGACGACGGCACCAATGTTGACGATTCTTTCAAGACCGAGCGGGTATGAGATTTATAGTGATACTTCGCTTAAAGGATTGGGATGCGTGCTAAGGCAACGTAGAAGTGTGGTTGCTTATGCATCGCGGTAATTAAGGCCTCATGATATGAACTACTCGACCCACAATTTGGAACTGGCAGCAATTATTTTCGTGCTTAAAATTTGGAGGCACTACTTATGTGGAGAAAGGTTCCAGATCTACACGGGCCATCAGATCCTCAAGTATCTATTTTCATAAAAGGAATTGAATATGAGGTAGAGGCGTTGGATGGAATTATTGAAGAACTATGACTGTGACATATTGTATCACCCCGGAAAAGCTAACCGGGTAGCGGATGCCCTAAGTCGAAAATCGAGCATTGCGCATATATTGGTCAAAGAGTGGACTTTGTTGGAAAGAGCGCGAGACTCAGAATTTAAGTTCGAGGTAGGATACCTCTCTAGTCTAATGGTGACGTTAAGGATTGAACAGGAAGTACAAGCCAAGATTAAGGTGTTGCAGTCTACGGATCTTGAGATTCATAAAATTTTGAGTATGGATGACGTTAAGAGGAAACTAGATTTCCAAGTATCCGAGGATGGAATTCTTAAGTTTCGAGGACGTCTATGCGTGCCCGATGATTTGGAACTCAAGGAAGAGATTTTATCGGAAGTTCATAGGAGCAATTATAGTATTCAGCCGAACAGCACGAAAATGTACCAGAACATTCGACAGCACGAGTGGTGAAACGGAATGGAAGTGGACGTGGCCAAGCATGTTGCCAAGTGTTTGACGTGCCAACAAGTGAAGGCACAGTACTGTAAGCTTGGTGGAATATTGCAACCGTTGGAAATCCCAGAATGGAAATGGGAGCATATTACAATGGATTTTGTAACGGGACTGCCGAGAAGCCAGAGAGGTTACGACTCTAATTGGGAAATAGTAGACAGATTAACCAAGTCAGCGCACTTCCTAGCAATGCGAAAGGACTTCAAGCTAGAAAGGCTGGAAGAGTTATATGTGCGGATTGTTCGCCTTCATGGATTACCGGTATTAATCATTTCGGACTGTGATCCCCGGTTTACTGCGAATTTTTGAAAAAGTCTGCAATCGGCCATGGGAATAAAGTTGCAATTTAGTACGGCCTACCATCCTCAGACGAATGGCCAGTCTGAGAGGACTATTTAGACCTTAGATGATATGCTGAGAGCATGCGTATTAGACTTTCAGGGCAAGTGGGAAAAATAGTTGCATTTAGTTGAATTTGCCTATAATAACAGCTTTCAGCAGAGTATCGGAATGGTACCGTTTGAGGCACTTTATGGCAGAGAATGCAGAACACTGTTGTGTTGGGACGAAATGGGAGAAAGAAGTATAACGGGTCTAGAGTTGGTTTAGCAGTCGGTGAAAACAGTAAAGATTATCCGGGAAAAAGTTGAGAACAGCTCAAAGTCGTCAGAAAAGTTACGTGGACCAAAGACGTAGGCCGTTGGAGTTCTAGGTTGGCGACCATTCTTAAGGTCTCATCGATGAGAAAACTGTCTCGGTTTGACAAGAAAGGAAAACTGAGTCCAAGGTATATAGGCCCGTTCGAGATTTTGAAAAGAATTGTGACGTTAGCTTATCGTCTCGCCTTGCCGCCAAATTTATCGCAAGTTCATAACGTCTTTCACGTGTCGATGTTGAAAAATACGAACCGGATCCGACCCACGTGCTGAATCATGAGGTAATAGACGTGACGACAATATGATGTATGCGGAGAGACCAGTGTGGATCGAGGATAGGAAGGAGCAAGTGTTGAGGAACAAGACGATCCCGTTGGTCAAAGTTATCTGGGAACATCACGGGACAGAAGGTGCCACCTGGGAAAGTGAGGAAGTAATGCGACGTCAGCACCCCCATTTTATTTGAGTAGTCGGGTTTGGATCGTAAATTTCGAGGACGAAATTTTTGTAAGGGGGGAAAGAGTTATAACGTCTTGAATTCGATCCACCTCCGGGATTAACGAAATAGATTATTATTTCTCATTTCGTTTTAGTGAGTCTCACTCGGAATTAATTATTCTCGGGATACTGACCATTAGGGAATGACTAACTAGGAAAACGGTGTGTGGACCCAAGAACTCGACCGTGAATCGAGTCTGATTTTGAGAAGCGACGAGGGAATATTTTGTGCCGACATGGGCCGATCCAAGGAGAGTGACGGATGTGATTTGACCGACGACGTATGATCGGATGGTGGGTGATTCCGCATGATCAAGAGTACGCGCGATGAACGATCCCGAACTTATTCCGGACGACTGTGACCCCTAGGAATGGCGATAAATCCCCGTGTTCTTTGGAAAATCGGGACCGTTATGACTCGAGTAGTACTAGGTCGATACGCGTAAATCCAAAACAGCCGCCCGTTAGTGAGAGACGCTAAAACTACAAATCGAGCTAAATCGATCGTGGAATTGAGTCCGGACTTCGGTGTAAAATTTCGTGGGCGTACGCGACTATTTTGTGAGGACGACGTCATTTTTATGTGGCCAATCATATTTGGGAACAGTGGAGTCGAAAATTGAAAAATTGACCGGGATCGAAAAATTACCGTTTTGCCTCTAAGCTTAATCATAGGAGTCCGAATTTTGGGGTTAGTTAGGGAATATTTTAGGGTTTTATAATAGCATGTTTCAGCCCAATAATGCTGAAATTTGTAGTCCATAATGCCCCTAGATATTTTTATTGGAATTGATCCTAACCCTTGGATTAGGGGTAATTTGCTCTTTTGTGCCTAAGTGATTCAATTACCCCACTATCTAGAAATGTGTATATCTCTCTAGCCTCTCTCTCCTCTCATTTCCTCCTCCCCAAGTCAGCCGGCCAGCTCTCCTCTCTCCCTCTCCCGTGAGCTCTTTCCCTCCTGGCCTCACGCCTTCGCCACTTGCCGGACCGCCACCGCCGGCGCGACCACCGTCCGCCCCTCGCCCCGCCTTGCCTCGCCACCAACTCGACCAGCTTTTCCTCCCTCTCTCTCTCTCTCTCTCCTTTCCCGGCCATGTGATCAGCCTCCCTCGCCTAGGATCGCCGTCCACGAGCCGTCGTCGCTGCCATCGCCGAGAAGGCCGCCCGTCGCCACCGCTCACCCCGCTGCTGTTCAGCCGCCTTCGCCTTGTGTTCAGCCTTGTTTAAAGCTTAGAAATCCAAGTGAGTACAATCCTAAACCCTAATTAGGCTAATGTGTGTTTCTAGATGAGTTTTAGGGGTTAATTAGGGTATCTTAGGGGTTAAATTGTGAAGACTATTAGGGGTTGATATGATGGCTGATTTTGAGGCCTAGTATGATGATTTAATTGAGGTTTAGAGGCTCGTATTGTGCTGTGAGTTGGCTGAGCTTAGGTGCATTGATTCGATAGAATTTGTGGATTTGGCGGGAGAAACTTGTGATCCAAACGGTGGCTGTTATTGTGGCTGATTTGGTGGTTTATCGTGATGATTTTAATTGAGGTTTAATGGCTTAGAATGTGCCGGGTGGTGGCTGGAATTGTCGGATCGAAATGGCCCGAGTTCGGTTAAGTTCGGGCTCAATTGTGGAGTTTTATGTGCGCCCCACATTGTTCTCATGGTAGCTATTTTGGATGATGTTGTGGGGAGCCAAGTAAAGTAATTTGAGGATATTTATAGGCCCAGAATGATCTGTTTAGTGGCTGGCCATATCAGGATTTAATTGGACAAGGCGCGATCAATTCGAGGTTTAATTGTGTAATTATCGGGAATGTTTAGATTGGCGGATTAAGTGGCTGATTTATACTTGGTTGTGATCAATTTTGTGACGTAGTGTCATGTGCCTAGTGTGACTCAGAATAGAGTAACTTGGTGGGCCCGGTGTGTGAATTCTTATTGATCCAATTGCGTGATTTGTTGTGCGTAGATCATGCGCCATGCAAGGGTGTTTTGAATTGCTTAGTGGACGTTCTATTATGTTGGTGGGTCATATCGAAATGTGAATTGAGCATGTTGTGGCGTTGTTTGGAATAAATAGTCGAATCGTGTTGATTGCTCATTGTGAAATTCTTGAATGCCCAAGTGTGAACGTCATGGCCATGAGTGTGCATCTCGAACATCGGCATAACATGTGCATATACGAGTGTGCACGAATGACATGAGCATGTGATCACCTAAAATGCCCTGATGCGTTTTACGCGGGGTTCAGATAATAATTGGTGAGTGTGAATGTGTGATCTTGAAATGTGTGATGCGTTTTACGCGTTATTGCCCGAGGCGTGTTATGGACGAGGCCGAAAGATGGCCAAACCTGATGCGTTTTACGCGGGTGTTGTGCCATAAGCCTGATGCGTTTTACGCGGGCTAGAGATTGATCTTGAAGTGATGGACCTGATGCGTTTTACGCGGGTCGGACCTGATGCGTTTAACGCAGGTCGGAGGAGAATCGGTAATTGCAAGTATGCAAGAGTGCAAGCGTGCAAAATGCATTGATGAGGCTTGAGCATGAGTATGAGCACGAGCATATGCATGACATGCGTCGTGGCTGAGTGATGTTCGTATATGCGCTGCGGTTGAATCCTGTTCTATTGTTGTGAATTTATGTGATGCCTAACCTGCAGGATCAGGTAAGTGCTGGATTTGGGCCTAAGAGCTTGAGTCAATTGTGTTTCTACTTGTGGGATTGTTTAGTGCTCGTCAGGAGGTGCATGTTAACCTAGCTTAGGTTTAGGGAACCTACTCGCTGAGATTTATTCTCATTGTTGTTGAAACCCAATTTTTCAGACCCCTAGCCTTGAGGATGGCAGGCGTACCGATACATTTGGGGAGGAGCCCCGGCTAGATATAGTGCTTGACTGCCGAGCCGCGTATCCCTTTTTGTCAGTAACGGCCGTTGAACCATTAATGATTGGTGGTGTATATTTTGGTGTAAATGGATATTGCAAATGCTTCCTTGTAGTAATGCAAGTGTATATTTGTTCATATCGGTTGTTGTGTGGCTATCCTTGGTTATGTGGCTTTAAATTGTGCGGGTGTTATATTGTTTCTGCATGTGCTTTAATCTCTATGTTGGGCGTTGGGTCGGCGACACGTCCTGAGACGTCGCACTCGAATCGACCTTTGCGAGGGATGTGGTGCGCCGTAGGGTGTGGGGCGTGATAGAAAACTTAGTGGCCGACCATCTCTCTAGATTGCCGAATGCCCCCGTGGAAGAAAGACCAATCCTAGATGAATTTCCTGATGAGGCACTTTTCTCTGTCAAAACCGAAACCCCATGGTATACTGATTATGTTAATTTCTTGGTAAGTAAGGTTCTCCCTTCTGAATTGACTTATCAACAAAGGAAGGAATTATTTTATGATGTTAAACACTATTTTTGGGAGGATCCTTTCTTGTTTAAGGTATGTGCTGATCAAGTTATTAGGCGATGTGTTCCCAATGAAGAAATACCTAACATTCTTTTTCATTGCCATGATGGACAGGCAGGTGGTCACTTCGGAGCCTCCAAGACTGCAGCTAAGGTTTTACAGTCTAGTTTTTATTGGCCTACACTATTTAGAGATGCATATTCTTATGTTGGTGCATAAGAGAAGTGTCAAAGAACTGGTAATATATCTAGAAGACATGAAATGCCTTTAAACAATATCTTAATATTTGAATTGTTTGATGTTTGGGGTATGGATTTCATTGACCCTTTCCACCTTCATATGGTAATACTTATATCTTGGTTGCTGTAGAATATGTTTCTAAATGGATTGAGGCGGTAGCTTTGCCTTCTAATGATGCTAGAGTTGTGATTAAATTTTTGAAAAAAGAATATCTTCACTAGGTTTGGCACGCCTAGGGCTATTATAAGTGATCAAGGTACACACTTTTTGAATAAGCAATTTGAATCACTTTTGCATAAATATGGTGTGACACATAAAGTAGCTGCTGCTTATTACCCTCAAACTAGTGGTCAAGTTGAAATTTCTATTAGGGAGATAAAGAGAATATTGGAAAAGACAGTGAATTTTAATAGGAAGGATTGTGGAATTAAACTTGATGATGCATTGTGGGCTTATAGAACTGCTTATAAAACTTCTTTGGTATGTCACCTTTTCGACTTGTTTATGGAAAAGCATGTCATTTGCCTGTTGAGTTAGAGCATAAAGCATATTGGGCAGTACGTTTTCTTAACTCCGATATGCAGGCAATTGGTGAGAAGAGATTGTTGCAATTGAATGAGTTGGATGAGTTCCGCAATGAAGCATATGAGAATGCCAAGATCTATAAGGAGAGGACCAAGAGATGGCATGATAGGCACATCTTAAGAAAGGAGCGTCATATAGGTCAAAGAGTTTTATTATATAGCTCACGTCTTCGTCTTTTTCTAGGTAAGTTGAAGTCAAGATGGTCCGGACCTTTCACTGTCACCAAGATCTTCCCTTATGGAATAGTTGAAGTTGTTAATGATAAGGAGGAAACCTTTAAGGTGAACGGTCAATGTCTCAAGCCCTACTCTGGAGGTGGTTTCGACTCCCAAATAGCCACCATTGCTTTGCTTTTGCCTGCCTAGAAGAGTTGGAAGAGTTTGGCTGCAAACTATAAAGCAAGCGCTTCTTGGGAGGCAACCCAAGCATTTTAATTTTTTGCATTTGAGCTTTATTTATTTACTGCATTTGAGAAAAAAAAATCGAATCTTCCCAATAATAGTTTTCCCTAATTATCTGGTTTATTTTTGTAGGGACCTATCTTCAAGTTTTCTCCAAGCTCCTACCCCAAATACCCCTATGGCATGCGTTCATCATATTCCAGGGGAGTTTCTCTATCTTAATTTTTTTTTTCTAGCATTGAGGACACTGCTGCATTAGAGTCTGGGGGTGGGAGATAAAATTTTTGCTGTAAAATTTTTGCTGGAAAGCTTTCATGAAATCTTTGCTTAATTTGAAATTTGGATGCAATTTTCAAAAAAATGTTGGTTAAAAGTGGGATTGATATGTGAGTTAGTCTTGATCCCTAGCATGTAGTCCATATTTCGAGCACTAGTCCTTACTTTTTGAGTTATGTGTACCTAGAGAAGATTTATGTGAAGTATGTGATTCTCTTATAACTCACCCAGATCTTAGAATTTGTCTGATTTTCTCTCGAGGCAAAATTCTAGGCTAAACTCAATTAAGAAAATGATTTAGGCATTCGTTGGATCGTTTGAACCTTTCAAGCCAACCTTGTTTATTTATTCTTAGTCACCCTATTGAGCCTTATATTGCCTAAATTTCTTTGGATACTGTTATAATGTAGCCTGAGCTTATTGACATCAGTTTTCCCTATACCCTATAGACACAGATTCTTGATGCAAAAAAAAAAAGGAGAAAAGTGTTTGAAAAAGAAATATGTGTATAGTTAGGAAATATTGTATCTTTAGTACTGCTTATGCGAATCCCCATATCCAACTTTCAACTTGAGTGAGCCTTTTGGATACTCAATGGGTTGGAATTGCACTATAAAAGGAGGGACTTAGGGAGGAACTTCTCCGTAAAGCATGGAATGAGAAGCAATGAAAAAAAAAAGAAAAAAAAAGAGAGAGAAGGTATATACTGTTGTTGAATCTAGAAAACAAATTGAGCTATGGAATTGATGTGTCTGTAGGGTATGTTGAGCTTAAACATATCTTTGTCAAACCCTTAGCCAAGCCACATTATAAACATATTAAGACCTATTGATTCTTGGTTGAGCTTATGGTCTACATTAGTGGAGAGAGGAATGAATGGCAAACTTATGAGATTTGGTTAAGTGGATTTAGAGTTTGGGGGCCTACATATCAACGTGGATTTATCTAGGTTGCATATAATTAAGTTGAGGAGTTGAGGATTACACACACACACGGATTGCATGTTTAGGGTTAGACTTAACTTATGCATTGATTCTAATGTTTTTCGTTGAGAATTCGAGCAACTATGGTTGAGTTTGGATTTGTGTTTTTAGTTTTGGTTTTGCTCGAGGACTAGCAAAATGTTAAGTTTGGGGGTATTTGATAATTCTATTTTATATAGAGTTTATTTATTATTTTAACTTAATATTTGCTTAGTTTTAATTGAATTTGATGCCTACTCTATTTATTTTAATTAATTTTTGTAGGTAATTGAAGTTAAAGGAAGCTTAGGGACTAATTTTGTAATTTGCCTGCTCCACGCGTTTTGTCCTCCTAAGCTGTGTGAAAGTATCCATAACAATCCAATTGTTCCTAAATCTTGTAGAAGCTTCCCAAATTAGAGATCAAAGCTATGCAAATCTGAAATCAAGAAGAATCAAGCCTATTTTGGGAAGAAAATCAAAGTCCAAGCTAAAAAAAGGAGTTTTAATATTGAGAGGAGTCCCAATTTGGAAGAACCTTTAATTGCAATCCTATTGTGATTAAGGTTTCTTGGAAAACAAGAGGAGATATAAAAACGTGATTTCAGAATAGAGGAAAAGAGTAAGAAGGAGGAGGAGGCGACAAAAAAATCAAGTATTTGATTTTTCTTGGTGAATATGTTCTAGTTCTTCATCATGTTTAGTTTAGTTATTATTTTTAGTTTAATGTTCATTATGTTCTAGACTACTTGTTGTTAGAGCTACGATGTAGCTTAACTATGATTGATTAATTTTCAAGAGTTGTTGATGCAATACTAGATCTCGTATGTGTGAGTTATATTTCATGTTCTTAATGCTTTGAAGTGCTTGATCACCACTTGAATGATTTCTATTGCATGATGAAACCAAAAAAAGATTCTATACGAGTGCTTTATGATATATAGCCATGAATTTAACTTACATAGAGATATACTAGGTTGTTTGTGTGGTTTCGGTGGTAAGTAAATCGAGGGTGGTTTATTGAATCCGGGAATATTCATAAATTTTAATGCACTTAGGTTTACTTAAATTCACATGGATCAAGTGTGGGTTGCTAAATCTAAGTAGGGTTATATATCGGACCAAGGATAGTAATTTAAATTAGGAAGTTTTACCATCACACTATTATTTCAATTTGATTGCATGACGAGCTTGGTTAATTAATCTTGATTGGTTAAGTGAAATCGAATGCTTTAATGTTTTTAATTCTCGATCAAAGTCCTTTGCTTCTTGCTTCTTTATGTTCGAAATTTCTAGGTTTAGTTTGTGAATTTCTATTTTCGATTTTGGTTTGCTGCTTTGGTTAATTTAGCTTTCAGAAATTTCAATCATAATAGATTAATTTAGTTTTCTTTAGAATTTCGATTGTTTTATTAAATCTTTAATTGGTTAGATAAAGTTGACAATTGTTCACCTTTAGTAAGTAATTTGATTGATTTGTCTACAATCTCTGTGGGAACGATACTTTAATTCATCACTTTATTACTTGTTCGATACGTACACTTGCATTACTAATTCAGAGAACAATAATTTGTTGCTCAATAGTGTTCATTCCAGGTGCAAAACTCTCATACGAGGAAGTGCTTAGTCAAGTTCATTCCATGTTGGTTGTGTTTCGATGCCAAACCGCAACAATTGCACATCACCCAGTCGAGCATTTCTTTTTTTTTTTTTATCATGGAGGTGACTTTCGATGCTTGCCATGCCGCATCGCCCAGTATCAACTTTCCTAAGCTAGCCGTATAGGCTACTTGATGCATCGCTAAGTTACTATTTCACAAGCCAGCCACATCGTCCACTTGTGCCCTCCAATTCTCAACGTTTTGCATGTCTTTACACCACCACTAGGCTCGCCACCCTCAAACCAGCAAGATATGGAAGACATTTCGCGTGTTGTTACTCCACCACTACACTCGCCGCTCTCAAACCAAATATGTTTAGAAGTTTCGCCATAAACAACTGCGAATGCCGCCTCATCGTCTAAGTCTTAGCCGATGGACACTGTTTGACTTGATTTCAAACTCAAGCTCACTCAATCACCTTGAGTTTGAGGGGATGTTAGAGATAATTAGGGACTTTCCTAACATAATTTCCTATGTTATGATACAATTTTGTAGGGAAAATTATCCAAAAAGTCCTAAACTTATCGTACTTTTGCCAATTTAGTCTTAAACACTTCAATTTTATCAATAGAGTCCTAAAGATTCATGTTTTGGTAATTACGGCTATCTAACCAATTTTAGTCAAAAATCACTAACGTGGACACCAAACTATCTACTTGGCATCTTCGACATTGACATGAATAATTTTTAATATTTCAACTATTTTTTTTATGTATTTTTCTTTTCTTCTCTATTCCTTCTTTTCTTTTCTTTTTCTTCCATTTCACTTCTTTTCTTTTCTTTTTTCCCTTTGCCCTCTATCGGGCCTTACATATGGCCAGCGGAGGTCGTCGACCTCAGGAGAGGGATGCCCATATCACACAATCATCAATCGATGGCCTAAAACCCTAATTTCATCACCAATGCGATGAGGCCCAATAGAGGTCGCTGGCCTCGGGCGAGGGACGCCAGAATCACACCGCCGTCATTCGACGGCCCAAAACCATCATATCATCGCCATTGCCTTCAACATCAAAGAGGATTGTAAATTCACTATCTCTGCACATATCGCTCCGATATTTCTAGTCTCTACAGGTTGCGAATCATGCTATCATGAATTTAGTCGCGGGCTTGTATGAGAAGTTCATTTGGGACTCCAAGCTCAAGCTCCTCAAGCACTCCCCCTATGGCCATACCCTAACCCTAACCAAACTCTTCTACTACCTCTCCCACCTCTCTCCAATCTCATTGGCCGCCGCTGGCAACCCCGTCGCAACCTCCAGCATCGGTGATGCCACTATTCACGGAGGTGGCTTTTGATGCCCACCACGTAGCATCACCCAGTAACAATTTTCCCAAGCTAGCCGTATAGGCCGATTGATGCATCGCTAAGTTACTATTTCGCAAGCCAGCCACATCAGCCACTTGTCCCCTCCAATTCTCTACGTTTCACACATCTTTATGCCACTACTAGGCTCGTCACCCTCAAACCAGCTAGATATGGAAGACATTTCTCATTTTGTTACGCCACCACTACACTCGCCGCTCTCAAACCAACTAGATTTAGAAGTTTCGCCATAAACATCTACGGACGCCACCTCATCCTCCAAGTCTTAGAAGATAGACACTGATTGACTTGATTTCAAACTCCAGCTAACTTGATCACCTTGAATACCTTGAATTTGAGGGGATGTTAGAGATAATTAGGGATTTCTCTGACATAATTTCCCATGTTAGAGATATTTTGATAGAATTTTGTTGGGAAAATTATCTAAAAAGTCCTCAACCTATTATATCATTGCCAATTCAATCATAGATTCAATTTTGTCAATTAAGTTCTAAAGATTTTCACGTTTTGCCAATGAGGCCATCCGGTCAATTTCGATCAAAAATCACTAATGTGGACTCTGTTAGTCTACTTGACAAGTTTGGCATTGACATCAATAATTTTTAATATTTTAATTATTTTCGATTTATTTTTTTATTTTCTTATTTCCTTCTCTTTTCCTTCTTTTCTTTTTTTTCTTTTCTTTTTCCATTTTTTCTTTTCACCGAGCCTTGTCAATTGTCGACGGAGGTCGTTGGCCTCGGGTGAGGGATAACTTGATCACATTGCCGTCGTTCGGCTGACCAAAACCCTAATTTCATTGCCATTGCCTTCAACATCAAAGCGGATCAGAAATTCACCATCTCTGCGGATATCTCTTCGATATTTCCGGTCTCTATAGGTCGCGGATCATGCTGTCATGAGTTTAATTGCGTGCTTGTACGAAAAGTTCAATTGGGGCTTCAAGCTCAAGCCCCTCAAGCACTCCCCCCATGGCCATACCCTAACCCTAACCAAACTCTTTTGCTACCCCTCCCACCTCTCCCCAATCTCGTCCGTCACCGCAGCTTGCCCCGTCGCCGGCAACGCCACCGTACACCTCTATGACCTAATGGTGGCCTCCTCCCTCGGCTCCCTCTGCCACCATTCTTCTATGGTCACCACCCTCTGCTTCTACACCCCCTCCACACCTCTCATTCCTACGTGACCTCATCTCTGCTTCGGCGGATGGCTCAGTGTACATCTTTGACACTCATCCCTTTATGCACCCGATATTAGTTAGGGTTTACAAGAAGGGCGGAGTCATTAGCCTCTTGGTGCATCCATTGGGGAAGCTGGTGAATTCGCTAGAAGGGTGGGGGAAAAAGGGGAAAATAAAGAAAAAGAAGAAAAGAAGAGAAAAGAAAATAAAAGAAAAGCAGGAAAGAGAAGAAAAAAATCCAAAAAAAGTATTAAAATATTATTAAAAGCAAAACCTATATACAAATAGCTGATATCCAATATAATATTGCCAAAACAATTTAGGGCGAATGTCAGTCTTGATTACTGAATTTCGACATGCAATCAAGTCGTAAAACTTTAATTTCAATTATCTAATTTACTAAGATTTCATTGTATTGTAATTGGTTCCTTTGGCCATAACTGATCAATTCCTTGATGAAATGCTAACATGGAAGAGACGTGTAAGCTTTACGATTCCCATATCATTGCCATTTAACCTCCACCTCAATAGTTTTCGAGAAAGCTCGTCAAATTTCGATTGAAATCCTGTTGTGAAAAAAGGGGAAATTTGGTGCATTGAGTAATTAAAATCAAATTTCATTATTGTGATTGTAAAATTTAGTAAAAGATTAATGACCATTATTGAAACCTAGATAAATATCTAAGTTGTCCATACGGGGTATAACCATCATTGACAATAACTTTTACTATAACGGCCTCAACTAGTTATGAGATCGTAACACATGTCCAGTTTAATTTGTGTTTGACCGCCTCCAAAGAAATCCCTCACCCAAACCCTAATCTCCTCCTCCCTCCCTCCCTCCTAGCCCAAATCCCAACCAAGCCACAACCACCTCTAGCCACCGTTGTCGATGACAAACACGATCCCCTCCCTCTCTCTCCTCCCTACCAGAGCTTTCATAAGTATTGAGCTTGTTAGCAGCGATCAAGGTTGATAAATTTCACCCTCCCTCCTTTGAAATTTTTGGCTCCATCACCGTCAAGAGGCACACATCAAACTCACATGTTCACAATTTGGATGAACCCAACCAAATAGATTCGAAGTCGGGCAAGAATCTCCGTAATCTCTTCCAACATCAGATGAAACCTGCACTTTCCAATAATTGTTTCACAGATTTTTGGAAAAAAAAGGGTCATATATAAACGTTTGAGCAGAATGATCACATCAAGGTATTTATATACTAATGTAAGAAATCTTATGGTTAATGTTAAGGTAAAATATTTCTCTAATACAAAGGAGTAATAATGCATAGGATTTATTATTAGGATAAATAATATGACGAAAGAGAAGACAAGGGAGGGGAGAGCGACAAGTGTTGATGACTTTGAAAGTAGGACTCGAGATCCAGTTGGATCCCACCAATCGACTACCGTGCACCCGTGGCCACCGAATCGCTCCCCAAGCGCGGATGGCCAACCATTTCCTGCGTGTGACCGGCACGACCTGACAACTGTTGGATCGCCCCCTTGTCACAATCTAATATTGCATCATCATGTCCTTAATTAATAAACTCTGAACAAATTAATAAAAAAATAATGACACAAATCGTCCCTAAACTTTTGCTCAATAGTGTAAATGTGGTTATTAAACTTTTAATTTGCTCAATGTGATCCTTGAACTTTAAGCCAATGTGCAATATCATTCTTGAACTTTGAAGTTATTTAATATAATCCTTGGACTTTTGGTACATGTTCAAATTAGTCCCTAAACTATACGAAAATTGTTCATTGTTGTTCTTCAATTAATTCAAATTCCAGGACAATACCAAACATTTTCATATAGTTTTGGGACTATATTGAAGTTGAATCAAAAGTTTAGAAACTATGCTGAATAAATTAAAAGTTCATAGATGACATTGGATATTGGACTAAAGTTAAAGGACCACATTGCATATTAGGCAAAATTTCATGACTATTTATGTCATTTTACCTAAAAAAGGGAAAAATAAACTAATTAACTAAAAAATACAAACTGCATGTAAATCAAAAGAAGAAGATCATATTCTTCCTCTCTCTCTCTCTTTGAGAATTCCTATCTTACCATGCCCGATCTGTTCTCTATCAAATTCAGGCATTGGAGCGGGAAACCCTAGGAGGGGATCAATAGGCGGTGGCGGAGGCAAAGGTAGTGGTGGGGCTAGATAGACTAAATTGACTTAAATACAAAAGGTTTAGGACTTAATTAGAAAAAAAAAAAGGTTTCGGATTGAATTGGCATAATTGCAATAAGTTGAGAAATATTTTGGTAGTTTTGCCAATTTTAAAGTTGACAAGACTTGCTAACTCTCATTATTGTTTAATAAATGAAAATGTTGTTTCATTTCAGGTAATGTTTATATGAATGATGCTTTATAGTCATTGACGGAATCTAAAGTGAAAGTAAAAAGATTGATAGAAGCTGGATGAACCTTGATAAAAAGTGACCAAGTATGGAAGAACAGGAAGTTTGTGAAGATTTGGAAGTATTGTGACAAGATGAACAATTGAGTGAAATCTTGATCACTAATGTGTTAAGGAAGAAGAAAGGGAAAAGTTTCAAAAAAAGTCATAAACTTACTGTACAGCGGTCAATTCAATTAATTTTTTTTTTAATTTTATCATTTTAGTCCTCAACTTTTAGACAATTTTTCAATGTAGCCCTTTCAGCCAATTTTAGCCGCAAATTTTAGCCCTTTGAATCTGAACTTTTAGTTCTGAGAATTTGTAAAATCTGATATTTCCTTCTGAACTTCCAGAATATATTAACTTGGAATAGAATGCATGTCAAATTCACAACATAAACATAGAAACTTTTATCAGCTTCAAAATTCATTAAGAGTTTTCCTCAACAATCTCCCCCTTTTTATGATGACAAAACTTCCATGCAGATTCAATCAATGTCAAATAAATTTGAAGAAAATAATTATATTAAGCGCATGAAACACAGATAAAAAAAATGCGCAAACTCTTAAGATCTGTGTTTTTCTCTACCTTTGAGTATAACCTGCATATTGGAATGTTAGTACGGCTATATTTGCATAATCTCTTCCCCTTTTTATCATCAACAAAAAGAATAAAACAATAAGAAGGCGAATAAAGCACTGATATAAACCATCCAAACAGTTTAACAAAGGCAAATGTTAAAAAATAATTACAGAACTAGATTGAAAATAAGAATAGTTTAAAAAGAGGGTATGAAACAGGCTATTTCTTAGATGGGGTTCGAACAAGCTGAAAGTTCTCTAGGATAGAAACAGCTTTTTCAATCTTTGTAGAGCAATGACTCATAGCTTTCTCCATATTTGTTAAACATAGAGCAATAGCTTCCCTAATCTCTACTTTGTCTTTTTCTATCTGAAGACGTTGAGTTTGATTGTTTTCCTTAATAGTTTTCTGAAGATTTTTAACGTCCTTTTCAAGTGCAGCTTGTTTGTCTTTTATTTCTAGCAGAAGGGTCAGAATGGTCATATTGTTTGAGGTCTGTCCTTGACCATTGTACGGTGCATTTTGTTCGAACTTATCCCTTGTCTCTATCGGAATCTCCCCCTGAAAATCTGCCTGTCATGTAGTAGTATTTTCATGGAAAGCCTCTTCAGGATTAAGTGGAGATTGACTTACATCTATCCTCTGTGGAAAATCATCCTGTTGTTGTAGATGTGAGTCCCTAGATACTGGTTCTGAAACCTTCTTAGCAGGTGCTAAAACATGTTCTGGACCAATATTCTGTCCTGTTTCAAGGTGTTCTGATTCATCATCTTCATCTTTGAAAAGAATTTTTCTCTTCTTGCTGTACACCCTTAATGGATTCGGAGACACGGTCTGCTTTCTTGCTTTTTCTCTTTCTGCTCTTTTTCCTTCTTCTTTGTCTTGGTTAGTTTTCCTGCCAATAGATTTTGCTTTTGACTACTGAACATACTTTCCTTTGTCTGTACTTGCTCTTTCCTTTCTATCATCAAATTGCTTAAGATTCATCTTGGTAAGCATCTTTTCTCCAACAAACATCAAAGGAACAGAGGTTTTGCATAAATCATCAGGAATAGGAATGTTTAAAAAGATAAAGATTCTAGTGATGAGTGCACCATAAGGAAGTTGTCCCTTGTCCTTCTGGAGAGTTCTTGTACATGTGAAAAATGATGATGTGAGGAAGAGAGAAAAGCTTTCCATTCAGAATAGCCCAGATAAGCTTGATTTCAGACTTAGACAAGTCAATCTTGGAAGCAGCTTTAGGTCTTAAGCAATTGATAATGATCTTATGCAAGATCACAGTCCTTCTGGTCAGATCAGAATATAAGATATGGGATTTAGAGCCTTTGGCAAAATTTTGATTTTCTGAAGCTGCTTTGGAAGCATATTCTAAACTCACTTCAAATGGAATGAACTTGTAATTTTTCACTCCAATAATCAAAGCCAAATCTTCCATTTTCAGATCATACTTTCTATCACCAATAGTAAATTGAAGCCAATTTGTGGACAAAATGGACAAATTGGAGTAAAAGTAAGCAGTCAGTTCTGCATATACTTGTGCATATTACAGACAAAATTCATAGATGTCCAATCTTTCAAACAGATGTTTCACATAAATGCCAGCCTTATCCAAATTCAAAATCCACGCCACGATGATTCATAATCCCTCTAGCAAGTAGTAACTGATAATATACATTGTGCTCTGTATTTCTAAAAAAACTGCCATTACCTTGTACACCATATGCAATTCCAACCTTCATCTCAAAATTATGAAATAGTCTAGCATCATCATCAGGAATCATAGATTTCGACCCACTTATAGATTTAGGGCTTATACAAACATATTTCTTTTCAAAGGGAGTGGATGGTTCCCCTCTTTCTCTTTTCCCTTCTTGGAAATAGTCTTCTTTTAAGTACTGTTAGCCTGATCATGACCAATTCTAGAGGAAATTGAGAATAACTTCGCACAAGACTTTCTTCAGTGTGAAAGTCGTTGTCTTTCAGACACTGACGAAGAACTGATGTAGAAGCATTATTGCGTTTCAACCTTTCGTATGCTTTCCACACAAGTTTGATATTACTGAAACGAAAATCAGTTTTACCCATAGTTTTTTGTGGAGACAATGGTTGTGGTTCCTGTGGTGTCGCTTCTGAAGGATCATGGTGGTGGTCCAATTCTGTGTCTGATGAATCAGAAATCTCCATGAACTTTGATTTCTTTAACATCTTTGTGTCTCTGTTAAGAATTCTTGTCAATCTTATCTTGTAAGGCATTGTGATTCACAGAGGCAAAAAAATTTGTTCTTAGAGAAGGAGGAGAAGTAGACTCTAAGGTTCGAGATGATTCGGAGTGAATGAGTTGGTATAGTTAGGGTTTTATAAAAAGAGGAAGACGGTTTTTAGAAAGAAAAATTGCTTTTAGAAGTTATAAAATGTGATCCTATTATTTAGGAATTTTGGAAATAGAGAAAAATATTACAAGCACACTCAATCAATCAAATAAATTAAAACACATACCTAATTTGCTTCCAAAAAAGGACATGTACCAAAATATCTTGCTAGAAATACCAAAAATATACTGGCCAAATTTGAATTAAAGATGTACCTTTCGTTTGAGTCTGAAATGAACATTCAGACGGAGATTATTTGAGTCTGAAAAATTCCCGTCTAACAAATACTTCAAGAAAATGGGTAAGTAATGCATCGTTTACTTCTAATATATTCAAATGAAGACTTATCAAGAGGTTTTGTGAATATATCAGTTAATTGATTCTTAGAATCAATAAATCGAATATTCACATCACCATTATAAGCATGGTCTTTAATAAAGTGATGATTGATTTTAATGTGCTTGGCTCATGAACGAAGAATTAGGTTCTTGGTCAAATTGATAGCACTTGTATTGTCACATTTGATGGCAACACTTGAATCTTCAATAGCAAAGTCTCACACTGTTGTTTCATCCATAGAATTTGTACACAATAACTTCCCAATGCTACATATTCTGCTTCTGCTATAGAGAGTGCAACTGTGTTTTGTATCTTTGATTACTAGGATACCAACATATTTTCAAGTAATTGACATGTTCCTATAGTACTTTTCCTGTCCACTTTACAGCCAGCTAAATCAACATCAGAATAACCAGTAAGAGTAAAATTTGATTATTTGGAAATCGAAAGACTTAAAATTGGATAAGTTCCAATGTATTTGATTATCCTTTTAACTGCAGAGAGATGTGATTCCTTTGGGTCAAATTGAAATCTTGCACACATATGGACACTAAACAATACGTCAGGTCAAGACACAGTAAGATATAACAATGATCTTATCATGCTTCTATACACCTTCTGATCAACCTTTTTACCATTTTCTTCTTTATCCATTTTGGATGAATGAGTCATAGGAATGTTTGTTTTCTTGCAGTTCTACAATCCAAACTTCTTGACAATCTACTTTGCATATTTTTCTTGGCAAATGAAGATCCTATCCTTCGTTTGTTTCACTTGTAGTCCAAGGAAGAATATCAATTCACCCATCATACTAATCTCGAACTCATTCTGCATATTATTATAGAATTCTTTGCAATGTAGTTTGTTAGAGGATCTAGAAATAATATCATCAACATAAATTTGAACAAGTAAAAAATCCTTACCTTTTCTCTTAATGAATAAAGTTGTATTAACTTTACCTTTTGTAAAGTCATTTTGCATAAGGAAGTTACTTAACCTCTCATTCTAAGCACGAGGTGCTTATTTTAGACCGTAAAGGGCATTTTTGAGTTTGTAAACATGATCAGTCTTCCTTGGTTCTTCAAAACTAGGTGGTTGTTTCACATATACTTCTTCTTTGATATAGCCATTCAGGAAAGCACTTTTCACGTCCATCTAAAATAATTTAAAGTTATGAAAAAAAAGCATAAGCTAAAAGTAGCCTAATGGCTTCTAACCTAGCAACCGGTGCATAGGTTTCATCATAATCTATGCCATCTTTTTGTGAGTAGCCTTTTGCTATAAGCTTTGCTTTGATTCTTGTGACTTTCCCTTTGTCATACAGTTTGTTTCTGAATACTCATTTTATTCCAATTACAGGATGATTTTTAAGTCTTGGCATAAATTCCCATACTTTATTGATTCTGAACTGCTGAAGTTCCTTCTGTATAGCTTTGATCTAGCTTTCATTTGATAATGCTTTATCAATTCTTTTTGGTTCTATCTCTGATATCAACGCCAAGTTGCTAATGTTTTCCTTGTGTTTAGATCTAGTCTTAATGCCATCTTCTATTTCTCCAATGATGAGGTTCTTCGGATGACTAGATTTATGTTTCCAGTTTCTGCCGAATCTATCCTTCTGAGTATTATCAAATTATGATGGTTCTAGTTGTGTGATGAATGAATCTTCCTTTCTTTCTTCATCTATTTCACTAGTCTTTGAGGATTCTTGTTGAACTTTAGACATCTCTTGAACATTGTAAGATAGTAGATTCATCTTTTTGAGTCTAAACATTTTCATCAAATCTCACGTTCATTGTTTCTTCTGCAGTCTGAGAGTTTCTATTAAAAACTCTACATGCTTTGCTTGTGTTTGAGTATCCAAGGAAAAATCCTTCATCTGCTTTTGCATCAAACTTTCCAGAGTGATCATTTAAATTTTTTAGTATAAAGCATTTACAACTAAATACACGCAAATATGAAATATTAGGTTTTCTACCTCTGTAAAGCTCATAGGGAGTTTTGTCAAGAATGAGCCTAAGAAAATTATATTAATGATAATAACCCCAAAAATGAAAAGGAATCTTGATTTCAATCAAAAGAGCTTTTGCCATTTCTTGCAAAGAACGATTTTTCCTTTTCACAACACCATTTTGTTCTAGTGTATAAGGAGTAAAAAAATTGTGTTGAAAGCTATTTTCCTCATAGAAATCTAAAAAAATTTGATTTTCAAATCCTCCCCCATAATCAGTTTTAATGCTGGAAATAGTATAACCATTTTCATTCTGAACTCTTTTTGCAAATCTTGAAAAATATGAGAATGCTTCATTTTTATGAGCAAGAAAGAACACCCATATAAATCTTGTAAAATCATCAATAATAACTAAACAATATTTCTTACCACCAATACTTTATGTCTTGGTTGGTCTAAATAGATTCATATGTAAAAGCTGCAAAGCATGATTAGTAGAAACATGATGTATAGACTTAAAAGAGCTTCTTACTTGTTTTCCTAGAGTGCAGGCATTGCATAATTCTGTTCTTTTGTACTTCAAATCCAGCAGACCTCAAACCAATTTCTTTTTTGAGATTTTTTAGATTTGTTTTATACTAATATGCCCCAATATTCTGTGCCATAGATCTTCATCCTCTTTGATTGAGACTAAGCAATGTGTGGAGTTAGGATTGACATCTAGAAGATAAATATTGCCATGTTTTCTTCCTATGAATGTCTGAGAAGAATCTTTGCTTGTTCCTGAGCATTTATTTTCTTGAAAGTTGATTTTGAAGCCTGTGTCGCAAATTTGGCTTATGCTGATCAAGTTGTAATTGAGTCTTTTTACCAATGACATATCATTGATTGTGAGTCCTCCAATTTCAACTGTTCCACCATTCAGGCTTTGTAGTTTAACGAACATGTTTGGATCTCCTGTCATGTGTCTAGAAAATCCACTGTCTCGGTACCACTTTCTTTTTCTCTTTGTGATAATATGCAAAAATCACAACCACTCAAGTTTTCTTTGGTACCCAAATTTGTTTGTGTCCTTGAGAATTATTATAAGCTATCTTAACAAAGTCTCGTTGAATTGGTCTCCAGACCTTAAGGCATTCATTCTCCAAGTGTTGTGGATCTCCACATTTTGAGCACTTGAGTGCACTTTGACCAACAAATTTGACAAAGTTCCTTTTGAAATGATTTTTATAAATTTCTCTAGGAGGTCTTTACCTCAATCTCTCCTTGACTTTTGTAAAGTCAATTAAATTGTTATTTTCCTTCACAAATCCGAGACCAGATTTGTTATAGTAAGGAATTTATATAGAAAGAATATGCTTTAGTGTTTCTGAACCTTTTGAAAATTTGAAAGTAATTTCTGAAAATTCCTTTTTTAAAACAGCATTTTCTTTGAAAAGTAAATCATGATTTTCCTTAACTTGATAGAATTCTTTTTGAAGGAAATCGATTTTATCCTTTTGTGAAACATCCTACTGCCTCAATAATGAATTTTCCTTTTTCAATTAAGAGGTTCTTTTAAAAGAAGCCTTAAATTCAAAGCATAATTCATCAATATAATTTGACACTTTAATTGGAATTTTAGGATACTTTACCTCAATTTCGACTTTAACATCAAAATCTGAATCAAAGTTTGAATCTGAGTTTGAGTCTGATTTAGCCATCAGATTGAAGTTTTAGATATTTTCATCACTGTCTTCACACTCTGTATCGCTTTCAGGCTTATGTTTTTAAGGCTTTCTTTGCTTTCTCAAATTTGCTCCTTTTCTTTTTCAGAAGTAGACAGTTTGGCTTGATATGTCCACGTTTCATGCAATGAAAGCATATTACTTCCTTTGATTTTTCTATTTCATCGAGAGTCTTCTTTTTCTCAAAAGGCTTTTTCCCTTTGAAGTTTCTTCCTTTGATTTTCATTTTCTTGTACTTCTTTATGAAGAGAGCCAGTTCTTCATCATCAACATCTTCATCTTCAGAATTTGCATCATCAGAATCAATATTAGATTTTCACACAATTGACTTTTTACCTTTTGATTCGTTCTCCTCATTTAGTTGTTCAGTCTCATATGATTAAAGAGTTCCAATTAGCTCATTCACTCATAGAAGCATGATCCTTTGAGTTTCTCCAAGTAATGTTTTGATATTGTCCTACTGCTTTGACAGTCCTCTCAAAAGTTTGTTGACTTTCATCATATCTGAAATTGGTTGTCCTTGATATGCAAGATTGTTTACTATGTCAGCAAATCTGTCATACATATCAACAACTGATTCTCCAAACTTCATTATGAAGGATTCATATTGACCAAGCAATAGATTGATTTTAATTTCTCTGGCTTGATGTGTTCCTTCATATGTAGTGTAGAGAGTATCCCAAATATCCTTAACTGATTCACAAGAAGCAATTTTCTTATATTCAATGGGTGCTAAAGCACAATAGAAAAAATAAATTGCTTTTGAATATAAATCTTCTCTTTTTGATATCTCAATTTGAGATAATGGAGGATCTGCTGGTGTGCTTCCTTCTATTTTTTTTGGAATCAAAAGGTTTTGGTTTAACTCATCCGATGATAACATCCTATTGCATATGATCAATTGACTTGATAAATGCCTTCATCTTATTCTTCCAGACACTATATTCCTTGGCATCAAAATATAGTGGTCTGTTATTGCTTTGTCTTTCAATAAGACCTGGAGTACTCAAGCTAGCCATATAGATCGGTAGCTCAGAAATAATACACTTCAATAAACGAACAACCTGCTTTGATACCAATTGATGTAGTTAGCAAGGATCACCCAGAGGGGGTGAAAAGGCAATTTAAACAATTTTGATCAATTTATAGCGGAAATGATTAGTAGAGTCTGAATAAAATTCAGATTCAAAACATTTTATATAGACAGTGCTCTTGATGTGCAGTATGTAAAGTAAGAGACTAGAGAACTGCACACAAGTTTATAGTGATTCGGCTTATAGCAAGCCTACGTTCACCCTTCCACGCTGACAACCTACTGGTTGGATTTCACTATGTAATCAAGAGGAATTACAGATTCTAAGTGACAGTATTGTTGTGTGTGATAGGACTCTCTATCTAATACACTCACTCTTACAAAGTATCTCTCAAGATCTTAGTGTTTAGCTCAAGAAAGACAAGAGAAAGAATAAGAGTATGCTCAGACTTTGGACTTATTGATTCTCGATTTTGTTCTTCACCTTCTACTCCTTATAGATCTCCTTTTATACTCCTCTACTTCCAAACAAGCCATTGGACAGTTTTCAGAGGATTATCTTTTAATTTTCATCTTGGACAGATTTGTATAAAATGGATTGAGTAGCCGTTTATTGACAAAATCTGAATTCCGCTAATTCCGATCGCCCATACAATCAGAATCTTAATTTCCATAAGTAGAGTTTTATCCGTTGTAATACATACTTGTCATAATGTTTGATTGTCAATCAATTAGCCTGAGATTGAGTCAATCAAAACTTTCCTTTTATGAAATTCAAGCCAAATCACTAGCTGTAATGTTTTGTTCCGAAAGAGTTTTGCTTCTGCGTCTGAAAAACTTTTGTGTCTATATCTACATAATTTCTGCGTCTGTGTCTGCATAACTTCTGCATTTACATTTCTTTCAAAACTTAGATTAGTGGGATTCTTTTAATAAGATATAAACCTATTTCTAATAGGGTCTAAAATTCTTTGATGACTTAAAATAGAGTCTGAATGACTTTTATGGTAAAGTCTAAACTTCTCATTTTGAGTTTGAACTTTTAGTTCTAAGAATTTGTAAAGTTTGATATTTCCTTTTGAACTTCCAAAATATATTAACCTGAAATGAAATGCATGTCAGATTCACAAGATAAATATAGAAAGTTTTGTTAGCTTCAAAATTCAGTAGGAGTTTTCCTCAACAGAGATGATTTTTTTCTCAAACGTAATCGTCAAGTTCAACATGTTGCAAATTAAAAGAAGTTTATGTATATGTTAATAATATAACGGTGTTAATTAATTCACCGTCGTCTTAATAGTTGATGGGTGGTATTATTTATTTAAACTTAAGCACTAATTATAATCACTTGCATTAATGGCCCCAAAAATAGAAGAATACTGTTTTTATTATAATTATTCATAAATATCTTGGATTAGGACACAAACACATCATGTGGCATTTGAGAATGAGTGTTTGGCCATATGCCTCCTTCATACTCAAACTTTACCACTAATTTTGACACATATCCTTGAGTCATCATTCTTATTAAGGCACCTTAATAAGTCACTTGTTTTTCTTAAATAGCATGAGAGCCACTTGTGTTATCTTTGCATGTCAATACTCTTTTAATCTTGACACACAATACTCACACGCCCTTCTAAGGATACATGCAAAGCCATGTGTCTATTCCAAGGTGAGACTCATGCTAACTTGACACCTAAAAACTAACTGTCATCACCATAGGGCATTAGTCATCAAATTCTTCTATCATTTGGCCATCAACTAAGTAAGACATGGCCACATGTGATTTACATGCAACATTCCATCTAATAATTACCCATGGTCATCATTTTAATCCTAAAACCGAAAAGATTTTACTTTCTGAATTTGATATACTTACTTATGAACTCGATTATGTTTTACTTTCTGAATCTAAATATACTTACCTTTGAACCAAGTAGATTTTACTTTTTAAATATAATATACTTATTTCTGAATTCGAGTAAGTTTTACTTTCTAAATATGAATATATTTACTTCGGAACCAGGTAGATTTTACTTTCTGAATCTAAATATACTTACTTATAAATCTGAGTAGATTAGACTTTTGAATCTGAACATACTTACTTTTGAACTCAAGTAGATTTTACTTTCTAAATCTAAATGTAATTACTTCTGAACCCGAGTAGATTTTACTTTCTGAATCTGAATATACTTACTTCTAAACCTAGGTAGATTTTACTTTTTGAATATGAATATATTTATCTTTTGAACGTGAGTATATTTACCTTATGAGTTTGAGTATAATCACTTTCTAAACTTGAGTATGATTACTTTATGAACCTGAGTATATTTAATTTCTAAATCTAAAAGTATTTACTTATCTTCTATGTCATGCCCCACATCCTACGGCGTGCCACATCCCTCGAAAAGGTCGATTCGAGTGCGACGTCCCAGGACGCGTTACCAACCCAACACCCAACATAGAGATTAAAGCACATGCGGAAGCAATATAACACCCGTACAATTTAAAGCCACATAACCAAGGATAGCCACACAACAACCGACATGAACAAATATACACTTGCATTACTATGGGGAAGCATTTACAATATCCATTTACACCAAAATATACACCACCAATCATTAACGGTTTAACGGACACTATTGACAAAAAGGGATACGCGGCTCGGCGGTCAAGCACTATATCTAACCGGGGCTCCTCCCAAAACGTATCGGTACGCCTGCCATCCTCAAGGCTGGGGGTTTGAAAAATTGGGTTTCAATAACAATGAGAATAAATCTCAACGAGTAGGTTCCCTAAACTCAAGCTAGGCTAATATGCACCTCCTAACAAGCACTAAACAATCACATAAGTAGAAACACAATTGACTCAAGCCCTCAGGCCCAAATCCAGCACTTACCTGATCCTACAGGTTAGGCATTACATAAATTCCCAACAATAGCACAGGATTCAACCGCGGCACATATACGAACATCACTCGGCCACGACGCATGTTATGCATATGCTCGTGCTCGTGCTCAAGCCTCATCAATGCATTTCGCACGCTTGCACTCTTGCATACTTGCAATTACCGATTCTCCTCCGACCCGCGTTAAACGCATCAGGTTTGACTCGTATAAAACGCATCAGGTCCATCACTTCGAGATCGATCTCTAGTCCACGTAAAACGCATCAGGTTTAGCCATCTTCCGGTAGTCCGGGCATCGTCCCACGTAATACGCCTTAAGACGGGTTCAATACCCTGCGTAAAACGCATCAGGGCTTTATGTGATCACACATTTACACTCACTAATTATTATCTGAACCCCGCGTAAAACGCATCAGGGCATTTTAGGTGATCACATGCTCATGTCATTTGTGCATACCCGTATATACACATGTTATGCCGATGTTCGAGATGCACACTCATGGCCATGACGTTCACACTTAGGCATTCAAGAATTTCACAATGAGCAATCAACACGATTTGACTATTTATTCCAAACAATGCCACAACATGCTCAATTCACATTCCGATATGCCCCACCAACATAATAGAACGTCCACTAAGCAATTCAAAACACCCTTGCATGGCGCATGATCTACGCATAACAAATCACGCAATTGGATCAATAAGAATTCACACACCCGAGGCCCACCAAGTTACTCTATTCTGAGTCACACTAGGCACATGACACTATGTCACAAAATTGATCACAACCAAGTACAAATCAGCCACTTAATCCGCCAATCTAAACATTCCCGATAATTACACAATTAAACCTCGAATTGATCGCGCCTTGTCCAATTAAATCCCGATATGGCCAACCACTAAACAGATCATTCTGGACCTATAAATATCCTCAAATTACTTCACTTGGCTCCCCACAGCATCATCCAAAATAGCTACCATGAGAACAATACGGGGCGCACACAAAACTGCACAATTGAGCCCGAACTTAACCGAACTCGGGCCATTTCGATCCGACAATTCCAGCCACCACCCGGCACATTCTAAGCTACTAAACCTCAATTAAAATCATCACGATAAACCACCAGATTAGCCACAATAATAGCCACGGTTTGGATCACGAGTTTCTCCCGCCAAATCCACAAATTCTATCTGAATCAATGCGCCTAAACTCAGCCGACTCACAGCACAATACGGGCTTCTAAACCTCAATTAAATCATCATACTAGGCCTTGAAATCAGCCACCATATCAGCTCCTAATAGTCTCCACAATTTAACCCCTAAGATACCCTAATTAACCCTTAAAACTCATATAGAAACACACAATAGCCTAATTAGGGTTTAGGGTTGTACTCACTTGGATTCCTAAGCTTTAAACAAGGCTGAACACGAGGCGAAGGTGGTTGAACAACGGCGGTGACGAGCAGCCTCTCGGCGGCGGCATCGGCAATGGCTCGTGGACGGCGATCCTAGGTGGGCGAGGCTGATCACATAGCCGGGAAAGGAGAGAGAGAGAGAGGGAGAGCCAGTTGGGTTGGTGTCGAGGCAAGGCGAGGCTAGCGGTGGACGGTGGCGGCACCGGCGGTGGCGGTCCGGCGAGTGGCGGCGGCGTGAGGCTGGGAGGGAGAGAGCTCGCGGGAGAAGAGAAGAGGAGAGCTGGCCGGCTGACTTGGGGAGGAGGAAATGAGAGGAGAGAGAGAGGCTAGAGGGATATACACATTTCTAGATAGTGGGGTAGTTGAACCACTTAGACACAAAAGACCAAATTGCCCCTAATCCAAGGGTTAGGATCAATTCCAATAAAAATATCTAGGGGCATTATAGACTACAAATTTCAGCATTATTGGGCTGAAATATACTATTATAAAACCCTAAAATATTCCCTAAATAACCCCAAAATTCGGAATCCTATAATTAGGCCTAGGGACAAAACGGTAATTTTCCGGTTCCTAGTCAATTTTTTCAATTTTTGACTCCACTGGTCCCAAATATGATTGGCCACATAAAAATGACATCGTCCTCGTAAAATAGTCGCGTACGCCCACGAAATTCGATATCGAAGTTCGGACTCAATTCCACAATCGATTTAGCTCAATTTGCAGTTATAGCGTCTCTCACTAACGAGCAGCTGTTTAGGGGTTATGTGTATCAACCTAGGGCTACTCGAGTCATGACGGTCCCGATTTTCCAAAGAACACGGGGATTTATTGCTAGTCCTAGGGGTCGCGGTCGTCCGGAATCGTTCGCCACACGTACTCTCGGTCGTGCGAAATCACCCACTATCCGATCGTACATCATCGGTCAAACCACATTCGTCACTCTCCTTGGACCAGCCCATGTCGGCACAAAATATTCTCTCGTCGCTTCTCGAAATCAAACTCGATTCACGGTCGAGTTCTTGAGTCCACGCATCGTTTTCCTAATTAGTCATTTCCTAATGGTCAGTATCCCGAGAATGATCAGTTCCGGGTGAGACTCACTAAAACGAAATGAGAAATAATAATCTATTTCATTAATCCCGGAGGTAGGTCGAATTCAGGGCGTTACATTCTGAGTATATCTATTTATTGAGTACAGCCACATGTTGTTTTTTTATTTGATTGAGTGACCAATGTACTTCATTATGTTGATAAATGCGTGACCAAATAAGAAGGGCAGAGGAGTATATGCATGGAAGTGCTTGTAATTGATCGTTTATCATTATTTGCATGAAAAATGACAAATTATTGTGATGAACATGGCAATTATTATGATTTGCCTGCAAATGGTGTGATTAAGACCTTTGCCAAGGCCTATTTACCACCGAGCAAATTCTCTTTTATGAGATGTGAATAAGACTCTGGAGTTAGTCAAATGTTCTACTGTTTATGATGATTTTCTACAAGGTTGAGATGACATAATATCTTACGATGACATGAGTCATGTAGTCATGGTAAGACATGATCCAAGACTATGTATTTTGGGTTAATGTGGGAGTAGTGGCGGTAGTTACCCCGACCCTCTACCCAAGACTATGTATTTCGTTATGTTTTGCTTAAATGTTGTAACAAGTTAGTAGCCACTGATGCTAGTATAAGGAAGATGCATATGTAAATTATTAAAATTGTGTGATTTTTTGTTTAGGATGATGTAAAATTTAGTTGTGCTTCTGCGTGCTATTAATAAATTGAAAGAAAATTAGAAAGAAAATGTGTCATGTGTGACTTTCTGGGGTGTTACAATCGTGGCTTCAATCAAATGTCAAGTCATTAATTTCTTAATCCATGAAATAATTACCTTGCCATATATTCTAAGTTGACCCTAAAACAGAGATTTCTTTCTTAAATCACACAAGAAGTGCCCGTGATTCTCTCAATTCCAAGACCTATAAATACATGTACCCACCACCCATAGAGAACATCAAGATAGGCGTTCGATTTCAAAGCCACACCAGGGAAAATAAAGCATAAATAAACATCCACAATTGTCAAACCCAACGCTCCAAGAGGAGACCCTAGAAAACAGTTACCAAAGCCAAAAACCAAAGCCGATAATCGCCAACAATGAGACTCCTCATCCTCGCCGCTGCTGCCGTCCTTCTCCTCCTCAAAGTCTCGACTGCTGGGGCTGCCCGCAGGGAGGCGCTGCTTGGCGGCTGGAACCCAATAAAGGACCTGAGCGACCCGTTTGTGGGGGAGATCGCTGGGTTCGCCATCAAGACGCACAATGACGAGGCCAAGACGGGGCTGGTGCTGGAGAAGGTGTTGAGGGGCGAGACGCAGGTCGTGTCGGGGACGAACTACAGGATCATCATCCAGGTCAAGGACGGGGCCGAGACCAAGAACTTCGAGGCCGTCGTTTTTGACAAGTCTTGGGAGCACGTCAGGCGTCTCACGTCGTTCAAGCCCGTTTTGGGCAATGCGTGAGGTCGTGTTTGAGAAAAATTGATGTGAACCCTTTTAGTAATTTGACAACAAAAAAAGAACTGGTTTTCAGTTTTAGAATTGCAACATTTAGTCTGATGTGATGGCCCATTTCTATTTGAAACAATTGGTGCAATTTAAGGGATCTTATGTTTACCTTTCCTTTCTTGTTCCTTTTTTGCTTTTCTGGGTCTGATCTTGCTTTATGCAACATGCAAGAATTTCGTGAAGGGGGATCAGATTAGGTGAGCTGAGATGAGAAATCTGCATATAACCTTTTCTTTTTCTTCGACGAGTGCCTTGAAATATTCGAATGTTGATCTTTGACGGAGGGACCAGCAGATTTAAGGGATATCACTTTGGTATATGCTCACGTGAACTATAGGGAAGGGACAGACCGATGTTAGACTTGAAATAAGGGAAAAGCATTGTTTCAGATAAAATATCATTTGCCGAAGGTAACTTCTTGACTTCTGGCGTTTGGTGATGCCCGTTTGATGAAAATTCATATGACTTTGTTGAAAGATAAGTGCTAGAAATAATTAGGGATTTCTCTAAGATAATTTGTTGCTCAATAGTGTTCATTCCGTGTCCCTAAGATGAACAAGAAGGAACGAAGTTTTATAAGAAGTATTGCCTTTTACTATTTCAGCTTTTGGAATTTTATAATTAATATGTAATTTATTTCCTAATGCTGATTTAAGTAATTTGGTTATTTTCTCAAAATATTTGGCCGGTATAAAGCCTTCTCTAATACAATTAAGATCTACTCCTATATCAAAGAGTGCTGTTGTATTTAAAATGAAATCATTATTGATTCTTATAGTGATATTTGTAAACCATTTTCTTGTTGTTATTTCTAAAAGCACGAGCAAAAAGTTTGAATCAGAGGGGTTAAGGCTAGAGTTGAATTGAGATTCTGAAGAGTCTTCAATGTTTTCATTTCCTTTCATAAAATTGGATTTTATCTCTAGAATTTCCTTTTGCATCTCAATTTGGGTATGCTTGAGATTCTGAATTTCTTGCTTCTAGTGGTTGATCTCTTGATTAAGATTGTTAATGGAAATAGGTTGAGAAATAATTTTCTGCCCCTTATTGAGAATGGTAGAAAGATTATAAGGGGCATCAGAATGCTGTTTGGAGGTTATAGAAGATTGGAGATCACTGAGATATTTAATTCTATCTTTAGGGTCAACGATTTGATCAATTGTTTGTAAAAGAATTGTAAAAGAATTTCTTCTTCTATTATTAGGACATTTATTTCAA
This sequence comes from Syzygium grande, assembly GCA_024733475.1. NCBI lineage: Eukaryota > Viridiplantae > Streptophyta > Magnoliopsida > Myrtales > Myrtaceae > Syzygium > Syzygium grande. The sequence goes on from JAMXDD010000001.1 coordinate 4,354,358, forward strand.
AAAAATCTTAAGATTCTTCTAATTCTGAAGAGGAAGTGGTTTCAATATCATTAACCTGAAGTCCATTTTCTTCAGATTCATCAACATAACTGCTATCAGTTTCAGCCATGATTTGACTAAGATGATTAAGAGTTTCCTCGTCTAGATTTAGTTCGTTAAGTTTTTTACTTATTTTGCAATATTTGGTAGTATGTCCTTTCTTTCCACAATTGTAGCATTCAGTATTTTGGAAGGACTTTTTAAAGGATTTATTTTTGTCAAAACATTTTCTAATATTCTGGTTATTATTATTAAATATAATTGATTCATGTGTGCAAGTGTGGCTTTGAAATGGACCGTGTTAGGTTCCAAAATATGTAGAGTAAGTTCTAAGTTCCAAAAAATAAGAAACCTATTCCCATTGGTAGGTTCTAAGTTTCAGGCGCACCTGGAGGCGCTCACCCCTACGTTACATCAGAATAAATATTTCAATTCTAAAAATGAAAACCAGATCTTGTTTTATTGCCAAATTCCTAAAGGGTTGACATCAATTATTCTCAAACAAGACCTCATGCGTTGCCCAAAAGGGGCTTGAACGACGTGAGACGCCTGACATAATCCCACGGCTTGTCAAAAACGATGGCCTCGTAGCTCTTGGTCTCGGCCCCATCCTTGACCTGGATGACGAGCCTATAGTTCGTCCCCGACATGACCTGCGTCTCGCCCCTCACCACCTTCTCCAGCACCAGCCCCGTCTTGGCCTTGTCATTGTGTATCTGGACAGCAAACTTAGCGATATTCACCACGTACGGGTCGCTCACGTCCTTTATCGGGTTCCAGCCATTGACCAGCTCCCTACGGGCGGCCCCATGGCCGAGACTTGGAGGAGGAGGAGGACGGCGGCAGCGGCGAGAATGAGGAGTCTCATTTTCGGAGGTTTTGGCTTCGGTTTTTGGTTTTGGTAACCGCACGTTTTCTTGGGTCTCTTCTTGGAGCGTTGGGTTTGACAATTGTGGATGTTTATTTATGCTTTATGTTCCTGGTGTGAGCTTTTTGAAATGGAACGCTTATCTTGATGTTTTCATGGGTGGTCGGTACGTGTATTTATAGTTCTTGGAATCGAGAGAATCACGGACGCTAGTCGTGTGATTTGGGAAAAATATATGTTTTAGGGTCAACTTAGAATATATGGCAAGGTAATTATTTCATGGATTATGGAAATCAATGCTTGATATTTGACGGAAGCCAAGACGACTTGATTAAGGATGTGAGTAATATGGGAGTTTTGGATTCCACTAAATACAAGCAAAGGCATATTTTGGGCACAATATAGGGAGAAGGACATTAGAAGTGTTAAAAATTGTGTAAAACATTTACTTTAGTGCCAAAAATTTTTGCCGGATCACTTGAGCGGTAAATCAGAGAAAAAACGATCACTTAAGTGCTAACGACGAGAAATTCTAGCAAAAAATAATAAATGGCTTTTATAATTAGAAATTTTATATGACTTGACATATTATTAAAAAAATCCAGTTCATGTGACATTTTGATGTTTACATTTCTTCCTCCTCACCTCCATGTTGTTTTTTCTTTTTTTCTATTTAATCCAGTCCCGATTAAGTATGTGAGTAATACGGGAGTTTCGGATTCCATTAAATACAAGCAAAGGGGCATTTCGGGCACAACATGACTTCATAGTTCATTTCGCTAAGTTCAAGAATAAAGGCGCTTTCTATGAGCTGAACGGTAGTGTCCTAATTTAAGTTGATTTTCTAATCTGATTTTTCCTAGTTTAACGTTTCTTAATGTGAAGTTTCGTAGTTTAAGATTATTTACTTCTAAATCTAGTTGGTTTGATGACCAAGGACGGTTACCTAAGCATTTTCCTAAATAAAAGTTTTGAGTTTGCTGCCAGCCACAACGACAGCTTGCATGGCCTTGCCGAGGCCCCAACGACAGGCGGAGGAAAATAGGGAAAAAAAAAAGGAAAAAGGGAAGGAAAGGAAGGAAAAATAGAAAAAAAGCTAAACAAATTGCAAATATCATCCATGTCAAGCCAGCTATGTCAATGCCGGTCATGTCACGTATGATGATCGACACTGACTGAATCACCACGTGAGCGACTAAAATTGGCTAAAAGGGCTATATTGAAAAATAGTCTAAAAGTTAAGGATTAGATTGATCAAATTAAAAAAAAATTGAATTCAATTCATAGTCAAACAACAGGTTTAGGAATTTTTAGATAACTTTCCCTTTCTTCTTCCTTAATACATTAGTGATCAAGATTTCACTCAATTGATCACTTTGTCATAATACCCCCAAGTCTTCACAAACTTCGTGTTCTTCCAAACTTTGGTCACTTTTTATGAAGGTCCATCCAATTTCTATCAAACTTTTTACTTTCACTTAAGATTCCGTCAATGACTATACAGCATCATTCATATAAACAATACATGAAATGTGATAACATTTTAGTTTTGTCAACTTTAAAATTGGCAAACCTACCAAAAAAGTCATCAACTTATTGCAAATTTACCAATTAAGTCATAAATTTTTCTTTTGCTAATTAAGTCATAAAACTTTTGCATTTGTACTAATTTAGTCCTTTCGGCCTTAGCCACCGCCTGCTAATCCCCTCCTAGGGTTTCGAGCTCCAACGCTTGAACTTGACGAAGAACATATTGGGCATGCGAGATAGGAATTCTCAGAGAGAGAGAGAGAGAGAGAGAGAGAGAGAGAGAGAGAGAGAGAGAGAGAGAGAGAGAGAGAGAGAGAGAGAGAGAGAGAGAGAGAGAGAGAGTGATCTTCTTCTTTTGATTTACACGTAGTTCTTTTTTTTCATTTAATTATTTTTTCCCTTTATTTAGGTAAAATGACATAAATGGTCCTGAATTTTTTTGTTGATATGCAATGTGGTCCATCAACTTATAATTTATTTAATTTGGTTCTTAAACTTTAGAATAATATGCAATGTCATCTCTAAGCTTTCAATATGTTAAACATAGTTTTTGAACTTTTTAATCATATTTAATCTAATCCCTAAACTATATAAAAAAAGTTTAATATTGTCCTAGAATTTAAATTAATGTAAGAACAATATTGAACAATCTTCGTATAGTTTAGGGACTAATTTGAACATTTACCAAAAGTCTAGAGATTATATTAACCAACTTCAAAGTTCAAGGATGACATTGCATGTTGAGCTAAAATTCAAGTATCACATTTACACTTTTGAGCAAAAGTTTAGAGACAATTTGTGTCATTATTTTTTTATTAATTTGTTCAAAGTTTATTAATTAAGGACGTGATAATGCGATATTAGATCATGATCCGCGAGAGATCCGACGCCAGGTCATGCCGGTCACGCGCGGGAAACGGCTGTCCGTCCGTGCTCGGGGAGCCATTTGGTGGTCATAGGTGCACGGTAGCCCAGTGGCGGTATCCGATCAGATCTCGAGTCCCCTTTCAAAGTCGTTAACACTTGTCGCTCTCACCTCCCCTGTCTTCTCTTTCATCGTTTTATTTATTCTAATATTAAATCCTATGCATTATTACTCCTTTGTATCAAAGAAATATTGTACCTCAACATAAACCATAAGATTTTTTACATTAGTATATAAATACCTTGATGTGATCTTTGTGCTCAAATGTTTATACATGACTTTTATTTATGTATAAAAAATCTATGAAACAACTATTGAAAAGTGCGGTTTACATCTAATGGAGGAGATTATACTGATTCTTGCCTAGACTTAGAATATATTTGATTGGGTTCATCCAAGTCGAGAACACGTGAGTTCGACGTGTGCCTCTTGATGGTGATGAAGCCAAAAACTTCAATGGAGGGAGGGCAAAATTTATTGACCTTTGTCTCAGCTAACGAGCTTGATACTTACGAATGCTCGAGCAGTGAGGGAGAGAGAGAGAGGAACAGTGTTTGTCATCGACGACGGTGTTGTCATCGCCCACGGTGGCTAGAGGTGGTTGTGGCTTGGTTGGGATTTGGGCTAGGGGGAGGGAGGAGGAGATTAGGGTTTGGGTGAGGGATTTCTTTGGAGGTGGTCAAATACAAATTAAAATGGACACGTGTTGCGGTCTCATGACTAGTTGAGGCCGTTATGGTAAAAGTCATTGTCGATGGTGGTTATGCCCCCATATGGACAACTTAGATATTTGTCCAAGTTTCAATAATGGTCATTAATCTGTTAGTAAATTTTACAATCACAATAATGAAATTTGATTTTAATTACTTAATGCACCAAATTTTCCTTTTTTTCACAACAAAATTTGACGGGCTTTCTGGAAAACTATTGAGGTGGAGGTTAAATGGCAATGATATGGGAATCATAGAGCCGACCACGTCTCCTCCATATTAGCATCTCATCAAGGAATTGATAAACTATGGCCAAAGGAACCAATTAAAATACAATGAAATCTTAATACATCGAATAATTGAAATTAAAGTTTTACGACTCGATTACATGCTAAAATTCAGTAATCAAGACCGGCATTCACCTTCAAATGTTTTGGCAATATTATGTTGATTAATGACTATTTGTGTATATGTTTCGCTTTTAATACATTTTTTGAATTTTTTATTTGTTCTTTTCTTCTCTTTCCTCCTTTTCTTTTTTTGGATTTTCTCTTCTTTTCTTTTTTTTTCTTTATTTTCCCTTTTTCCCTCACGCTTCTAGTGAATTCACCAGCTTCCCCAATGGATGCACCAAGAGGCTATTGACTCCGCCCTTCTTGGAAACCTTAACGGTTATTGGATGAGTGTCGAAGATGCACACTGAGCCATTCGCCAAAGCAGAGAGGAAGTCGCACAGGAACGAGAGGTGTGGAGGGGGTGCAGAAGTAGAGATTGGTGACCGTAGTAGAACGGTGGTGGAGGGAGCCGAGGGAGGAGGCCACCGTCAGGTCATAGAGGTGGACGGTGGCGTTGCCGTGACGGATGAGATTGGGGAGAGGTGGGAGGGGTAGCAAACGAGTTTGGTTAGGGTTAGGGTATGGCCATCGGGGGAGTGCTTAAGGGGCTTGAGCTTGAAGGCCTAAATGAACTTCTTGTACGAGTCCGCAATTAAACACATGACAGCATGATCCGCCACCTATAGAGACCGAAAATATCGAAGAGAAATTTGCAGAGATGGTGAATTTCTGATCCTCTTTGATGTTGAAGGCAATGGTGATGAAATTAGGGCTTTAGGCTACCGAACAATAGCGGTCTGATCAGGGTATCCCTCACTGGAGGCCGGCAACCTTCATTGGCCATTGATGAGGTTGGGCGGAAAGAAAAAATGGAAAAAGAAATGAAAAAAAAAAAAGAAAAGGAGAGAAAAAAAAAAAAAAAAAAAAAAAGAAAAAAAAGTAATCGAAAAAAAACTAAAATGCTAAAATTGTTGACGTCATGCTAGACATGCCAAGTGGATAGACAGTATTCAGGGCCAAAATTGATCGGATGGTCTCAATTGACATGAAATTCTTTAGGACTCAATTGACAAAATTGAATTTAAAATTGAAATGACAAATGTGCAATAGGTTTGGGACTTTTGGACAATTTTCCCAGTAAAATTCTATCAAAATATCTCTAACATAGGAAATTATGTTAGAGAAACCCTAATAATCTCTAACATGCCCTCAAATTCAAGGTGATTAAGTCAGCTTGAGTTTGAAATCAAGTATATCAGTGTCCATTGGCTAAGACTTGGAGGATGAGGTGGTGTCCACAGCTGTTTATGGCAAAACTTCTAAATCTAGTTGGTTTGATAGCGGCGAGTGTAGTGGTGGTGTAACAACACACGAAATGTCTTCCATATCTAGCTAGTTTGAGGGTGGCGAACCTAGTGGTGGTGTAAAGACAAACGAAACATCGAGAATCAGAGGGGCTGGTGGCCAATGTGTCTGCTTGCAAAATAGTAACTTAGTAAAACATCAAGCATCCTACATGACTAGCTTGGGAAAATTGTTATTGGGCAATGCTGCGATAAAAGCCACCTTTGTGAAAAATAATAAATGCTCGACTAGGTGATGTGCAGTTGTTAACGTTGGCATCGAAACACAACCATCATGGAATTGACTTGACTAAGCACTTCCTCGTATGAGAGTTTTTCGTATGGAAAGAACAGTGTTGAGCGATAAATTATTAAAAAAAATCCCTAATTATCTCTTACACTTGTCTTTCACCAAAGTCATCTGAGTTTTCATCAAACGGGCATCACCAAACGCCAGAAGTCAAGAACTTACCTTCAACAAATAATATTTCATCTGAAACAATGCTTTTCCCTTATTTCAAGTCTGACATAGGTCTGTCCCTTCCCTATAGTTCACGTGAGCGGATATCCTTTAATCCTGACACATGATACTCACATGCCCTTATAAGTATACACGCAAAGCCATGTGTCTCTTCCAAGATGAGACTCATGCTAATTTGAAACCTAAAGACTAACGGTCATCAGCATAAAGCATTAGTCATCTAATTATTCTCCCACTTGGTCATCAACTAAGTGAGACATGGCCACATGTGATTTACATGCAACCTTACATCTAATAATTACTCATGGTCATCGTTTTAATCTTGGTAACATTAGACTCAAATGGTACCCCGCCGTATCACTCTATTTTTCCATTTTGAGAAGCAGATTCTCCTATGATCTTATCTTTCATGAGTTAGAAGGTAGTTGAGGCATCCGATTGTTCCAGATTTTATTTAAGAGGTAAATGAAAACTCTAGACATTAAGTTAGTTGAATCTACTTAACAATTTTAAGCATGGTTGGCTGAGATATGTCATTTTGATGTGGTATAATATTATGGATATGGTGATTGTTGGATTCATTTTGTTTGTTTCATACATATTCAAAAGGTGTGTGATTGGCTTCCTTAAAGTGTGATATGTTTGGGAAGTGAAAATGACGAATATGAACCGAAGTAGATTTACACGTGAAACCGAGTAGATTTACTTTTTGAATCTAATGTACTTACTTCTGAACTCGAAAGGGCTTTACTTTATTGATTTAAATATATTTACTGCTGAACCCGAGTAGATTTTACTTTATGAATACGATATATTTAATTCTAAACTCGAGTAGATTTTACTTTCTGAATCTAAATATATTTACTTTTGAACCCGAGTAAATTTTACTTTCTAAATTTGAATATATTTACTCTTGAACCTGAGTAGATTACATTTTATGAATTAAAAATATATTTACTCATGAACCCAAGTAGATTAGATTTTCTGAATTTGAATATGCTTAATTCTGAACTTGAGTAAATTTTACTTTCTAAATTTGAATATACTTACTTCTTAACCAAGTAGATTTTACTTTCTAAATCTGAATATACTTACTTCTGAACTCGAGTCGATTTTACTTTTTGAATCTAAATATACTTACTTCTGAACCTGGGTAGATTTTACTTTCCAAGTTGACCCTAAAATAGAGAATTCTCTCTTAAATCACACAAGAAGTGTTCGTGATTCTCTCAATTCCATGGCCTATAAATACACGTACCCACCACGCATAGAAAACATCAAGATAAGCGTTCGAGTTCAAAGCCCACACCAGGAAATATAAAGCATAAATAAACATCCACAATTGTCAAACCCAAAGCTCCAAGAGGAGACCCAATAAAACAGTTACATAAACTAAAACCCGAAGCCCAAATCTTCCGAAAATGAGACTTTTCATCCTCACCGCTACCGCCGTCCTCCTCCTTCTCCAAGTTTCGGCCACCCAGGCTGCCCACAGGGCGGCGTTGAATGGGGGCTGGAACCCAATAAATGACCCGAGCGACCCTTACGTGGGGGAGATTGCTGACTTCGCGGTTAAGACGCACAATGACGAGGCCAAGACGGGGCTGGTGCTGGAGAAGGTGGTGAAGGGCGAGACGCAGGTCGTGTCGGGGACGAACTACAGGCTCGTCATCGAGGTCAAGGACGGGGCTGATACTAAGAGCTTCGAGGCCGTCGTTTTTGACAAGCCGTGGGAGCACGTCAGGAGTCTCACGTCGTTCGAGCCCGTTCAAGGCAACGTGTGAGGTCGTGTTGTCAACCCTTTTAGTAATTTGAGAATAAAACAAGATCTGGTTTTCATATTTGGAATTGAAATTGTTAATCTGATCTGATGGCCCATTTCTATTTGAAACATTTGGTGCAATTTGAGGGAGCCTAAGTTTACCTTTCCTTTTCTTGTTCTGCTTTTGCTTTTAAAGCTCTGATCTAGCTTAATGCAACATGCAAGAATTTCGTGAAGGTGGATCAGATTAAGTGAGCTGAGATGAGAAATTTGCATATAACCTTTTCTTTTTCTTCGAGGAGTGCTTTGAAATATTCGAATGTTGATCTTTGACGAAGGGACCAGTAAATTTAATGGATATCACTTTGGCATATGCTCACGTGAACTATAGGGAAGCGACAGACCTATGTTAGACTTGAAATAAGGGAAAAGCATTGGTTAAATTTATGTCTCGAGTTTGAGCCCGCATTCCTATTTGGCTGATTTTGCATGAGGGGCTCACGGCAACGCGAATAGAGAAGGCCACTAAAAGACAAAACAGGGGCACACTTATTTTATTATATTTATTTCGGTGGGCCCAGGTCAATTTGTTGAATGCTTATCAGTGAAGGACTTTCCTTCTTGGACGTGCAAAAGAAACGTGTGGGGCCACAAAAGTCAAATAAAAGGGAAAGCAGAACTAGGTTTTTTTGCTGCATATAAAAAGAAAAGAAATTGAGAGTTTCTTTCTTTTTAGAGAAGACCAAAGCTGCACAAACCCAAAGACGTAAAGAGACGCTCCAATTGAAGCCGCACGAAGGAGACAAAACGTACAAAGATGTTCTTGAGCGTGCGTGTGTTTTGCTTTGGGCTTCAACATGCGGTGATTTGTGCAGTGAGTTTATTTTGTCCAATTAAGTTGTTTATTCGTAAACATTTTCAGTTTGGGCTTAAATTTAGGTGTGGGAAACACTCTAGCGTATGAGCGACTTGTAACTCTGATTCTCCAATTATAGTGGATTATTTGTTGCTGGCTCTCCCCCGTGGATGTAGGTACCGATATTCAGACCAAATCATGTAAATCTCTGGTATCCTTTATCGTTTCTCGTTTATTTATTTAGTATTTTCGTATTGACTTAATTTGCAAGATCCTATTATTTTCGCATTATATTTTCAACAATTGGTATCAGACCTTGAGGGTTGGATTTTCTGGATTGTGATTTGAGGCTTTTGCTTGTCTGATTATTATCTAGAAATTCTGCTATTGCAATAATATCTGGAGCAAAAGTTGAGATTGAGAAATTTAATGGGAGGAACAACTTTGGGTTATGGAGCGTCTAGATGCGTGCGTTATTGACAACCCAAGGTTTGGCCAAGGCATTAGATGGCGAAGATGAGTTGCCTATTATAATGAAAGTAGCTGATAAAGTAGAGCTAATGGAGAGAGCAAAGAGTATAATCCTGTTGAATTTATTGGATGAAGTGTTAATAGAGGTGGTTAAGGAGAAGGATACCGCATCATTGTGGGCAAGATTACAGGCAATCTATGTAACGAAGGGTTTGAACAATCGCTTGTACATGTTGAAGAAGATGTTTCAATTTCGATATACTGAAGATACGTCGATCAGATCCCACCTAGATGAATTTAATAAACTCATGATGGATTTGAAGAATGTTGGTAAGATACTTGATGATGAGGAATAGGGCATGATGTTATTGGCTTCTTTATCGGAATCATGGAAGCACTTTACTGATTCACTACTCCAAGGGCGTACTACAATTACCTTGGAAGAGGTAAAGTCAACATTGCTCTCTAAAGAGTGGCAGAGGAAGTTGCGAGATGACAGTCTAGCACTTGATGTAGCGCGAGGACTAGTGATTCGAGGTAGAGAACAACATCGAGGGTCCAGTAGCAGCAGAGGTAAAAGCAAGTCAAAGTCACGCAATAAAAAGTCTAAAGGACGCGTGAAGTGCTTTGAGTGTCATGAGGAGGGGCACATTAGGAGAGATTGTCTGAAGCGAAGAAATAGAGGTGACAAGCAGAATGCTACATGCAGTGTGGCAAACGTTGCTGAGGAGAGCACTAGTGACGCAGAGGCCGTCTTGTGTGTGACTACTAGTTCACTAGGAGACGAATGGGTGCTAGATTCAAGGTGTTCTTATCATATGACGCCTCATAGGAACTGGTTTACTACTTACCAGACTGTAGATGGTGGTAGAGTTCTGATGGGAAATAATGCAACCTGCAATGTTGTGGGGATAGGAACAGTTCGAATTCGGATGCACGATGGAGTAGTACGCATACTAACAGACGTGAGGCATGTACCAGAGCTCAAGAAGAACCTTATTTCTTTGGGGACACTCGATGATATCGGGTGTAAATACACCGCTGAAGGTGGAGTGCTAAAGGTCTCTCGAGGTGCCATGACAATGATGAAGGGGAAGAAAGTGAGTTCTCTATATCATCTATTGGGAGAGACCGTAACCGGAGCTACTGCAGTTTCATCAGGTGAGTCAAATTCTGACTTGACTCAGTTATGGCATATGTGTTTGGGGCATATGAGTGAGGCAGGTATGACGATCTTCGAGTGATAGGGGATTGTTGAAGGGGGTCAAGCGGGGGAAGCTGGACTTATGTGAGCACTGCATCTTTGGGAAGCAACGTCGGATTAAGTTTACAACAACTGTTCATTCGACCAAGTGAACGGTTGAGTACATTCATTCAAATGTCTGGGGCCCATCTCCAGTTCCTTCGAAAGGAGGTGCCCGATATATGTTGACATTTATTAACGACTACTCTAGAAAGGTATGAATTTACTTTTTGAAGCACAAATCTGATGTGTTTGATCAGTTCAAGAAATTTAAGGGATTGATTGAGAAGCAGTCAGATAAAGAGATCAAGTGCCTGAGAACCGATAATGGCATGGAGTTTTGTGGTAAAGATTTTACTAAGTTCTGCAAGAAAAAAGGAATTGTGAGACACCGCACAGTGCCCGGGACACCATAGCAAAATGGCATTGCAGAACGAAAGAACAGAACTTTACTGGAGCGAGCTCGGAGCATGCTTGCACATGCAGGAATAGGTAAGGAATTTTGGGCTGAAGCAGTGAATATGACATGTTATTTAATTAATCGATCTCCATCATCTGCTATAGAGTGGAAGACTCCCAAGGAAGTATGGTCAGGGAAACCTGTTGATTATTCCAGATTATAAGTATTCGGATGTCCTACGTATGCTCATGCAAGTGATGGTAAGCTTGAGCCGAGGGCGAAGAAGTGCATATTTCTGGGTTATGCACATGAGGTGAAAGGCTATCGACTGTGGTGCACTGATCTCAGATCACCCGGTTTTCTAATCAGCAGAGACGTGATCTTCGACAAGACTGTAATGCTTCAAAGGATGGGTCTTGAGACACAACCAACAGAGCAGACAGATCATGGTGTCAATAGTGAGGTGGAGATTCAGGTGGAGATTCCGAAGACCTCGAAGGTAACAGAAGCCGAGATTGAAGATGAGCCCGCAGTTCCTGAAGTCGGTGATAATGAATAATCAGTAGAGCCGTAGCACACTATAGTCGCAGGCAGACAGAGAAGGCAAATTAAACCACCGGTACATTATGGTTATACAGATATTGCTTATGCGTTGATTGTAGGTGACGAGGTGGAGATAGATAAGCCTTCGTCTTACTCTGAAACGATGGCTAGTTCTGAGTCGTCGCAGTGGCTAGGGACTATGAGTGAAGAAATGGAATCACTTCATCGGAATCAGACATGGGAGTTGATCAAAGTACCTAAGAGCCAGAAGATTGTCGGTAGCAAATGGGTCTTTAAACGAAAGGAGGGCATTCCCGGTGTCGAGGCAGCAAAATATAAGGCGAGACTTGTGGCGAAGGGGTATACACAGCGGGAGGGCATTGACTACAATGAGATGTTTTCTCTTGTGGTAAGACATACTTCTATTCGTGTTTTACTTGCCTTAGTTGCTGCACAAGATCTTGAGCTGGAGCAGCTAGATGTAAAAACAGCGTTTCTTCATGGTGAGTTGAAGGAGTGGATTTATATGAGGCAACCAGAGAAATTTGCTATTCCGGGTAAGGAAGATCATGTTTGTTTATTGAAGAAATCTTTATATAGGCTGAAACAGTCTCCTAAGCAGTGGTATAAGCGTTTCAATTTTTTCATGGCTAGTCAAAACTATTCTCTAAAAGTCATATGGATAGCTGTGTTTACTATAGAAGATTGGATTATGGGTCTTTAATATATCTATTACTATATGTTGATAGCAGCTAAGAGCATGTCTGATATTGTTGTGCTGAAGAGGCAATTGAGTGTTGAATTTGAGATGAAAGATTTGGGTGTTGTAAAGAAAATATTGGGTATGGAGATTTTGCGTGACAAAACTGCAGGAATTTTACGTCTTTCTCTAAAGAAATATATTGAGAAGATTGTTACACGATTTAATATACAGTCAGCGAAATCTGTAAGTACACCTTTGGCGATGCACTTTAAACTTTCAGATAAGTTATCATCGCAGACTGAGGAGAAGGAGGAGCATATGTCTCGTGTTCCTTATTCTAGTGTAGTGGATAGTATTATGTATGCTATGGTATGCACTAGGCCCGATATTTCACAAGCAGTGAGTGTAGTTAGCCGTTACATGAAGCGACCTGGTAAAACTCATTGAAAAGCTGTGAAGTGGATTCTCAGATATTTAAAGTGGACAGCAGACGTTGGAATTGTGTACCAAAGGGACAATAATGGCAATGAGACCACTGGTTATGTGAATTTGAATCACGCAGGTGACTTGAATGAACGCAGGTCTATAGTAGGTATGTATTTACGCTAGCAGGTGGTGCAGTTAGTTGGATGGCATCCTTACAGGATCACGTTGCCTTGTCTTCGACTGAGGCAGAATACATGGCATTGACCTTTATAGCGACAGAGGCGATATGGCTAAAAGGTTTACTCTCGAACTTTAGGTTGGATCATAAAAGTGTTGATATACACTGTGATAACCAAGGTGCGATATATCTAACATACAATCCGGTTTATCATGAGCGAACAAAGCATATCGACATTAGGTACCACTTCATCCGAGATGTCTTAGCGAAGGGTGTAGTTGTTGTTAAAAAGATTACGACAGAGAAGAACCCAGCGGACCTGATGACTAAGCCTGTTCCTTTGGCGAAGCTCAAGCTTTGCTTGAGCACAATTGGCGTCTATAGAGAGTAAGCGCCCATTGGGGCGTTGGGAGAGCAGCATGGAAGATGAGCACTATGACTTGGCTACAAACATTGAGCCAAGGTGGAGAATTGTTAAATTTATGTCTCGAGTTTGAGCCCGCATTCCTATTTGGCTGATTTTGGATGAGGGGCTCATGGCGATGTGAATAGAGAAGGCCACTAAAAGACAAAATAGGGACACACTTATTTTATTATATTTATTTCGGTGGGCCCAGGTCAATTTGTTGAATGCTTATCAGTGAAGGACTTTCCTTCTCGGACGTGCAAAAGAAATGTGCGAGGCCACAAAAGTCAAATAAAAGGGAAAGACGTTTTTGAGCGTGCGTGTGTTTTGCTTTGAGCTTCAACACGCGGTGATTTGTGCAGTGAGTTTATTTTGTCCAATTAAGTTGTTTATTCATAAACACTTTGGGTTTTGGCTTAAATTTAGGTGTGGGAAATACTCGAGTGTATGAGCGACTTATAACTCTGATTCTCCGATTATAGTAGATTATTTGTTGCTGGCTCTCCCCGTGAATGTAGGTACCGATATTAGGACCGAACCACGTAAATATCTAGTGTCCTTTATCATTTCTCGTTTATTTCTCTGGTATTTTCGCATTGACTTAATTTGCAAGATCCTGTCGTTTTCGCGTTATATTTTCAAAAGTATCAGATGAAATATTATTTGTTAAAGGTAAGTTCTTGACTTCTAACGTTTGGTGATGCCCGTTTGATGAAAACTCAAATAACTTTGGGTGAAAGACAAGTGTAAGGGATAATTAGGGTTTTTTTTTAATAATTTGTTGCTCAATAGCGTTCTTTCCATATGAAAAACCCTCATACAAGGAAGTGCTTAGTCGACTCAATTCCATGACATCTATGTTTCGATGCCAACGGCAACAACTGCACGTCACCTAGTCGAGCATTTATTATTTTTCATGGAGGTGGCTTTCGATGCCTGCCGCGCAGCATCACCCAATAACAATTTTCCCAAGCTAGCCATGTAGGACGCTTGATGTGTTGCTAATTTACTATTTCGCAAGTAGCCACATTGGCCACTTGCCCCTCCAATTCTCGATGTTTCGTTTGTCTTTACACCACCACTAGGCTTGCCACTCTCAAACCAGCTAGATATGGAAGACATTTCGCGTGTTGTTACACTACCACTACATTCACCGCTATCAAACCAACTAGATTTAGAAGTTTCGCCATAAACAACTGTGGACGCCGCCTCATCCTCCAAGTCTTAGCCGATGGACACTGATATACTTGATTTCAAATTAAAGTTGACTTAATCACCTTGAATTTGAGGGCATGTTAGAGATTATTAGGGATTGCTCTAACATAATTTCCCATGTTAGAGATTGTGCTAGAGATATTTTGATAGAATTTTTTAGGGAAAATTGTTCAAAAAGTCTTAAACCTATTGCATTTTTGCCAAGTTAGTCTTCAAAACTTTGTCGCAACCTAAAATTTTCTCAGGCAAATGGATTGTTAAGACTAAGCCTAACTCGGGCCCTCCCAAGCCCTACCAATTCGCAACTTAGAGTTTAAGTTTTTAACATGCAAAAGTTTTTATACTTGGAGTCACCGCTAATCTATTTATGGTAGGTCGATTAGAAACCTAAATAAAACATAGGGAGATATGTTTTATTTCTACGAACCAGAGATTCTAAGCTCGGGGACTTGATTACGCTAGATCTAGTCTAACGCCCTTTCGGTACCTTTTCTTTTCAAAAATATTTATGCAGGCAGTCTGGATCCATTTTAACTTAGTCACTAGCATGTGAGGTGATCATGCAAGTGCGCAAACCACCAAAGTAACACCCAATAATCAAAACATTAAATAAATTGCAAGATTGGGAGAATTACTTACCTCAAAGCAGCGTAAGCATCTGCATTGTTAGCTATAAAATTACATCGACAATCCTACTATGATTTCTAATTAACAAGCAGTTCACTCAATATTTTTTTAGGATTTTCACTTATTTCAATGAAAGCTAACTTATATGTAATGACGTGCAAAAATTAACATGCGGTTAATGCAGCCAACATGCAAACTATATGACACGCGACAATATGATCTATTTCTAATGACGGGCAAATGATTTATTTTTGGTATTTTTATGAAATTCGGAATTAAAAATGCCAATTATCTAAGCATGCAATTTTAGACTAAAGAAAGCAAATTAACCTATTCTAGAACACTCTTTTTGGTATTTTTTTTTATCGAAATTCGACATTAAAATCAACCCGAAGTGAACTATCAAGGTTAGAATAATATCTAATTAAACTAGGAAACAAATTACCCTAATTCCTAATTTAAATTAGAAATTATCTTATCTTTCTAGCAAATCTTGATTGTCCTATTCTATTCAAAAAAATGTTATCTAGATATATTCTAAACATGTAACATTATCTTCAAATAAATCGATTCAAATTGCATCTAATCTTTTTGGCTTTTCTTTTAAAGAAACAAAATCAAATAAGAGATAAACACTACCATCAAATCAATATCCACACAATCCGCAAATTTTTCTTATCAAATTTAAATAAGGTAAAGAAATCAAACTAACAGTCACATCTATAGGATTATAGATATCAACAGAAAGTTGATTGGTCAAATTTGGAAAGCAAATAAAATCTATTATCGTGTCCAAGTGATTATAGACAAGATAACGATTTTCCGTATCGCCGCGTATCGTACCTTAGGGATAAGGTCGGATAATCGTCCAGATACGTTGCTAAATTAGGCAAAATTCCTAATTTTAAGTGTTTCAAATATTGCGGATATCACAAATATTATCCTAATATTTAGCAATCCACCAAAGAATATCCACGAAATATTCAAACACCGAAAACTTAGGAAATTAAATATTTCGGAAAATATTCGGATAATGACCTTACCTAATTTGCGGATATCTTCCAAATTCGAACTCGGTGCCGGATCGGGCTTGCGGATCACGGGATGGGACAACCAGTGGTGGTGCTCGGCGGCAGACGCGGCAACGACGATGCGGTGCGATCGATGGGCTCGGCTCACGTGGTCAGTGATGATCAGCCAGCAATGTCCGCCGCTGCAGCGTCACAAGATCAAATTTTTTACTGAGTGTTTTCTCGTTTGAGCGCGTGTTCTTTGGTGCAAAACGCTATGGAGCATGGACGGTGTTAGAAGCTCAGCAGGTGATAACCATGACTGGAAGAGCGACGAGCAGCAACTGTTGAAGCTCGTCAAGACTTTAGGGACGCTCGGAAACTTGCAAAGAAGGAAGAGTGGTCCGGTAGAGACTTTATAGGCGCGACAAAAACACCGGTGATGACGTGGTTCAACGACGGACGAAGCAGCAGTGATGGTCTGGTTTGAAGCGTGGCTATCGCTGTTGCCTCTAGTGGACTAATTGCTGTTGGATGTCAAGAGGCTGGTGAGACTGAGAAGCAAAGTAGGGCAGCAACACGTGTTCCTCTCTCTGTCTTGATATTTCCTTGTATATTCTGAACCTTCTTCACTCTCTTTGCTTTTTCTCGTGACGAAGAACGTGAAATCTTTGCCCGTGAAGCAGTGTGGTCCCTCAAGAACGTCCCCTTCTTCGTGTATAAAGAACGTGAATTCTCTTCTCTTGTATGCCTCTGTTCCATGATCCTCTCACTATTCTCTCATGTATTTCTCTCGTGCTCTCAGGAATTGTATTCTTGAAAATTATGAGAGCCCTCCTCTCATTGAAGGGTATAGTCACATATTTATATTGCAACCCTAGATTAATTGACCGGATTTCCTAGTCCTAATGGGCTTTGGCTTAGGCTTTATCCTTTAATTTTTATTTAATTCCAAATTGACTGAATTAATTTGGGTTTTCCTTTAATTAAGCTTAATGGGCTGATTTAAACTCAAATTAAGACAACCGAGGCCTTTTAGACTTGTGATTTTCGGCCCCCAATCCCTTGAGTGAGCCGAGTACCTAAGCTCGGTTTACGCGATGAATTTTCAGATTTCTCGCCATCGCTAGTCTGATGTGGAATACAATTAACCTATATGAACCTAAACTATATGCTATGCAATTTTAATATTTTTGTTTAGGGGTTAAAATTTAATCCCTAATTTTCTATGCAAATTATTATTAAATAGTCGATCGAAATTTAGGTATCAACAAACTTAAATTTTATCAATAGAGTCCTAAAAATCTTCACGTTTTGCTAATTAAGGCCATTTAGCCTATTTTACTTAGAAATCACTAACATAGACAACACAGCTATCCACATGGCATCTCCAATAGTGATGTGAATAATTTTTAATATTTTAACTATTTTCGATGTATTTTTCTTTCTTTTTTTCCTTTCTTCTCTTTTCCTTCTTTTCCTTTTTTTTCTTTTTTTCCTTTTCTCTTCTTTTATTTTTTTCTTTTTTCCTTTTTCCCTCTATCGATCCTCATCGATGACTAGCAGAGGTCGTCGGCCTCGAGTGAGGGATGCCCATATCACATAGTCGTCGTTTGAAAACATAAAACCCTAATTTTGTCACCAACACGACGAGGCCCAGCAGAGGTTGCCGGCCTCGAGGAGTCGCAATATTGAGATGATACGTGACTCCTTTACCATCTTAAACTAGCATGGTCCATTTCAAAACCACAATTTCATGCACGAATTGACTATGTGTGTGTGTGTGAATGTAAGTCATAATTTTAATGGAAAACCCACAAGTAAATTGACTAGTCGGCATTACACGAATAAATTGACAAACTTATACTGTTCGTAAGTAACAGAGTATATTTTCCCTCTTACAAAAGTATTTTTTTTTTTCATTTTATAAAGCATTCTTTAACTTACGTAAGAATAATTTTCTAACGTAAATAATAATTATGTATCATGATTTGAGAACCGCTTATGTAAAGAATAAATTACACCGATAAAGTATTGGTACTTTCTAAATAAGTCTAATTTTGTCGGTTTATAGACTTTAATTTTTTTTCACGAAAAATATATCTATTGGTGGAACTATTAGACAAAAAGGTGGGTTTAATGATCATAGTTATTTTTGAGGAGATGAAATGATAGAAACGGATGAGAACCAAACTATTCTAAAAAAACAGGTATGAAAATAAAGAGTGATTTATTCTTTACATAAGCGGTTCTCATCCGTATAAGGAAACGCTATAACAGACAGGATGGTCATGCTAGCACGATCCATATTTATTGAAGGACTACGACACTAAATTAGGAAACGCTATAAATAACGCATGTTAAGAAACTTTAACTTAGGAAAAATCAGATTAGAAAATCAACTTAGATTAGCAAAACCAAAGTTCAGCTTATAAGAAAGAGCCTTTATTCTTCAACTTATGGAAATGACCTATGGAGTCACGCTGTACGATGAAATGTCCCTTGGCTTGTATTTAATGTAATCCGAAACTCCCGTATTACTCACATCCTTAATCAGGTCACCGTGGCTTCAGTTAAATATCAAGAATTAATTTCCATAATCCATGAAATAATCAACTTGCCTTATGTTCTAAGTTGACCCTCACACATATATTTTTTCCCAAATCACATGACAAGTGTCCGTAATTCTCTCAATTCCAAGGCCTATAAATACACGTAGCCCCCACCAATGGAAAACATCAAGATAAGAGGAGACCCCAGAAAACGGTTACCAAAACCAAAAACCGAAGCCGAAAGCCTCCGAAAATGCGTCTCCTCATCCTCGCTGCTGCCGCCGTCCTCCTCCTCCTCCAAGTCTCAGCCGCCGGGGCCACCCGCACAGAGCTGGTTGGGGGCTGGAGCCCGATAAAGGACCTGAGCGACCCGTACGTGGGGGAGATCGCTAAGTTCGCCGTCAAGACGCACAATGACGAGGCCAAGACGGGGCTGGTGCTGGAGAAGGTGGTGAGGGGCGAGACGCAGACCGTGTCAGGGACGAACTACAGGCTCGTCATCCAGGTCAAGGACGGGGCCGAGACCAAGAACTTCGAGGCCGCCGTTTTTGACAAGCCATGGGAGCATGTCAGGCGTCTCACTTCGTTCAAGCCCGTTTTGGGCAACGCGTGAGGTCACGTTTGAGAATAATCGATGTCAACCCTCTTAGTAATTTGACAATAAAACAAGATCCGGTTTTCATTTTTAGAATTGAAATATTAAGTCTGATGTGATGGCCCATTTCTGTTTGAAACATTTGTTGCAATTTGGGGGATCCTAGGTTTACCTTTCCTTTTCTTGTTCTGCTTCTGCTTTTCTGGGTCTGATCTTGCATAATGCAACAGGCAAGAATTTCGTGAAGGGGGATCAGATTAGGTGAGCTTAGATGAGAAATCTGCATATAACCTTTTCTTTTTCTTCGAGGAGTGCAATGAAATATTCGAATGTTGATGTTTAACGAAGGAACCAGTAGATTTAAAGGATATCACTTCGGTATCTGCTCACGTGAACTATAGGGAAGGGACAGACCTATGTTAGACTTGAAATAAGGGAAAAGCATTGTTGCAGATGAAATATCATTTGCCGAAGGTAAGTTCTTGACTTCTAGCGTTTGGTGATGCCCCGTTTGATGAAAACTCGCATGACTTTGGGTGAAAGATAAGTGATAGAAATAATTAGGGATTTCTCTAAGATAATTTGTTGCCGGCCTTGGGTGAGGGACGCCCTAATCACATTGCCGTCATTCGACGACCTAAAACCATAATATCGTCGCCATTGCCTTCAACATCAAAGAGGCTCGGAAATTCACCGTCTCTGCACATATCTCTCCCATATTTCCAGTCTCTACGGGCCACGAATCGTGCTGTCATGAATCTAATCGCGGGCTCGCATGAGAAGTTCATTTGGGGCTCCAAGCTCAAGCCCCTCAAGCACTCCCCCAATGGCCGTACCCCAGCCCTAACCAAACTCTTCTACTGCCTCTCCCACCTCTCTCCAATCTAGTCGGTCGCGGCTGGCAACCCCGTCGCGGCCTCCAGCACCGGCGATGCCACCGTCCACCTCTATAACCTAACGACGGCCTCCTCCCTCGGCTCCCTCCACCACCATTCTACTACGGTCACCGCCCTATGCTTCCACACCCCTCCGCACCTCTCGTTCCCGCACGATCTCTGCCCTGCTTCGATGGACGGCTCAGTGTGCATCTTCGACACTGATCCCTTCGTGCACTTGAAAACAGTTAGGGTTTACAAGAAGGGCGAAGTCAATAGCCTCTTGGTGCATGCATTGGGGAAGCTGGTGAATTCACTAGAAGGACGAGGAAAAAAAAAAAAAAAAAAAAAAAAAGAAAGAGAAAGAGAAGCAACAGAAAATGAAAAGCAGGAAAGAGAAGAAAAGAACAAAAAAATTCAAAAAAAAGTATCAAAATATTAGTAAAAGCGAAACCGGTACACAAATAGTCGATATCCAAAATAATCTAGCAGATCATTTAGACTCCCATTGTTACTGAATTTAAAGGAATATTATCACAACCTGTGTATTTATCAACACCCTCGCCTTTTTATAGAACAATAGCAGTCTCATGATATTTAGAATTTTGAAGAAACCGGTGACTATTTTTAGACGTTTAGGCAGATTG
The DNA here is from genome assembly GCA_024733475.1 of Syzygium grande. Lineage (NCBI taxonomy): Eukaryota > Viridiplantae > Streptophyta > Magnoliopsida > Myrtales > Myrtaceae > Syzygium > Syzygium grande. Next base: position 4,375,098 of record JAMXDD010000001.1, read on the forward strand.
GGATTAGAGTGAAAATTTGAAATTTTTTTCGGTCAAAAACAAAGTTCGGATTAGTATTGAACCTAAAATTGGGGGCCTTTTTAAGGGGGTTTTGCGGGAGCAAGGACTAAAATACTAAGAATTTTTGCTAAAACTTAGTATATCCAATGATTTGGTAATTGGATGTTCAAGTAAGAGCGAAACCTATACACAAATAGTAGATATCCAATATAATATTGCCAAAACATTTTGGGGTAAATGCTAGTCTTAATTAACGAATTTCAGCATGCAATCGAGTCACAAAATTTTAATTTCAATTATCTAATGTACTAAGATTTCATTGTGTTGTAATTGGTTCCTTTGGCCGTAATTTATCAATTCCTCGATGAAATGCTAACATGGAGGAGACGTGGTCAACTTTATGATCAATTCCCATATCATTGCCATTTAACCTCCACCTCAATAGTTTTCCAAAAAGCTTGTCAAATTTCGGATGAAATCTTGTTGTGGGAAAAGGGGAAATAGGGTGCATTGAGTAATTAAAATCAAATATCATTACTATGAATGTGAAATTTACTAAAAGATTAATGACCATTATTGAAACTTTGAAAAATATCTAAGTTGTCCGTATGGTGGCATAACCATCATCGACAATAACTTTTACTAGTCATGAGATCGCACCACACGTCCATTGTAATTTGTATTTGACCACCTCCAAAGAAATACCTCACCCAAACTCTAATCTCCTCCTCCCTCCCTCCCTCCCTCCCCCAAGCCCAAATCCCAACCAAGCCACAGCCACCTCTAGTCACCGTTGTCAATGACAAACACCATCCCTCTCTCCCTCCCTCCCTCCCTGCTCTAGCTTTCATAAGTATCGAGCTCGTTAGCCATGACAAAGGTCGACAAATTTCACCCTCCCTCCATTGAAGTTTTTTGCTCCATCGCCGTCAAGAGGCACACGTCAAACTCACATGATCACGACTTGGATGAACCCAATCAAATAGATTCGAAGTCGGGCAAGAATCTCCATAATCTCCTCCATCATTAGATGTAACCCTCGCTTATCAATAGTGATTTCATAGATTTTTTATAAATAAAAAAAAGTCCACTGCAGCAAAGGCAACCACCACCATCGCGATGGTCATCATGGAAACACAACCACCACGATGGTGGTTGTTGTCAACAATGGTGACCAGCTACGAGGATTGAAAGAAATTAAGGAATTGGGGAATTTTTATTGTATTCTATTCACTTTATTTGTATACAAGTACATCAATCTATTTATAGTGTAAGAATGAAAGAAAATAATAGAAAATAATATACAATCGATCACGATTCCCTATATATCAAATCTATCAAAGATTGACCGAATCAATTAGTTCGTAATCACGATTGCCATAATTAGGATCTTCAATCATAGCTTCAACACTCCCCCTCAAGCTAGTAGCCTATATATGTCAAGGACACCTAGCTTGCTTAGTAGGTATGTATATTGCCTTTGACACGGTGGTTTGATGAAGATGTCTGCAGGCTATTCTACAGTTTCAATTCCTTTTGTTATAAGGACGCCTTCTATAATCTTGTCCCGAGTGAAATGAGAATCAAATTCTATATGTTTTATTCTCTCATGAAAGATTGGATTTGCCACTAATTTGAGTGCAGCATCGTTGTCACAAAACAATTCACTTAGTCCATTGACTTGTATTCCAAGGTCCGAGAGTAGCCCTCATATCCAAACTATCTCGCAGGTAGTTTTTGCCATGGCTCGATATTCTGATTCAACTGATGATAGAGATACAGTCGACTATTTCTTTGTCTTCCACGAAATTAATGACTCAATTTGATGCAAAAACCAGTGATGGATCTCCTGGTCATTGGGCAAGTAACATAATCTGTATCACAGTAAGTTGTCATCTTCATATTGCAATCACGAAATAAAAATATTCCAAGTTATGGACATCCCTTCAAATATTTTACAACCTTTGGGGCCACATTCATATGGGACTGTTTTGGGCTATGCATCAATTGGCTGAGTATTTGCACAGCATAATATATGCCAGGTCTTGTCATGGTAAGGTATATTAATTTTTCAACAAGTTGTCGATATCCTGATGGATCCTTAAGCAATGGATCCTCAATAGATAAAGAGGAATCCAAATCATACTCATGGGTAGCCAGCTTGGCATTTTGTTCAATTGGTATCACAATTGGTTTGCAACCTGATAATCCTACTTCAGAAATAATTTCCAAGACGAATTTTCTCTGGCTAAGGCCGATACCTTTGTTAGATCGAGCAATTTCCACGCCAAGAAAATATTTTGGAGGTCCTAAATCCTTGATATGGAAAGTGGAATGTAGATATTCTTTGAACTTTGTAACATGATAGTCATTATTCCATGACAAGAATATCATCAACATATATCAACAAATAAATTGATGAATTACCTACAGTCCACGTAAATAAAGTATAATCGTGCTTGGAATGCTAGAAATGTGCACTTGTTAGTGCAGTAGTGAACTTGGCATACCATTGCCTAAATGCCTGTTTAAGTCCATATAGGGATTTGCGTAGACAACGTACTCGAGACTCCCCCTATCTGCGTAAACCCTATGGAATATCCATATAGATTTCTTCATCCAGATTTCCATGAAGGAAAACATTGTGGACATCTATTTGATGTAATGGCCAATTTCGAATGGTAGCAATGGTCAAGAAAGAACAAATGGTTACTTCTTTGGCAACACGAGAAAAGATTTCATAATAATCAAAACCTTCTCTTTGTGTGAATCCTTTAGCAACTAAACGAGCCTTGTAGCATTCAATAGAGCCATTGGCCTTGTATTTGATTTTGTATACCCATTTACACCCAATCGATTTCCGATGCGGGTATAATGGAACAATATCCCAAGTATGATTCTCCAAGTAGGGCGGTGAGTTCAAACTCCATTGCATGTTGCTAGCGAGGGTCTCGTGCTACTTCATTAAATGAAGATGGTTCCTATGCTTCTAAGATGCGGCTAATACAGTACATATGTTCTGGTGATAGCCAACTAAATGAGACATATGAAGAGACAGGATACTGTGTACCTGAAGAGCTTACTGTATAACATATGTGGTCTTTGGTCCATGTAGGTGGACGAACATTCGGCCCAGAGCGTCAAAGTTGTTCAGTTGGCATCAAGTACTTGTGAGGATTATAAATCATGTTGTGGTGATGAAGCCACCGTGGAAGTACTGGGGGGAAATATCCTCAAATAATATTGATGATTCAGCTACTAGTTTTGAAGATTCCCTTTGAATTGGGATAGACGGTTTCGGTGCAATGACAACATATTGTGGGGTCATGGAAAAATCCTCATCGGATAAGATTGGACGGTTGTCTGATGACGTGAACGATTGTAATGAAGATATCATTTCCTAGAATGGAAATACATCTTCATGAAATATAATGTCCCTGCTTGTAAAGAAATGTCACGTAGAAATCTCCATAACACAACACTACAAAAAAAACATGGGTTTTCCAACGAATTTTCCAACGAAAAATTTGGCAAAATTCGTTAAAAAACGAATTTCCAACGAAATTAGCGACGAACAAAAATTCGTTGGTAATTCGTCGTCACAAATTTTTGTGACAAAAAATTTAAATTTTCGTTGGTAATTTGCAACGAAATTTTTTCGTGGTAAAATTTGTTGGAAAGTTCGTTGGAAAATTCGTCGCTAATTATTCGTTGCAAAAATCATGGCAAAATTCGTTGGTAATTATTCGTGGTAAAATTCGTGGCAAAATGAATTTCCGACGAAAAAAAATTCGTCATTAATTCGGTGTCGGAAATATTTGCGACAAAAAATTTTAATTTTTCGTTGGTAAATTCCGACGCAAAAAAATTCGTTGCAAAATTCGTAGATAAATTCGTGGCTAAATTTGTTGGAAAATTCGTTGCTAATTATTTGTTGGAAACATCGTGGCAACATTCGTCGCTAATTATTCGTGACAAATGAATTTCCAACGAAATTAGCAACGAACAAAAAAATTTGAATTTTCGTTGGTAATTTGCGACAAAAATCAATTCGTAGCTAAATTCGTGGCAAAGTTCATTGAAAAATTTCGTGGCAAAATTCGTCGCTAATAACTCGTTGGAAAAATCGTATATAAATTCATCGCTAATTATTCGTTGCAAAAATCGTGGAAAATTGCAAATTTTTCCGACAAAAAATTACAATTTTCGTTGGTAATTTCCAACGAAAACTAAATTCGTGGCTAAATTCATGGGAATAGTCGTTGCAAAATTTGTCGCTAATTATTCATTGCAAAAATTGTGGGAAATCGCGAATTTTTCCGACAAAAAATTTCAATTTTTGTTGGTAATTTTCGACGAAAACTAAATTAGTGGCTAAATTCGTGGGAAAATACATTGCAAAATTTGTCGCTAATTATTCATTGCAAAAATCGTGGGAAATTACAAATTTTTCAGACAAAAAATTTCACTTTTCGTTGGTAATTTGCAACGAAATCTATTCGTGACAAAATTCGTCACTAAATTTGCAACGAATTTTGTTTAGGGACAATTTTTATTTTAAGTCTAATTATTAGCAATATTAATTTCTACAATGCATAAGTTGCAAAGTCTCACATGATGATATTCGATATTCAATCTCATAATACAAAGAGGTAGCTAAGCACTAATGAACATCAAGGTGATACATTCAAAACATTGAAAGAACGCGGGACAACCATAAAACGTTAGCAACTTTGGTACTCGAGAATGAACTAGGAAGGACTAACAATAAAATCATCAGCATCATCATCATCATCACCAATCGCCGCATCATTGTGTGGCTCAGCATTATGCCCATCATCTATTGGATTAATATGAGGTAGAGGAGGAACCTCATTGCGATCGATATCGAGATGTCGCATGATAATTTGCATTTGTTGTTGCATTACCCTTATTTGTTCGTTCTTTTGTCCAAGTAAATGCTTCATTTCTTCGTCCTTCTGTACAAGCAACTGTTTCAATTGGCTCAATTCTTGGGTCATATGCTCCTCATGTCGTGTCCCCCTTGAAACAGCCGCATTGGAGGATGAAGTTACAGTAGCCTTTGTTTTGTACATCCTTGACAAGGATCCCATCCCAAATATTTTTTCTCCTTTCATCCCACCCGCTGCATCCATCCATAATGCCATACCGTCAATCGATGGCTCAGACACAGGCAACACCATCACCACCACCACCACCATCATCACCACCACCATCACCACCATCACCACTAATAGTGCTCATTAAAAGTTCATCATATTTTTCCTATATTAACATTATAGATGGAAATAAAATAAATTCATATATATTACCATAAATATTAAAAACATTCACGATTTTCATTCTAGTTTCTATAAATTCTGAACTATAACCTTACATACCTTAATAACTTTTGCTCAAGCGCTAGTCCATGTCTTATCTTTTTTTTTAAAATGTACGTTCAAATATAGCTGTAAATGTGGGTTCCGTCCCAATTTATCTGCCTACAAAATATAAACATAAATGAGTAATCATTGAATTAAATGAACTCACATATATAAACAAACTTACCATTCTTCTTTTATGCTCCCCAATGCTGATAGAGCCCCCAGCATATGTAGCAGACGCAAACTAATTATTAGAACTAGAAACTCGATTCTTTTTGTTCTGTTCACACCTTTGCTTATGCTTCTCAGTTTCCCAAGTTCTCGTAATTTCCATCCAATTGTCAGCTGTAAAAAAGGCTGGCTTTTCTTTTGTTCTCTTCGTCTTATTTATCACATATCACATGTGATCACTAATTTTCTTCTTGAAAATTCTTCTAGCCTCATCCTCTTTCATTTCATCCCACGTGAACTTACGCTACAATCAATAGAAAAGCAACTAAAAGTTATCCACTAGGGTCACATATCACATATCCATTACAATGTACTAGACAATTCGTGACAAAATTCATTATTGACCATCAGTATGCTACACTAAACTTAGTTTGTGAGAAAATAGAAAGACAATACTAACCTTGAACTCATTCCACCACAAAGTCTTTACTTCTGCGGGAACACTGCTAAAAGTAGTAAACTAGCCCATCCAATGGTTATTGACTATTTTATTAAGTTCCTTTATAACATATGTAGAATTCGTGAATTTGAAAACATGTTATAATAATATGGACAATGAGACAATGAAGCATACGGATAATTTGCAACACAGACAATTTTGTTTGCATCGATAATTTATATATACGTAAAAAAAATGAAGTACTTACGAATCTCCACATAGGCATATAATGAATCGGGTATCTTCTTCATCATTCAAGTGTTACACTGAAAAAGAAAGTGGAACCGAAGGAGATGGAATCGGAGATGGAAATGAAGTAAATTCAGTTCGCATGTCCCGAGGTTCTCCCCTAATATGTTGTTGAGGGTCGAAGGATGGGCCAATGTGTCCGTATTGTCCATGAACATGTTGTGGTTGAGGGTTACATGAAAGGGCAAGGGAAGAGGACAGGGACGGGGACGAGACAGCAGAAGAGGCTGATCTTCTTTGTGAACCCGCACCACGCATGAGACCTCCACATTTAAACTGACTAGTAAGAAGGTTAGACAAATATATTTAAAAATATGAACGTGTATTAGGGACAGAAAATGATGTAAGTCATTTTGCTTACCATTTTATATCAGAGAGCAATAAATAAACTCGACAAATTGAAACAAACCGACAATCGCCTCTGATAAATAGCAATCTTTGGCCCTCGTCGAAAGAATCTATTGAAATTTTGACCACATCAGATTCCACAAAAAATAAAATGAATCATATTAAATGTGCAGAACAAATTACAATAAGTATCAACTCTGATGCCACATTTGTGCAAATTTATGCCCCAAATATGCTATTTCGCAAAGTTCTAATACAGACGTAGAAAAAAGATCACAAATTACGTTCAACAAGCAAATTTACCACGAATGCAACCCACTAATTTGTTCCCTTTTTAAGCTTCATTTTACCTAAGTTTAGATCTTAGCCCAAAAATCATTAAAAAAAAAATCGACAACAGTGCCGGAATCACGGCCAAGAACCCCACATCTGACGAGCTCGCTCACCACTAGAGGTGTCAAAATGGGTCATAAACCCATTTCTTAACCCATTTATTAGTAAATGGGTCATAAATGGGGTAGTTATACTTACTAAATGGGTCATAAATGGGTAGAAGTCTTATATTAGTGTTAAATGGGTCATAAATGGGTCACAAATGGGTCATAAATGAGTTTACAACTGATTTAAACTCAATGCATTTCTCTCACCCTCACTCAATCTTGCAATCACTTATTCTGTACTCTCATTTCAGCTTGGGTATGAATTTTCCTATATTTAATTAAATATGAAAGTATTTTAGTAATATGGATCTAATCGGGTATGGGTTGGGTATGGGTCAGGTTGGGTATGGGTCAACAAAATTGCATTGTGCATAAATGGGTCATAAACGGGTTAATGGGTCAATTTGGGTCGGACCATTTATGACCCGACCCAAACCCAACCCGACCCACCCATTTGACTGGTCTACTCACCACCCCCCCTCCGGCGAGCTCGTCGGCAAGAGCCCCCCACGGCCAGCTCACCGGCGACCCCCCCTCCGGCCAACTCGGCAATGAACCCTCCCTCCAGACCAGCTCAATCCCATGACCCCCCTCCGCCCGGTTGTGTGACCCACCCCTTTGGCCAACTCGGCGGTGACCCCCCTTTCCAGCCAACTCGACAACAACCCTCCCCCATCGGCCAACTCCACGACCTCTCCTTTGCAGCCAACTCTTGCGGCCCCCGGAAACCGGCCCGTGACACCATTTTATTGAAGGAATAGTTTAGGGTTACCTACCGCGCTGGGCAAACTCGACGGCAAGGTGGACGGTGAGGACACCGGCATCGATAGTAAGGTGGATGTTGAAGGAGGCGATGGTGAGGAGGATAGCGCTGGGGAGTGAGGACAGAGAGGATATTTGCAACAAAAGTGAAGTCTCTGCGAAAATAGACTATAGTGCAATATTTGCCACGAAATTTGAAATTCGTGAGAAAATTCGTGGGAATTGGGGGGCTAATTTGAAATTCTTTGTAAAATTCGTGAGAAATTTCCCACGAATTTTCCCACGAATTTCAAAAACCTCGGCCAATGGTGGGTTTTTGAAATTCGTGGAAAAATTCGTGGGAAATTTCCCACGAATTTCAAAAAACCTCGGGCAATATATAATTCTCCACGAAATTTGAAATTCATGCCAAGTATTGCACTATAGACTATTTTCGTGGCAAAATTCGTGGGAAATTTCCCACGAATTTTGCAACGAAATTCAAATATTCGGCTTTGGGGTCTTTTTTTGAAATTCATGGGAAAATTCGTGGGAAATTTCCCACGAATTTCAAAAAACCCCAAGGCCGAATATTTGAATTTCGTTGCAAAATTCGTGAGAAATTTCCCACCAATTTTGTCACGAAAATAGTATATAGTGCAATACTCGCCACGAAATTTGAAATTCGCGGGAAATTTTCCACGAATTTTGCCATGAATTTCAAATTTCGTGGCAAGTATTGCAATTTCCCACGAATTTTGCAACGAATTTCAAATTTTGTGGAGAATTATGTATTGCCCGAGGTTTTTTGAAATTCATGGGAAAATTCATGGGAAATTTCCCACGAATTTCAAAAAAGCCCCCAAGGTCGAATATTGGAATTTCATGGCAAAATTCGTGAGAAATTTCCCACGAATTTTGCCACAAAAATAGTCTATAGTGCAATATTTTGCCACGAATTTGAAATTCGTGGCAAAATTTGTGAGAAATTTGCCACGGAATTATAGTCGCGTGGCTTTTTTCTGATTATTTCAATTCCGTGGCTAAATCTGAGGCTAATTAGCCACGGATTCTAATAATAACAATGACGACGACGACAATAATAATTATGACAACAATAATAATAAAAATTTATGATAAAAAAAAACACATGTCGCAATAATAATAATAATTACACATAAATAGTAAAAAGTCTCAAAAATCATATTCTTCATCTTCGTCTTCACTTTCATCTTCAGCTTTGTCTTCGTCTTCATCTTCATCTTCATCTTCTTCATAAGCATCATCTTTATTCTCTGTCTCATAATCAAATTATGTACCAACTTGAAAATTTGATTCGCGAATTTTAGTTAAATCCATATCGATCATCGCTCCACATGGATCTCGTAAAGTTGGAATGGTATATTCATCAGTTTCAATCGTGTGACGAACTTTCTCTTGTTGATATGCTGTGTCGTTCCAGTGTTCCCTGATTTTTGTTCGTGCTTTGGTTTTACATACAGCCCACCAATCGACTTTGCCATGTTTCAAACTAGGATATGATGCATAATATACTTGAATTGCTTGTTGTTCCAAGACAAATGGTTCATATTTCATATATCTTTTCTTGTGATTTATTTCGACCAAATTAAATTCGTATGCACATTCATTCCTTTAACGGGGTCGAATTACATGCACTTAAATAACACAACCCGCAAAATTAATGGTCCATGGTACTCTATCTCTACAATTTCATCCAACAAGCAATAAAAATCATCTTTCGAACTACCACTATTGGATAACTGAACACACACACCACTATTTATTGTTGCTTTTCCCATTCCATATTTTCGAGTGTGAAAATTGTACCCGTTTATGAAATATGTTGGCCAAGTTCATACTCTTGACTTTGGACCCCACGACAAATGACATAGCAATCATTGCTCTCCAACATGATCATGATTACTGTAAACCTAAGGGCATATATGCAATGTCATTAATATATATTTCAATGTATGATGTATAAAAAAAATTCGAATAACTTGGATTTTGTCCACATACAACTTACATATGTTGTGAACCATGTTACAAATTGTTCCTCGCACAAACGGTCAAACTCATTTGGTGGTAGTCTAAACATTGAATTTTGGAAAATCCTATTAACAAATACCATTTATATATTAGCAAATGTTTAACACACAATACATATACTTACAAATGTATACTTACTTGAAGTATGGTTCAACTTCTGGATAGTTCAGTAAAATATATATATGGGCTGCCTGCTTTTCTTCACCTGTCAAGTGACTAAACTTATATGCACTGCTTGGTCGACCTAAATAATTAAAAATAGAGTAATTTGCAATTGGGATCAATGGGACCCTCATCATTTCTTCCTGCTCTCCGCCTCTTGCACTACACGTGCGGCTCAAAATAGTATGATGCAAATATTGTCACTTCTTCCACAATATATGCATTACAAATTGAAGCTTCGACACATGCCTTATTCTTCGTTTTTTTCTTCAAATGATATAAGAACTTAGTTGCAATAGAAAAAAAATTTATTGAAACATAATATATAATGAAGTAATTTCAAGTTTATTTAAAACAAAACTTACCTCTCAAATGGATACATCCATCGAAATTGGACGGGACCTACAACTTTGGCCTCATAAGGCAAGTGAACTAAGAGATGCTCCATTGAATTAAAGAACGATGGAGGAAATATCATTTGTAAAATACAAAGAATAATTGGAATATCTCTCTCTAGTTTCTCCATATGTGATGCTTTCAACGCTGTTAAGCAAATATCATGCATGAAATTACTTAACTCTGTAATGGCGCCCCAAATAAAGTTCGGTAGAAGTTCCTTAAAGGCTATTGGAATTAGTCTTTTCATAAATACATGACAATCATGACTCTTCAGACCTGTCAACTTGCATTCATTCAAATCAATGCATCTCCCTAGATTGGAAGCATATCCATAAGGAAATCGCACCAATTTCAACTATTGACAAACGACCCGAATCTGCTCCTTGTCTAATGTATAAACTACTTTTGATTTTAGTCCCCTGCTACTTGCATCCACATCTAATATTGGCCGATCGCAAATATCCCTCATATCTTTTCTTGCGTTCAAGTTATCTTTTATTTTTTCAGTGACATCCATCACAGTATTTATAACATTATCGAAAACGTTATTCTCTATGTGCATGACGTCAAGATTATGATGAATAAGATGGGCCTTCCAATATGGTAGATCCTAAAATATACTGCGTTTAGTCCACTTATATATACTTCCATACGCAATAGTTGTGTCGTGAGGGTTTTCAACAACCGTTGGAAACTCCTACACTCACTCCCAAATTTGATCACCGGTCAACCTCAATGGTGGATATGTTCTTTCGATCCTATTTTTGATGAATTCTTTTTTATTCCTTCTGAATGTATGCTTTATAGGCAAAAATTACCTATGACAGTCAAAATAGCTGAGCTTCTGTATCGTGCTTTAATCTGAATGACTTCGATCTCTTTATATATATCGAACATCCTAAGATCCCAGCTATACTTCATTCAAATAACATTCCATAAACTGAAAAGTCATTTATCGTTCAAAGAAGAGCAGCCTTCATTACAAATATTTGATCGGTAGAAACGTCATACGCAGGGACACCTTCATCCCATAGCCGTTGTAACTCTTCATTCAATGATTTCATATAAACATCTCTCAACTTTTTCGGATTTTACGAGCCAGTCACGATCAATGTCAAAAACACATAAGATATCTTCATGCACATACCGAGTGGAAGATTATACGGAGTTAATATAACTAGTCAACATGAATAACTTTTTCTTGATTTTCCAAATAAGGCAAATCCATCAGCACACAAACCTAACATGATGTTTTGAAACTCTATCGCAAACTCGGGATATGTTCTATCAAAATGTTTCCATGCCTCTGCATCTGAATGATGACACATTAGAGCCTCTTCTGTTTCATGATTTGCATGCCAAGTCATGTGTTCAGTAGTGGCTTGAGACGATAAAACCTTTGCAACCTAGGAATTAAGGCAAGTAAAACATTTGCTTACATGGTCTACGCTTCTGATTACGACCCTGCCTCCTATCGATCTTGTACTTAGGTTAGCTACGGAATTTGCAAGATTCTGCATTTTCATCATCTCTCCAATATAACATACAACCTTTACTACATACATCAATTCTTACAATTGGAAGACCTAAGTTATCCGCTAGCTTTTTCATATCATAAAAGTCACTTGGCATGATGTTATCACGAGGCATTGTTTCCTGCATTACTTCAACAAAAGAGTTGAAGCAATCCACAGACACATTATGCTTTGCCTTGATATTTAACAGTCTTGCTATCACTGATACCTTCGTATGGTTGTCACAACCTGCCCATAAAGGTTCATCTGTTATTTTTAACACTTTCCAAAACTGATTAGATTGAAAAGTTTCATCATACACATTCTCATCAAACCTGTAACTCCTACCTCTTTCAATTGTGATGCATAACTAGTTCCCACTTGTTCAAGTATAGGAGTAAAACTAATACTTGCATGATTCGATTTCGAAACAAATTATGACCGGCTTCATCAAACACTATCCTCTGGTATGGGATCAATTGGTCATAATAGCTACATTCTTCCCCAACTAAAAATTGATCGTTTTTTCGATATCTCTCATCAGATATAAATGGTTCACCATGACAAGTCCAATTATAGTATTTCGGAGTAAACCCAAATCTACAAAGATGTTCTCTAACTTTATCAATGTCTTGAAATTTTTCATTACTACGCTTTTTACATGGACACCTTAACTTATTTCCATTCATGAACTCATATTTACTACTAGCAAAGTCCAAAAATAGTTCTAACCCGATACGAAACTTATCGGTCAACCCTCCATGTCTAGGTAAGTTCTTATTATACATCCAACCCCTGTCTCTTTGCATTGTGTCTGTATAAAAATAAAAAATTCTCGTAAAATATTAAAAATATCATATCTATTGTTTAACATTGTTAATTAAAACCATAAATTTCTAAAAATTAAAATTTTGTTTTTACGAAATAATTACTTTCACAATGAAAAAAATGAAAAAAATTACCATTTCAAGAAGACTTACCAAGCATTTGACTGAAATCTTTGTAGTATAAAGTGGTCAATTTGATGAGAATTGCAACGTTCACTTGGATTGCGAGACCTTCAAATGGACACGTACCTAAAATAAAAACAAATTACTTAAGATGTTTTTTTAATTATTTTTTATTTTTTTCTCTTTCTTTTTCTTTTTCTTTTCTTTTTATTTTTTTTCCATTCTTCTTGGCCGATCGCTGGTCCGGCCACCGACGACCGGCAAGCTCGCCATGGCCGTTGAGCTCGCCTGGGCAAGTTCTAGGTGAGCTCGAGCTCGCCGACGGCGAGGCTGGCCCTCACTAGCACTGGTGAGGGCCGAGCTCGCCATGGTCGGTGAGCTCGAGCTCGCTCAGATCTGGGTGAGTTCTGGGTGAGCTCGGGCTCGCCGGCCATGGTGAGCTCGCCCCTCGCCGTCAGCCCATGCGAGGCTAGCCCTCGCCAGCACCGGCGAGGGCCGAGCTCGCCGGCTATGGCAAGGCTAGCCCACCTGGGCATCAGTGAGGTGGACCGGCAAGGGCGATCCGTTGGACCTTGCGCCATGGCCGACGATGTCTTCGGCGACCAGCCAAACCAGGAAGGAAGAGAAAAAAAATTTTCAATAACACCAAAAAATATAAATCCAATGATGAAGAGAATTGGTGACGAACAGTATTCGTCACCAATTAGTAACAAAATTAGCCACGACACTTACCGGCAGAAAAGCTTTATCGAGATTGATTTGCGCGTATGCGCAGATAGGTAAATCGAGAAAAACGAAAGAGAGAGGGAGAGAGAACATTGAGGGGGATATAAGGAATCAATAGAGATGGATATCATAAAAGTTATTTTCCGTGTCGAAAGTTCGTTAGCAACAAATTTTTTTTTGTCGCAAATTAGCCACGAATAACTTTCCGTGGCAAAATTCATTGCGAATTTGCCACGAATAACTTTCCGTCGCTAATTTCGTCGGAAATTTGCGACAAAATTTTTTGTTGCAAATTTCCGACGAAATTAGCAATGAAAAATTTTTTGTCACAAAATTCATCGGAAATTAGCGACAAAAAATTTTTCACTGCAAATTTTTGACAAATTTTGCTACCCAATATATTTTGTCGCTAATTTCCGACAAATTTTGCAACAAGAAATTTTTTGTCACAAAATTCCTACAAATTTTGCAACGAAAAATTTTTCATCGGAAATTTCCGACGAATTTTGCGACGAAGAATTTTTCGTCACTAATTTCCAACGAATTTAGTTTTCATCGAAAAAGTCGTCACTAATTTCCGACGAAAAATTTTTCGTCGCAAATTTTCGTCGTAAAATCCTAGTTTTTTTGTAGTGTAATATCCTTTTTTAAGAGGAGGGTATCCCATGATAATACATTTAGTGGCACGGGGATCCATTTATCTCGAGGGCCCACATTTGTTGTATAGCATAAGCAATCAAATACTTTAAGATGACCAATTTCTAGTTGTTTACCATAAAGCATTTCAAAAGGAGTTCGACTATCAAGAACTCGAGTTGGCATACGATTAATCAAATAGGTAGCGGTGATCACACAATCTCCCCAAAAACGTTTATGAATGGAGGCTTGATATTTTTTTTTTATAAGGGAGGCTTGATATTTTAGTGCTCTTGCACTCAACAATTCCATTCTGTTGTGGAATATATGTGCAAGAACTTTCATGAAGTATCCCATGAGAGGATAGAAAAGTGTTGCAATCGGAAGTGGGAAGAACTCGCACCCATTATCTGTACGAATTCTTCGTACAGATTTATTGAATTGATTTCTAATCAAAGAAATGAAATTCGACAAATGAGTAAATGTCTGGCTTTTGGATTGCATAAGGAATACCCAAGTGGCACAAGTATAATCATCAACTATTGTAAGGAAAAAACAAGATCCATCATGATAAGGGATATGATAAGAACTCCAGATATCCATGTGAAGTAAGGAAAAAGGACTATTAGCTCAAGATGTACTTATTGGAAAAGATACTCGAGATTGTTTAGCCAAAGGACATATTGGGCATTTTGGATCAGGGAAACGTGCACTATGACCCAAGTGTTGATGTAAAAGGAGATTTTTGTTTTGAATAATTACATTACAAAAAATGCTTTTATTCAACAAATCTAAATCTCCCGAGGAATCAATCCAGAAATACAATCCTTGAGCAACATTACCCAAGCCCATCAGTTTGTCAGTCAAACAGTCGTGAAAGAAACCATTTTCGAAACTAAATATGGCACGACAAGAATTATCTTCACAGACTTTTGAGACAGAACGAAGGTTAAACTCAAAATCAGGAATATATAGGACATTCTTGAGTTTAAAATTTGGACCAAGATGCACAGTACCAATTTTGGTAACATGAGTGACATTTTCATTTGGGTGACGTATTGACATGGAAGATTGTGGACCTTTCTAAATATGGGAAAAGAATTTTTCATTGCATATTATGTGGTCACTAGCACCTAAATTGATTATCCACGCATCAACTAAGAATGAATTCTCCTTGTAAATAAAATTACCTGAGAAATTTGCATTATTGTCATTGGTCTTCAGCTGATTCAGAATTTGCACAATATTTCGGTATTGTTCTTGAGTAATCGTTTGATGTGCTCCATCAATTTTTATTGCGGAAACCTGATAAGTAGAAGATTCCTTCTCCTTTTTGTCTTTGTCATTAGGTTTTCAATGTAGTTTCCCGTATGTATCAATAGTATGGTGTGGGCGCTTGCAATATTCACAATATTTATTTTTGAATTTTGAGTTTTTCCCACTAACCTACCCTGATGACATGGCATTTCGTGAACCATTTGATCCTTCATAAACTGGAGCTGATGTGGCTTGATAGTGACCGTATCATTCGACTAATATGATGGACGAATAAGGACCGCCTAATCCCACGTATTGATTCCAGCAGTCCGTCCGGAAAACCCTAGGGTTTCATTCGTTTACTCTGGTCGCCTCATTTCCTCTGGACGCCACAGCAGCTCTTTGGGTCCCAACACTCCTAAGAGCTCCATAGCCTCCATTCGTCGTCTCCATCGCAGTGGCACTAGGTGGAAAAGCTCCGAGGGCAACACTCTCGCCCACCCGCGTATGATCGGCAGCGGCTTGTCGTTGGCTCTTCTCTTGGGCGGCCAACTAGTAGATCCGGTTGAGTGATGGTGCGGGTTCCATTGAAAGAATTTGCGAACGAAAAGACGAATACGATTCATTCAAAATCAATAAGAACCTCGTTGCTTTTTCTCTTTCTATAATATCTTTGTATTGTCGGAGTGTAGTCTCAGGACCCTCAAGCTACTCCTTAGCTGCCTCGAGCTCATTCCACAGAGCCGAGAACCGGTTGAAGCAAGCAGAGGTTGTCTTGCTTCACTTTAGACGATGCTTGAGTGATAGTGAATAGTTTTGCCCGATCGAGTCGTCCATACATCTCACAGATGCTCTCCCAAAAAAATTTTGAGTCTTCTTTAGGTGGAAGTCCTGCTACAACATCGGAAGTTAGGCAATTGCTGATCCAAGTGCAAACCAACAAGTTGCACTTTCGCCAGTGTCTCTGGAGGCACTCGTCGACCGGAAAAGGGACAGCTCTATCACAAAAGCCGTCCTTGTCTTTTGTGACAAGAGCTCATCGGAAATCTCGAGCCCAAATATTGTAGTTCTCCAGCCTGTTGAGCTGCAAATTAATGAGCTGCAGATTAACGAGCTGTAGTTCGGGACCATCGATCGCCAACGTATACAGTGGATCGCTGAGCTCGGGGCAGCCGACGTTGACGTGTAGGAAACCGGGTTGAATAGTCAAGTAGGGATTTGTCCCTGGACCAAGTAGATTGGATCCGGGTCTGTGACCCGAATTCATCCAACCCAATTCGTCATTCAGGTTGGTCTCATGCGAAGTAAGTATTGGCCCTCCTCCATTTGGCCTAAGGCCAAGGACATTATACTATCTAGGTGGACCATGTTGATATGGTTAGGCCCACGCTTGTCCTAACCCGGTGGCCCATTGTCCCTATATAGGGTACCAGTGAACCGGAAGCCATTGAAATGGACCAAGAATCTGAACGGGAGCATGAGTGATTCCAGCTGAATGTTGAGCACCATCAAGGTGCTAAACAAAAGATCAATCCTCTTGGGTCGAATCAATTTGATCTGACGGAGTTGGAGTTTGATTTTGAGGTGAGTTGATGGCTTCCTCCATTGAAGAATTCCGAGTGTTTTTATCCTTTGGCATGGTAAAAAAATTCTGAATTCCTACTTGGTTTGCTAGTTTGTTTTGCAGGATAGGAACTTGCGATAACAACTCAAAAAAAAAAGGCAATTCTAGACTCACGGAAGCTAGGCCAAGAAGGGCTACTCTGATACCATGAAAAAAATTAAAGAATTGGGTTCTATTCATTTAATTTGAGTACAAGTACATCAATCTATTTGTAGTGTAAGAATGAAAGAAAATAATAGGAAATAATATACAATCGATTACAATTCCCTATTTGTTAACACCTACATTTTAATTTGTCCAAAATTAATTACACAAAATTTAGGGTTTAATGTCCTTAATTCCTAAACCAAAAAAATTATTTAGTTTCAATTACATTGCATATAGACATAGGTACATTTTTCAATATTAGAATATATTTTATTTTTTAAAAAAATTAATTAAAATTAATTAATTAAAAAATTAAAAAAAATCTGAATGAGACGGGTTGGCCCGGCACTCTCTTCTTTTCCCCTGCAGGCCCAACCCACTCCACCTTTTTTTCTTTTCTTCTCGCGTGAGCTGGGCCAAGCCCAGCTCACTCCTTTCTTCTTCCCCCTGCCGACCCAACTGTCCCCCTCTCCTCTCTCCTCTATTCGTCTTTGCCCCAATCGGCCACTTGGGGATTGTGGACTTTCCGTGGCCACCAAAGTCGCAGAGCACGTTGGCCGGTGCAATGCCATTAAGACGATAACTTTTGGATAGGAGCAGGTGACCGCCGACAGCTATAAAAGTCATCATATGAGAGAGTGAAAGGGTCAGTTCACACAATCCAAAAGTAGAACAAAGAGAGAGAAGAAAGAGAAGAGAGAAAAGAGAGAGAAAGAGTGAGTTAAGAGAATTCGAAGGTCGTTGAGAAGTACCACAGTCTCTCCGTCGCCCACGAAACTGACTGGCGATCCCCAAACACCGATCGAACTAGTGAGAATCCCCCATACTTTGTTTCTCCCTTGTTTTTGTGCATCGATCGGTCGGGACTCACGCCAGCCATTTCACACGAATCCTAGGCCATACCATTATTCTCCACAGCCCATACGTTGTTGCCAAAGGTAAGGATAGGTCGCCAAAGGACGGTGCGGCTCCAAAACAGGTCGAAAGTTCCCGTTTTTGGTTGTGCACGACAGGTTTTCAACGAAATGCCTTAGTGAGGCTGAATTGATTTTGGTCGCCAGCCAACGAGTGAGTGATCGGACGACGATCTAGGTGGCTGAGGAGGCTCAATGGGGGTCCCTAGAGGCGGCATTCAGGCCGAAGCTGGCTTAGGTCGGCCGGCGACCCAACCCAACCCGATTTATTATTATATTAATATTTTTATTATTTTTAATTAAAATTATTTTTAAAAATTAAAATTATTTTTTAAAAATCAAATTATTATTATTATTATTATTATTATTATTATTATTATTATTATTATTATTATTATTATATTAAGGTATTCCTTTCAACTAAGCCGAGTTTAGAAAGACATGACAACAATGCGAAACCGTGACGGTCAGGCATCCTTTTAGCTTCACTTTGCTAAACTAGTGTAGATAGAAATCGAACCTCACTCCTCAATGTGTATATTTCTGTGATTGCCATGGTTTCCTGTAAAGTATGTTTTCTAGTCCTACACCTTGAAATTTACATATTTTTTCGTATATCTTGGTTGGTCCATGATTAGTCTAATTTAGTTGTGGATTCAATACCATAGCCATTTCGGAAAAAATAATCACTAAAAATTTTTCATAATATTTACTTTTAAATCATGCCCTTATTTTTATAAGCACGTTATAAATCATCGTTTTCCCATGCGATTTCTTGTCATTTTCAAAAAAACAAAAGGGGGGGAATGATGTATAAATAAAAAAGGACGCACCCTAGTAACACTACCAGCACCTCAGCCTAGTGGTACCTAGGAGTGAAGGCAATCCAAAAGACCGAGGTTCGAACCCCGAAGATGACAACTATGGTGCCGTTGTTGTAAAAAATATATATAAATAAAAAATTTTGCTTCTCTTATTTTTTGCCCAAAAAAAAAAGGAAAATAAGTGATAAGTAGAGTGAAAAATACAGTACTAGACTAAGTCATGGACTAATCCTCATGAGGTCTTATACTCATTCGTTGCTATTTTTTTTTAACAAGTAGTTACGAATTATACCCGTTCGCTAGGCAAAAATGGCCGAGGAAGACGTGCCGATCCGTCTCACTAATGTGGAAAACAAGATGAAGCTGGTCCTCAATGTAATCGAAAATCTCACGAAGCAGGTGGAGTCCATTCATGGCAATCTCACTCCCACGCCTGCATCAATTGAGGTGGTGCTACCACATTCATCCTCTGGCAACGATGAAGCCACAACTAGCAACGGCAAGAAGCCTATGTTAGAAGAGGATCCACTCCCACTTGGAATCAAGGAGGCCAAACTCATGAGTGGGCTAATGACAAAATAGGACAAACTCCTTGTAAAGGTTGAGGAAATGTGGAAGTAGTTACAGGGCCCGTAGTATTCTATCACACTTGATCTATCTGTGTACAAAAAGGTCAAGGTGCCAGAAAAGTTCAAGATGTCAGAGTTCGAGAAATATAATGGCACCTCATGCCCCAGG
This sequence comes from Syzygium grande, assembly GCA_024733475.1. Classification (NCBI taxonomy): domain Eukaryota; kingdom Viridiplantae; phylum Streptophyta; class Magnoliopsida; order Myrtales; family Myrtaceae; genus Syzygium; species Syzygium grande. Next base: position 4,394,894 of record JAMXDD010000001.1, read on the forward strand.
TACCACTTGCACATGCGTCATATGCGAATGACCCAGTATGTCAATAATGAACTCCTCATAATCCAAACCTTTCAAGCAAGCTTGATAGGGTCAACTTTGACATGATATATGTCAAAAGATGTAGATGCCTTCAAATCTTGGGATGATATCGTTGATGTATACCTCTAGCAGTACCAATTCAATAACGACGTCATATTTTCTCGTAACAACCTCGAACACACTGATAAGACGAAAAGTGAGTCGTTCAAAGAATATGTCACCAGATAGAGGAACTTAGCCGTCTAGGTCACCCCAGAACTTCTTGACCATGAACAAATGAAGCTGTTCATTAAGTCTCTTCCATATAAATACAGGTACCGACTGGTTAGAGCCACTGTTGAGTCACTTAATCGACTCATTCCGGTGGGCGAACGCATCGAAATGGGATCGGTGAAGGGTGATTTATTGACCCCGCCTCAACAAGCAATAGACTCGGCACGAAAAAGGAGAATGAGCTCCTTGCAGATATGGATTTCACATACACCCAGACTGCTCATCCTCTTAACAGTTTAGACAAGCAGTGGGCAGCAGCCGGCCTCAAGCCACCAGTAGCCTCAAAGGCAAAATAACAGAAAGCAGTTCACGCCACTCTCTTGGCCTACATCTCAGATCGTTCCCACTCTTCTGGAGAAGAAGTTGCTTGCTAAAGAGCCAAAGCGTGAAAATCCTGAGCGTTTTCCCAATTACGATCACTTCAAGGCATGCGACTATCATTTGGGTGAAATGGGACATTTCGCCAATAACTGTGTTGTCTTGAAGAATAAGGCACAGAATTTGTTGGATGCAAAGATGCTTTCATTCCGCAACGCACCACCCAATCAAGCAAGAGGCGCGGATGTTATCATTGAGTAAACTGAAGACTCAATTTTCCTCCTTTGGAATATAGGCGTATTCAATAGTTTGAATCTTCTCCTATGTGGAAACTTTTTTTGCTTTCTAAAGTCTCATTTGTTTTCTAGGATTCCCAATTTTCTGAATTTTCAATTATGCTTGGAATTTTAGTATTGCAATTTCCATTCCAACAAATATTGGGACCTCTTGAACGAAATATAACAAAATGTTGGGACCTCTTGAACGAAACATAACGAAATACTAAAAAGATGTATCTCGTCTCTTGTCCTAGCCCAAGTTTGTATAAACAGCTAACATGTTTTTCCTTAAAATGCAGGAAGCGCTTAATTGGAAGAGTAGACTAAGGGGCATGGAATTCCCCCAATCCATCAAAAAGGGTGTACTTCATTCCTAAAGTTCATCCACGTTAGCATAGAAATAACATATCCTTTCCTTTTATATAGGACGAATTTGAATAAAGATCTAACACAAGCAGCTGGAAAGACTTTGCATATGACAAAATAATGTTGATACTAATCCTGACAACCATGGAAGTCTCGACGGTAATCATCAGAAAAGATTACGATGTCCATATCAATCGAAGACATTTAAAGTCAAGATTAGCTTTGCTGCAAAGATACCCATGGAAGCAATTGTACATGCCCTGTGTAGTCAGGAATCAGAGGATTTCTGAGAAGCTCCTTAACATGCCGAGACCGCATTGACACAGCATGCGCCGAGGAGAGGACCGCCTATTTGGAAGCACCCTTAATTATAGAGGATTTTATTCGAGCTTCAAGACCAACCATGAGAAAAGAAAAGACTCTACTAGCTTTGAAAACAAAAGAGAGACACGAGGGGTAGTTTGGTATCGTTCTCGATTTACCCTTGATAATTTTATTCCTAACATGAGCTCATGTTATTATCAACAGGAATTGTCAACATCTGAGAAAAGCTCAAGGAGTCAATAGCTTAAACTCAAATGAAGGGAGTCATAAAGGGTAATGTTATATCATTCTCAATTCTTGTCCCTTAATGAGTCGTTCACTAACACGATCTTTCTTATTACCTTGTAGGTTTGCCTCGTCATTGCAGCATAGGTAAGTATCTCTTTCCCTAAAAACTCTTCTCACAAGAGTAGAAAGAAACAAAGAAGAGGAAACATGTTAAAGCAAATGGATGCTTAATCTTAATCCTCCCCCAAGTGCATCGCATGTCTTTTGAAAAGGAATTTTGCATAGTAATTTTACCTATTTCATTCTCCAATTTCATGTGAAAATTTTGACAATTTAACGAATAGTGTTGAACTGCTCCGATATACTGAACGAGATGTGTTAGGATAATGAAAGGGAATCCTTAGTCTATACACATTCTCACGTACTAATCCCTAGCAAGACAAGTGAAAAGGTTCTATGTTTGCAAGGTAAAGGAATTTCTCGTATAAGGTACGGTAGCTAAAATGACGAGAGACAGTTCATTTCTCTGCCCCATACACTAACTGGTGATCCTTTGCTTAATTATTTTGAGCTCATATACTTGGAAGCTCCTTTCAAATTACCCCTATCTAAAACCATCTCACATTGGGGCAACTCGAGGTAAGTCGACATTGCGAAGTGAGAAAAATAAATAGAAATTTTCTAACTCTCACTTGCATCAATATGTGAGTGTTATTATTGCAATTGAACTCTCACAATGATTTAAGTACCCTAGGATGACGAAGAGTAATTCTTTATCTATCCCAAACAATCATATCCCTTGCTAGCTCAATTAAGCTGGCAATTTCATTTCGTATGAACTTAATTGGTAATCATCCCCCACATTGGGGCAATGCGAAGGTCAACACAATTCAAGCATCATGGTCCAAAGTGCTGGATGAAGATGAAGACCCCAAGAGTCTAATAATATTGGTCTTATTCAAACTTGTCTAGGCTAGTTCCTAACAATACCAAAAGAACAACAAAAAAGAAACATGCTGAAAACTAAGGGCAACAAAAAAGTAATGTATCTAGTAAAAGCAAAGGTCAATGCCCATGGACAAAAATGCGATAAAAAAGGCAAAGGAATTTGTATCCCCAACCGAATTTGCAATTGTTGGACAAAAGTCTAAGAAGCCAAAGCACGAGATTACCCAAGGAGTTTGCAAAAAAAAAGATCCTGACAGTGAAGAAAAAGATAGGCGACAACGCCAAGATGATTCCCAACTCTCACTCTTACACACATTTTTTAGCCCAACGATCTTTCGTGTCTCAACCTGTGAGCCAAATTTATGTTATGTCCCTCATAAAATCTCTTCTGACTATGGCATCTGAATTAACATAGAATTTCAAATGTTTATAAACGCTACTCGAGAAAGTGCGAATAAGACTACTTATATCTCATTTTATAGGGTTTTTGACTTGTAAACTCGGAGATGATTGCATTATATTTTTTTTCATGGCCTTGACTTGGACAGTCTTCTTTGTTAAGCCATTGACCAAGCCTATATTACGATCCTGATAAAGACTTCTTATATTGGTAAAATCGTACCGCTTGCGAGAAAACTCAGACCCTTATAGATGTGATGATGTTTAGATTGAGTATTTTCAATATTCCCGCATTAATAATTGGGATAAATAACCCTTTTTAATGAGAGCGAGTGGAAAGTCGTTTCTGACTAAAGATCCCTCGTTCGACATCTTGAGAAGTCCACCTTGCGAGCGAAAATTATCTCATTGATAATTACCCTCAGTGGATATTTGGTGATGCAAACATGGCAAAACCATCATGTATAAGATTTAACTGAGTTATCTACAGCTCCAGTGAGCTTTGAAATGAGCATTCTGGAATAGCCTAACTTATCTATATCCTTGATGAGTGTATACATATTTGCTCTAATCGTCTCTGACAGATAAAATGTCCTTAAGGACTCAAAGAGCACTAGACGTCTAACTGTCTCCAAAGACATCCCAAAGACTCGAATATTCTCCCCAGTTGAGCTGACACGGCACGCTTTTGCATAGCGAAGTCCCTTTCAAGACTTGCTGGCAAGGATCCACCAGGAAAATCATCAAATCCTTGGGCGAGGACCTCCAGGTGCTCATTATTTGAGTCTCTTCAAGACCTGCTGACAAGGACCCACCGAGCAAATCATCAAATTCTCCAGCAAGGACCCCCCAGGTGCTTATTATTTGAATCTCTTCAAGACCTATTGGCGAAGATCCAAGAGACAAACCATCAAATCCTTGGATAAAGACCCTAGATGCTCATTGCTTGAGCCATTTCAAGACCTGCTAGCAAGGACCTACTGGGCAAACCATCAAATTCTCAAGCAAGGATTCGTAAGTGCGCTCAATGTTTGAGCCTTTCCAAGACCTGCTGGTGAGGACCCACCAAGCAAACCATCAAATCCTCGGGCGAAGACCTGTAGGTGCTCATTGTTTGAGTCTTTCCAAGATCCACTGGCGAGGACCCACCAAACAAACCATTAAATGCTCGGGCGAGAACCCTCGTGTGCTCATTGTTTGAGTCTCTCCAAGATCTGCTAGCAAGGACCCATTAGACAAACCATCAAATCCTCGAACAATGACCCATAGATGTTCATTGTTTGAGTCTTTCCAAGACCTGTTGGCGAGGACTCACCGAGCAAATCATCAAATCCTCGAGCGAGGACCCTGGGTGCTTATTGTTTAAGTCTTTGTAAGACCTGCCGGAGAGAACCCATCAAGCAAATCATCAAATCCTCAGGTGATGACTTCTAAGTGTTCACATCAAGCCTTTTTAGGTACATCTAACAAAATTCAAGTACTTCAACAAGCAAACAAAATCTAGTCAAAGTGACCGAAGATATGTTCGGGTCCTAGGCAAACGATTTCCTCTCATCAAAACGACCGAAGATAGATTCGAGTCCTCGACACATATAATCAACTATCTGGAATTACTCTACCTTCTTGGTAAGGTAAGTAACCTCAAGTATATATTTATTTGCTTTAGCATGCATCATTTTATATTGCATCATGAAAATGAGACCCTTGGTCCTGCCAAAAATAGCATCCATCGTACATGCATAGGCCAAAGTCGAGTGTCATTTTATCTTTGAATGCAACTTCTATGAACCCAACCTCTGCGAGCTCACCTTCAAAGAGGGGCAGCTATTGACACCTACTTTATTATTGCTCGAAATTAATTACACAAAATTTTGGGGTTAATGTCCTTAATTCCTAAACAAAAAAAAAATTATTTAGTTTCGATTACATTGCATATAGACATGGTGCATTTTTGCAATATTAGAATATATTTTCCTTTTTTAAAAATAATTAATTAATTATAAAATTAGAAAAATCGGAATAGGTCGGGTTGGCCCAGCTCTCTCTTTTTCCCCCGTGAGCCTAGCCCACTCTACCTTTTTTTCGGTTCCTCTTGCACAAGCTGGGCCTGGCCTAACCCGCTTTTTTCTTTTTCCCCCCCGCCGGCCCAGCTGGCCCTTTCTCCTCTCTCCTCTATTCACCTCTGCCCCAATCGATCGCCTAGAGATTGTGGACTTTCCGCAGCCACCAAAGTCGTGGAGCAGGTTGGCCGGTGCAACGCCATTAAGACAATGATTTCTGGGCAAGAGCAGGTGGCCGCCAGCCGCTATAAAAGTCGGCGAACGAGAGAGAGAAGGGATTGGTTCATACGATCTAGAAGCAGAGCAAAGAGACAGAGGAGAGAAAAGAGAGAGAAAGAGAAAGAAAGAGTGAGCTAAGAGAATTCGAAGGTGTTACGGCTAGTGCTATCACCTAAAGGGGATGAATAGGTGATTTTACCAAATTGGATGATTTAAACGTACAAAATGAATATAGTCAAGATCAACAACTCGTATAATCAATATCAAGATAAATACGTATGACAAACTTGTATACAAGTTATCGTCAAATGATTGTGTTTGATGACTATGATGATGTTCCAACGAACTCGTTTGATAAACATGTATGCATTATAATATCAATAATAATAAATGAAAGTTTAGGGATAGAGAATACTGCACACAGATCTTTATAGTGGTTCGGCTTTATCAAGCCTACATCCACTCTCCATGCTGGTAGCCTGTTGGCTATGTTTCATTATTGAATCACCAAGAAATTATAAGAGCAGTGCTTCTCAGATGATAGATGCACTATCACATATACTCTTCACTCAAGTAAATTTCTCTATGAAGTAACAACGTAGAATACAGTAATCACAAGTGTGTAAAATCGAAGCTCTATTTAGACTTTGGAATTCTCGATTTTGGTTATTCTTCTTGTACGACGTTTGCACTCATTTTATACTCCTCTATGTCCAATCTCTCTGTTGGACAGTCTTCAGAGAATTGATCTCCAAATCAACCCATTGGAGAAACTTTCCAAAAGAAAATGCATAGCCATTAGAAGAACATCCTCAATTTCAGTCCCTGGGAAATGGTTATGGGTTAAGTTTGGTAGTTTTTCAATTGGAACCAATTTTTTACTCTTGTTTTGGAAAACCCTATTTCGGATCTTTTGTACCCCTTCATTTTGTTATTTTTATGGAGACTTTTGTGATCCGAATTTCCAAACACTTTATTCTTGAAAGTTGTTCCAAACATCATGAAGTTTTACATACAATAATTTCAGAATTTTTGGACTTAATATGAGTAGTACGATAGCCCAATTTCCGGACCATGTAAAACTATCCAGAATGAGTCTTTCGGTGATGTTCACACTTTATTTATTTTCTACAAGCTTTTCTGGACCGATTTTGGAAAAGTTTCCTTCACAAAAGTTGTTGAAAACTTCTTTTTCTATAACATATCTAAATTTGGGAATTTTTCGAGATGATTTAGATTCTGGACAGTGCTTACTTTGAGAAACAAGAATTCTGTTCTAAAGAACTGTTTTTAGTCTGTATTTGAGCTACTAAAAATGGTGTTTACAGAGAGATTCAGATTTCGTGTGAAAAATGTTTGTTAAAGCTTTGTTTATAACATATTCAAATTTGAGAATTTTCGGAGTCCATTTACTATGTTTTTAAGTCCGATTTTGTGAATAGTGCAAAGCTGTCCGATTTTATCAGATTTCAAAGATTTAGCATTTTCTATACGAGAACGTTGGAATTTTGACTTGATGTCTTTTGGTGATTTGAAGTATACATTCTAAGCTTTCAAATGAGACATGTTATGCTTTGATTAGAGGTCGGTCCAAGGGGAAACCAAGAGAGAGAAAAGAGAGAAGCAAGCTTTGAATTGGATGATTCTAGAGAAGTCAAAACTTAAAGCCCAAGATTGGAAATAAATGACTAAGAATGAAGCTTGTTCAAGAAGCCTAATTAATGACCTTAGACTTTGGAGGCCTCTTCACCATGGCATGCCATTAATGAAGATATGCTGAGTTGTCCCTTGCATTTAATGCCTTGGACATCAATTATTGCTAGAACCAAGAGGAGAGTCGGCCAAGGAAAATGGTAGCCGAGAGAGAGAGCTCGCTCAAGAGATTAGCCGAGAGAGAGAGAGAGAGAGAGAGAGAGAGAGAGAGAGAGAGAGAGAGAGAGAGAGAGAGCGAGAGAGAGAGAGATCTAGAAGCCAATTGTGGTTAGATTTTTCTAGGTCACTCTCATCATGACAAGCCTTAATGGAAATTGGACTTTGAGGCCCCCATCATCATGAATATCATTAATTAGCTTGGACTTTGAGGCACCATCATCATGACTAATATTAATAGTTTTGAGTGAGAAGCAAGTTTGGAGTCTTATAAATAGGAGAAGCCCCCCCTCCCTTTTTCACACACATGGCCATCTCTCTCTCTTCATTCTCACGCCATTCTCATGCCAACACCATCCACCATCTTCCTCTCCCTTTTGTTTCTTGATTTTCTCACGTTTTGGCTCGAGAAGCCTCACGCCCTAGAAGTCCCGAACCGACCCGTGTTTCGCCTCATTTCCACCCAAGAGCCCATGATTTGGCCTTTGTGTGCCTCGTATTAGTCGGCCAAGCAAGGAGAAAGCCCGAAGATCACCCGAGCTCGCCCGTTTTTAACTCGTTCTCTAGTTTTGTTAGTCGTTGAGCAAGTAAACTTCCTAATATTGGAAAAGAAAATTGTGATACATTGTGACACGGTTTGTTTGGACCGTTTCTCGATCGTTTGGTTGGTTGTAGTTGGTTCATTTCTCGATTTAATCATATTTCGTGTTTGACGTTTGTTTTGGAGATAGAACCGAGACTTGAATGGCAAAGTGCACATGTTATAGCCATGCTTGATATTTTCGTGTGTAAACTTTACTATTGATCTGCCATCAATGCGGGTGCGGTAAGAGCCGACTTGTGCTAACGGCAATCCCCTTGTCCTCGTTTGATATTAGTAGGTTTATTTCCTAATTCTTCCCGACTCATCCCCCGTTGTTTCCTTTTCAGGTATGAAGAATGGCGTCTCCCCCAACTCGGTTAGGCAACCCCATGCAAATGAGAGCCGAAGTGCTCACCATAATAAATGCTCGAGAAGGCCGAGCCTACCACCAAATCACGGCGTTTGTGATTATCAATGAGGGCCTAACGAACTTGGTGCCTCACCCATACGCAGAATGGCATAGCTACACTGATGGAGAATGGGTTGGACCCTACGTGGGTTCAATGAACCTTTTGGTAGTGTAGGCAGGCCGACTCCGGGGCATGCCACAGGTGGGGTGTAGATCGGCCATGCAGACGGGAAGTAAGGAGGAGATATGGATGGAGTTAAAAGCGAGAAGATGAAGTAAAAAGGGATAGGATCATCCAAATCGAGTTTTCTATTCATAGTCAGCTAGGAACGAATGAGCCTCTAGAATATGCATATGAAATATGTGTTGTTTGTCATGGCCTAAAAGGCTTGTTGAATATGTTTGCATGCACTGTAAATATAAGATTTGCTCATAATGCTATTTGTCTAAATTCTGCTGTTGTTCTGAATGTGATTGTTCGAGTTTACATTTTCGCTTGTGCTTATTAAAAAGATAACAATGAACAAGACGTCATGTTTATGACCTCAAGGTGGGGGCGTTATAGTTTGTTTCACGGAAAATAAATGATGTGAAAAATATCTTCCAAAAAAATGATCTCTTGTATCATTTATAGAAATGAATGGGTAAAAAATATTTTCTTCGTTAATGAAATTTGTTATCGATAATAAAAAAATTTTCTGTTGGTTAATTATTTTAAGCGATACAAAAAATCATTTTTAGGAAAATGTTTTCAAAATCATTTATTTTCCGTGAAACAAAGAGGGTCTCAATGATTTGGCAAGATTATATTGGATATCGCCTTTTTGTATATAGGTTTTGCTCTTACCTGAACATCCAATTACCATATCATTGGGTATACTGAGTGTTAGCAAAAATTCTTATTACAATCCTTACTCTGGCTAACTCCCTTAAAAAACCTCAACATTAGGTTCAATTTTGTCTCGAAATTTTTTTGTCTTAAAAAAACCCACAACTTTTACTTTAAACCCAAATCTACCCACACGCCCAAAAATTGCCACTAGTTTCTGGCTAATTCCAAAAAAAAAAAAATACCAACTTTACTTTAAGTGATAATTCTAGCCTTACCTTTTTCTTTAAAAAAAAATCAACTTTTACTCGAGTCCCAAATCTGGTCCGTGACATTAAATTTTCAAATTATTCAAGCCAGATTTGAGATTTAAGTGAAAGTTTGTGATTTTTTTTATGAGTCATAATTATCACTCAAGGTAAAGTTTGTATTTTTTTCTTGGAATAGGCATACTAGTTTCTTTAAAATTATTCTTATCAGGGTCAGTTAGAGGTATATCGTCACAGCATGCATCTTCATCAACACCATCGCCTTTGTATAAAATAATAGCAGTTTCATAATATTGATAATCTTAAAAAAAATCAGTGACGATTTTTAGACATTTAGGCAGGTTGAGATTAGAGTGACGGTTTGAAATTTTTTCAAATAAAAAAAAAGTTCATAACAAAATTGAAATTAGACCTAAAGGTAGAGGTTTTCAGGGAATCCCGCCTCCTTGCTCCTAAAAAGACTTCTGTAAGTTCTTAGTATTTTTGTTCTTCAAGATAGTTCAAAAACATGAAACCCTAGATTGTGGGGCAGGCACTGCATTAAATGAGTGGTGAAGGCATGTGAGAGTGTTGTTGGAAAGAAGATGAGCCCAAAGGTCGATTGGATATAAATGCAAAAGTTAACTAAAAGTTGGATATGTAGTTATAAAGAGTTTTTTTGTATAGAAAGGGATGGGAGCAAATTAACTTGTTGTGTCTATTAATTGAAAAGTAGCTGATTCCTGGTTCCTCCAAAGGCCAATTCAATTAAAGCACGAACGTTTATAGACTCTGTAATGGAAAAAAGATTTTTATTTATACTATCTTTGTACATGATTTATGGCCTTTTGAATTCGAAATTTTCGATTCTATGTTATAAAATAAAGTTCCAACTACGCTTGACATACATCCGGGACACATCCGATGATTCAATTCTACATAAAATGTGTGTACGGATAAAAATTCTCGATGTGTACATCTTTGAAAGTTACTTAATTGTAAGTTTGGAACACAAAAAGTGTAGACTATTAGGCGAAGAGAATTATACTCTAAGGTTCTAACTTCAGACTCCTTATAAGCTAATAAATAGAAATTCTATAACCAACTAAAGCTCCGCTTGTTTCTTAGAAAATAAACGATTTGGAAATATTTTCGAAAAATAATCGATTGTACGCTTGAAAAATTAGTTGATAAAAATATTTTTCATTATCGATAACAATATAAGTCTAAATATTTTTGCAGACGATGAAAATATTTTTTGTTTGTAAGCAATAAAAAGGATCGTTTTTAGGAATATGTTTTCCAAATAATTCATTTTCATGAAACAAATGGAGACTTAAACAAATACACAATTCACCCGTAAAAGTGTTCTTTCCTTCTTTCTTATTTCTCTTTTAGGAGAAAGTGGGTTGTACAAAGATCAACTCCCAATGGTTATTTCTTGCTTGTAAAATAACTCTAATAGGTTACAAGACAAGCAATATGCATGCTTTTGCAATCAATTGTTATGATGCACGAACATATATGATGTGATGGACGCAATGTTATCATCTGACGATATCGTGACGATATTGTAGTTTAGTCTTTCTTGATGCGTATTACATATGGGTTCCAAAAAAAATATAAAAATAATTTTTTAATGTGCACAGAACATTTTAGGGTCAATGATAGTCTTGATTGCTAAATTTCGGCATGCAATCGAGTCACTAAACTTTAATTTCAATTATCCGAGGTACTAGGACTTTAGTGTGTTGTAATTGGTTCCTTTGGCCATAATTGATCGATTCATTGATTAAATGCTAACATGGAGGAGATGTGGTCAACTTTATGATTTCCATATCATTACCATTTAACGTCCACCTCGGTGATTTTCAAGAAAGCTCATCCAATTTCGGTTGAAATCCTATCGTGGAAAAATGGGAAATTTGGTGCATTGAGTAATTAAAATCAAACTTCATTATTCTAATTGTAAAATTTACTAAAAGATTTATTGACCATTTTTGAAACTTAGAGAAATATCTAAGTTGTCCATATGGGGTACAACGATCCTCAAAAATAACTTTTACTATAATGGCCTTTACTAGTCATGAGATCGCAACACGTGTCCAATTTAGTTTGCATTTGACCACCTCTAAAGAAATCCCCTCACCCAAACCCTAATCTACTCCCTCACCTCCCCCCCTCGAACTTTCATATAAGTATCGAGCTCATCAGTCGTGACAGGGTCGATAAATTTCGCCCACCCTCCATTGAAGTTGTGGCATCCATCGCCGTGAAGAGTCGCACGTTGAGCTCACAAGACCACGTCTTTGCTAAACCCGATCAAATAGATTCAAAGTCAAGCGAGAATCTTCATAATCTCCTCCATAATCAGACGTGACCCTCACTATCCAATAGATTATTCCACTCATTGAAAAAAAAAAAAAGAGGTCATATGTAAACATTTGAGCACAAAGATCACATCAAGGTATGTATATACTAATGTAAAAATCTTATGGTTGATGGAGAGAGGTACGAGATTTCTTTAATACAAATGACTAATAATGCAAAAGGATTTAATATTAGGATAAATAACATGATGAAAGAGACGGCAGGGGAGGGGACAGCGACAAGGTGTAACAACGACACGAAGGAAAGACTCGAGATCCCATTGGACCCCGCCGATCGGCTACCGTGCACCCGCGGCCACCGAATCGCTCCCCCGGGCGCGGCCCGGCCCGCCGTTTCGCGCCGCCCGTGACCGGCACGGCCTGACAGCCGTCGGATCTTCCGCCACGTCCTTTGATAATAAAACTCCGCACGAAATTAAATTAAAATAATAATTAAAAAAAACAGAGAGTGGAAAAATAAATCAGATTAAATTAAAAAAGGAAAAGAAAATAAAAAAACACAAACGAACTGCATGTAAATCAGCAGAAAGAAGGAGAAGAAGAAGATCACGTTCTCTCTCTCTCTCTCTCTCTCTCTAGAATTCCTCCCTCGCCATGCCCGATCTGTTCTTCGTCAAATCCAGGCGCTGGAGCGGGAAACCCTAGGCGGGCATCAGCAGGCGGCGGCGGAGGCGGCGGTGGAGGCGGCGGCGGCGGCGGCGGCGGCGGAGCGTTACTCCATGGAGGATTGCGCGGGAGGGAGCGAGGGCCGGTGAGTCCCCGCGGTTTGGCCCCCCCCCCCCCTCCTCGGGGTCCGTCCGTTCGATCGAGCCGAGGTTGTCGGCGGCGAGACGCGTCTGGTATTGGCGGAGGACCCCCTACCCCTCCCCGCCGGGAGATCGCCCGAATCCGGAACTCGGACGATGAAGGGGCTTTTCAAGTCGAAGCCGCGGACCCCGGTGGACGTGGTCCGGCAGACGCGCGATCTCCTCATCTTCGCCGATCTCAACGGCGATGCGCGCGAGAGCAAGCGCGAGGAGAAGGTCCGATTCGGTTTCTTTTTTTTTTAATTTCGATTTTTCCTTTTCTTTCCTTTTGTGCATGAAGTTGTCCGTTGTTCGGGTGTTGTTGTTTCGTGGATTTAATGATTGAATTGAAGAAGCTGGAATCAGGTTTTGTTCGGCTGGTGATTGGTTTTTCTTCCAATGGAGGAAAAAGAGTTGCATTTTTTAAAATTGCTGCAGTATCTTCGGAGTAGAACTGTAGAAGTTTACTTCCGGTTTTCCTCTAGAGTTTGGCGCTTTGAGCTGATACAGCTTCATTAAGTGTTGGACTATTTAAGGGTTCTTCTTCTGAGGAAATTCCTAACGGATTGGCTGAAGAATCTCGTCATTGCTCAGTTATTTGATTACCATGTGGGTTTTAGGATGTAAATCGTTCTTTGATCCGGCATTTGATTATATAAGCCAGAGTTGTGCAATGATCTTTGCAGTCAGTCGAAGAGAAATTGATCGCGCTGTTCTTTTTCTTTATGCAGATGGCAGATTTGTATAAAAATATAAGGGAGTTGAAGTCAATTCTCTATGGGAGTAGTGAAGCTGAGCCGGTAGCAGAAGCTTGTGCACAGTTGACTCAGGAATTTTTCAGAGAGAACACTCTGAGACTTATAATAATTTGTCTTCGAAATTGAACTTAGAGGTTAGCTTATCCGAGAGTCTCCCCTTTCAATTGGTGGGTTACATGAGAGAATTTTTTTCTACCTTCTTAAATGATTACTAAGACAATCTTGGGGTGGCCTTTCTGTGTGTTCTATTGATAAGTATCTACCTTTTCTTCAGGCTCGTAAAGATGCTACTCAAGTTGTTGCAAACTTACAGAGGCAACAAGTTTATTCACGTTTGATTTCGTCAGATTACCTTGAAGCAAATCTCGATCTTATGGATATTTTGATGGAAGGGTAAGTGGCCGTTTATACTATATGGTGTGAATCAGAGCTTATGACTTTGTGTCAAGACCCTATAGAATTCCCTGCTTAGATTTTGATCTCCCTCCTATTTCATATTTTACTCTTGGTCTTTCCTTTTCTGTTTCTTGTATTTTTTTTCGTCATTCTTTGGTTCGCGCTATTTCTATTTAATAAAGGTTTAAGATTTGCTGATTGCATTGTAAGAGTATGTTGTTTATTAAGCAACTCAAAGAATGAAATTCTATTTGAAGTTACTCATTTGCTTTTGCTGCAATTTCTTTTGTTTACTAGCATCTTTAGTGCAAGAACAATTGGAGGAGAGACACCCAAGATTGGCCTGGTTAATAGAGTCCACCTTTTCCCACTGGGGTTATTGTTCATCAATCACCTCCACTGCCTTGTTTAACCATTGGAGAAACCCAAAAGAAAATCGTATAGAAACCCATAAGAAAAATTATCTGTTAGATATAGAGGATTGGTCTCTTACTTTCTCCTATCAGTTTCTTGGTAAATTAAATATTTTGAAGCTGGTTTCAGTTTTCTTGCTAAATCGTACTGGTTGGTACTTCCTGATTTTCAATGGATGGGGCATATCTTTTGTTCCGCCAGTCAAGCAAATTGCAAGCATTAATATGTTTGGATGATTGCATGTCGTGATTTTGTTGTTTTTCAATCCTCTCAATTTGATGCTGTACTCATTTGCATCTTATAACTAGGCTTATGTTGTCTCTTGTAGTTATCAGAACACGGAGATGGCTTTACACTATGGGGCAATGCTGAGGGAGTGCATACGGCATCAGGTTGTTGCAAAGTGAGATAATAAACCAGGGCTATTCTTCTTCTCCTTCTTCTTCTCCTTCTCCTCCTCCTGCTTCTTCTTCTTCTCCTTCTCCTTCTTCTTCCTTCTTCTCCTTCTCCTTCTCCTTCTCCTCCTTCTCCTTCCTTCTCCTTCTCCTTCTTTGTGATTTAATTTGCTTGTTCTGATTTCCCGTGAAGTAAAATATAGCATCAGGTTGTTGCATTACTCTCATGTGGTACTGTAGCTCTCTCAAGAAATTTGCAAATAACAATATGTGTTCCTAATCTCTCTCTCTGCTTATTTCCTTTTTAAGCTAAATGGCGACTTTTTGTTGCATATTAGCGGATTGAGTTACTTTTGATTTTCTTAATTTTGTCACTACTATACTCTTGTGTTGTTTCTTCTAATTCAGATAGCAACATTGTTATGTACTTATTAAACTAAAAGCCAACACTAGGGGAAAAGTTGTGCTGACATATCTGTCAATGTAACACCGCAAGACTTGTGCTTTTAAGATTGAGCATTTTAAAAAAATAATGTTTACTCTGTGCATATGATATTGCTAATTGAATTGCTAGTTTTATCATTTAAATGAGTATCTAACGTTATATAAATATTTCTGTATATCCTAGGAAACCTTTTGCATCATTGACTTTGTGTATGTATACTTGTGTTATTGACATTTTTGCTTTTCCAAAGACCTTTTAACATCATTACTGTTTACTGTATCACTGTATAATTTAGGACGAAGGATAAGTATTTGTACTGAAGAAGTTCACATGAAAATGAAATCATAAGTACTGTATCAGTGTATCAAGCATAAGACTTTTTACCCAGTTTGTCAAGAAATTTGGATGCCACAAAACATTCATGATTCATCAATGTGTTGCATCAGGGAACTCCCGGGAAATTACGTTTGAGATATTATTAGATGTCAAATTAAATTTTGATGTACAGTTTGCTTTGCATGGTTTTGGTAATAATTTGATGTTATATACTTAATGTGTAGGTATGTGTTGGAATCACAGCACATGAAGAAGTTTTTCGATTACATTCAACTCCCAAATTTTGACATTGCTGCAGATGCCGCTGCAACTTTTAAGGTCAAGTACAAACAATTTCTTGCACACATTAGCCCTGCATGCTCACCTAATATTAGCAAACATTAGCCTGTTATTGGAGAGATTTTGTTGGTTATAGGAATTGCTCTGTTGTTTATGGCCTTTGACCATGGTGTGGAATTTGAATGTGACTTTTCTTAGGAAACTTTTTAACATCTGGTTTATCTGGTTCTTGTTATAATGGGTTACTTCTTTTAGTGGCATTTTAATTCTCCTTCATGCTGCGGTAATTTAAAGGAAAAGTTATAGTGCAATTGATTCAAATGTTTGGTTTTCTTTCAACTTGAAGACTGCAGCCTTTAGTGTATTTGTTTTTCTTTTGAAAGCAGTCAATACCTCTTCTATCAAGGAAAAAAGTCGTCTTCTATTAAACTGTAAATGCTTTTCCTCTGAAAATAGATACTCGCTTCACATTGTGACCATGTAATTGTTTTCAGTAGAAGTCATACATCTAACTGGATGTTATTCAGTTGCTAAGATTGGTTTTCTGAGCAGGGGATTCTCCTGAGAGAGGTGGAAGTTAAGTTAATTTGGTTTTTCTTTAACTTTTGGTAGCCTAGACATTGTCTTGGTTCTGTGATATGCTCTGCATATAGGCTTTCTATTTACATGATTACTCCATTGAAGGTTCAACGCCACAACCTTTGGACCCCACCATCTGCCCAAAATATTACTTATGGGAGTCCTACGGCTTTGGCTTATCTTTGCCGTGTATAGTCTGTCAACAAAATTGTCAGTATACACAGTTGATGAAGATGCTAATCTGTTGTTGCAACGTACCAAACAGGAAAAAGAACAAATGATTTTCGGTCATTTATGTTTGACTAGTACATATGCATTGGTGTGTACCTGACACTATCTACATTTGGTTGCAGGAACTTTTGACTAGGCATAAATCTACTGTAGCTGACTTTCTTAACAGGAATTATGACTGGGTAAGCAGTTTTTCTATGGCCAAGATGTTCTTTGACTTTGGCATGTGCATGAGCACACGAACACCAGATAACTATTTTTCCACATTATTAGATGTAGTTGTACTCAACAGCCCACAGGAATAATCACACAATGAAAGTTTACATTGTTCTGGGTCCTTGAAAATTTTAAAACTGCCACATTGGGACTTGGTTGGGAGAGTAATCAACTTCTGAATTCTACTTCTTATCGTCCAATTTCTTGTCTACATGATTAATTTAATCTATTTGTGCAATCCTTTCATTTTGTTTTTATTTGGCTGAACAAATATTTGCTTGTTGTTTCTTTATGGTTGCTTTCACAAGTCTCACCTAATTGTATACTTTTGCAATTTTAGAGTCCTTGATATTAGAACATTTGAAGTGATTGATTCACCTTCATTTCTGTGGGTAGTTCTTTGAAGAGTATAACTCAAAGCTGCTGGAGTCGACCAATTACATCACCAGGCGACAAGCTGTGAAGGTAAAGCATCTACATAATGGCTTTTGCAAGCTTATACTCTGAAAGAGCAAAGTAGACTGCGGATATAATTCCCACCAGTCTTTTTTATCCCCTGGAGAACGTCCTTTCTTTGAGAAATTCTAGAGAACCAAGAACAGTACATGTTTTCGATCCAGAGATAGCATGTTGGAGACACTGTAGAATCACTAAGTTCCATTTGATTTGAAATGTGAACCTAATGGAAACAGGGGTAGAGATTTCAAAAAAAATCTGGTTCCTAGAGTTTTCTTTGTATACATTGCAATGGAGTTGCATTTATAGGTCCTTGCATCATCGGATTCTGTGATTATGGTGGACCCTAGTTTTATTCTGGCTTTTGTTCTCCCTTGTGACAGCTTCTGGGAGATATGCTGCTTGATCGTTCAAATTCAGCAGTGATGACGCGTTATGTGAGTTCGAGGGATAATTTGAGGATTCTCATGAATCTTCTCAGGGTAATTGTTTATCTATAACAGTTGATAGTTTGTCTTTCTACTCTCTGAAATTAATCTGAATCTCAGCGGACATAATGATATCCACTTAGTCTTTAACCCTGATCTTATAGACTATGAAATCATGGATTTAAGATGAACAAAGTTTAATTTTTTGGATTGAAAATTTTAAGGGTTTCATGCTTCTGCGTTCATGACCATGTGAACTGAATTTACTGCATTAACTGCTACCCTTCTGCAGGAGTCAAGTAAGAGCATCCAGATAGAAGCATTCCATGTGTTCAAGGTATTTATTTCCGGGGGCTGCTAAGAATGTGAATCTACATTGTTGCTGCAACAGTTTTCTTATTCTCGACACTTTTAACTTCTGCAGCTCTTTGCTGCCAATCAAAATAAACCTCCTGACATCGTCGGCATACTCATTGCAAACAGAAGCAAGCTTCTCCGCTTGTTTGCGGACTTTAAGTTTGATAAAGGTACGATAAAGTTACTTCTCTTTCGGAAATTCATGTTGGTAGCGACTGTGGACTTGAGTAACACGTTTAGTTCCTTTTGTTGCAGCGGATGAACAGTTTGAGGCAGATAAAGCTCAAGTAGTCAAAGAAATAGCAGCGCTCGAACCGAAGGAAAGTGCATGAACAAGCCGGTTTTGTATCTTATGTCCATAAGGATCGCCGTTGTCCTCGCAATTATATAGCTGTGAATTATGAGAGGCTCTTCAT
Organism: Syzygium grande; assembly: GCA_024733475.1. Lineage (NCBI taxonomy): Eukaryota > Viridiplantae > Streptophyta > Magnoliopsida > Myrtales > Myrtaceae > Syzygium > Syzygium grande. The sequence continues at coordinate 4,413,165 of JAMXDD010000001.1, forward strand.
CGTCTGTAAAGTAAAAGTTCCAGTATCTCGCCCGCCCCATCCTTCGAGTAGATTATTTTTTTACCAGAATGCAAATTTTGTAACCTAATCAATCAGTGGAGCAATTTGTATAAGACACATTTTGTAACCTAATCAAAGTCTCGTTACTGTCGAACCCCAGCTCTTGCGATTGCCGCGACTTATGGTCCTGGCAACCTATCTTAATGGAAATTTTGATGTCGGGGTGGAGTTTTCTTGTCGAGCTCCAACGAGGCTTTTTAAGCGGCCAAGTTTGCTAGTAGTCCACGAAGCCAGTACATATATACTAGGGTTGAGCATCGGTTCAGGGTCAACCCTGGACTAGCCCAACCCAGCCAATCCTGATCTGGTTCTCTGGGGAGTTGGGCCGGTCCTGGTCTCGAGGCCCTTGGAACCCGCATTTTACAGATTGGTCATTGGTCCCAAAGTATCACCGATCGTCCTAAATGTCATTAAATTTTCGTTTTCTTCTTTTCCCTTTTGTTTGAACCGTGATACAGTCCTCATGATACTAATCCCCGTTTCCTAGATATTGTCCGCAGCAGAGGAAGCTGCATCATGGTCCCCTCGAACCTTCCCAGATTCCCAAAAGCAAAGCATCGCTGTCGTCCCTCCTCTTTGCGTGAAACTTCTGAACCCAAAAAAGGCTTCCATCTTTTCAGTGTCTGGTGCTCCGAATAAGGCGGCGGTCAGAATCCGAATCCGAATCCGGGAACCCGAATGATGCCCCGACCAGACGGCATATTCTTCCCACGCATTTCGAATCTTTTCAGAATGGGAAAAACTGATGTTGACAAAAACTTGGCATGCTCTGGTCCTTTTCGGATTATTCCGGCACTTTGCTTCCCATTTTTTTTTTAATTAGTGAGGACACATCAGTCGCATTCATGCTTTCCCTTCTTCTTTTTTTAAATAATTTCCGCCTCGATTAATTAATTCTTGCTCTAATGGCCTTCGACCCGAGATTTTTCGCGCCTAAATCGATTAACGATTTGCTCAATGAATATATAAGATCGGATATAACGATACATCGACGACAATATAAGGTGTTTCGAATCGAACACAATGTGGAAAAATAATCAACTGATGACCTCGAGTCTCTATATATTTGGCTGCAAAAAAAAATTAAAATTCAGCTAACCATCTAACATAATTAAAAACAATAGTCGAAGACGAGGCCATCGTCACTTACTGGTCAAATGGCATTTGCCGTGCAAAATTGACACTGCAAATCTCGATATCTTTCTTATCGCCAAATACTGGATATGGGTTTTTAGATTAGTTTCATGGAAAAAAAATGGAATTACATGTTTGGAACGAACGTTTAATCAAGCGAGCAAAACTTGATCACAATTTACTACATAACTTAATAACTCGATCATTATAAGCCAGTTCTAATATCACTAACATTATAAAAATATTATATATTTATATATAAACGTGTAAAATTCGATAATAATTTACTATATAACTTAATAAAACCGATATTAATAGTTTAATTTATTATTATTTTTATTATTATTATTATTATTATTAACTAAAGAAACAGTGAAGCAGAGGAAACGTAGGGGCATAACTGTCCCATGGTTGTCCTGTCTCCCTTCTTCCTCCGTTCATTGACAAAGCGCTCGCTCCCAAGCACTCTCCTCGCCATTGTCGTTCCCTCCTTTCTCTCTCTAACCTCTCTCTACCGCTATCTCTCTCTCTCTCTCTCTCTCCCTCCCTCTCCTCGCGCCATTGGGGCAGAAGACATGGCCGGAAATGGTATGGTTGCCCCCCGTGCAATCTCGGTCGCTCTTCCCAGTTCGTTTCTTGAATCTTTGATTAGCGTTTCTTGGTCGCGTTGTCCTAATGTTGGGTCTCTCCGACGTGTCTTGGCAATCCTCAGATTTGCTGTCGGACTACTTGGCGGCTGCCGTTGAGGCCGCGCGGGGAGCTGGCGAGGTGGGTCGCCGTTCGATTCCGAAATGCGTTTCTTTTCGCTTGTTGGGTGCTTTTCGTTTTTGATCGCGCTGCTCGAGTTTCGTCAAGACGTTGACGTTTGTGGGTTCTTTGGGGGAGTTTCGCAGGTTATTCGCAAAGGGTTTTACCAGACCAAGCATGTCGAGCACAAAGGCCAGGTTCTATCTCTCTCTCTTTCGCTCGCTCGCTCGCCCTGCGATTGCTTCAATTCCTGTTATTGAGTGAATTATGGCTATGCTTGATGGTTTGTGGGTAACCATGGCGATGGCATTGTTGAATTTCGTGTTCACGTGACGGTTATGCTGCGAAAGTGGTGTCAGCAATTGCAGGGAGTTATATGGACTAGAATGTCTTCATAGTTATAGGCTGATAATTATAAAGGAAAAGGAAGTTGTCAACTTTAGTTCTTGTACACTAGTCAGAAATTTCTTCTTTTGCAGTGTATACATTTTATCTTGTTGTGTAGACAGATGGGAGCCTCCCAACTAGCGCGGGAAGAATATGAACATCAGTTGTGAATGAAGAGAAGTCATGTAGCTTCTTCATTTTGTGGCTAATTTACTCATCTGGTTTGATTCACAGGTGGATTTAGTCACTGAAACTGATAAGGCGTGTGAAGATCTCATATTTAACCATCTCAAGCAGCGCTATCCCACACACAAGGTCGATGGTCGCTTCTTTTTCTTTGCTATCATATTGATCTGTGGAGATACCATTTAAAGGGCTTCTCGTCAGCTTAAAGTTGGATTAGTTTCTTGACTTCATTCTGTTATTGTCGCTTACAGTTCATCGGCGAAGAAACTACTGCTGCTTGTGGGACCTCAGAGCTGACTGATGAACCGACGTGGATTGTGGATCCTCTTGATGGAACAACCAACTTTGTTCATGGGTGAAGATCAACCTCCCGGATATTCTCATTTCTCGTTTGATCCATTCATCATCGTCATCTCTTGGAATAACATATCTTGTAATTGTGTAATGCTTAATGTGATACTTGTAGATTCCCCTTCGTTTGCATTTCTATTGGGCTTACGATTGGCAAAGTTCCTACAGTTGGTGTAGTATATAATCCAATTATGGAGGAGGTGAGCATTCTCATACCCCACATAACTGAATATAATGCAAATACATTAAAGAAGATAGTATGCAATATATTTCCTGAAGGATCACATGCAATACAACGCCATCAATTCATTGTGGCTGTTCAGTAAAGATCATTGGCTTGGAATCCCATGACCCTCTTTTGGTGTCTGCTGAACTACTTCTGCTCTTTCTTTGGATGCGTTTTAGTGCTTAACAGATGTACTACTTTGGCTTCCGATTGTAGCTTTTCACTGGTGTTCAAGGGAAAGGTGCTTTTCTGAATGGGAACCCCATCAAAGGTGATTTCACTTCTATCAAATCCCTATTGGAAATTCCTTAATCCCTGAGTAGGTCGTTAAATCATCTTTTACTTGCCAGTGTCATCTCAATCGGATCTTGTGAAGTGCCTACTTGCGACTGAGGTATGCAAATTTTGCATAGGATTGATGGTTTGGTGATGTGAAATACTATCTTTTAACCTGACTGTTATATGAATTTAAGTCTGATCTCTTTCCTCCTAGTTTACGGCATTGATGAGGATAATACAGGTTCGCTCTAGTAATAAATAATTACTCCTATATTTGAATTTGAAAGAATAAAAGATTATTGAAGAGACAATTGGTTTGTCAAACACTTATATTATATCCGAGTTGGAAACGTATCAAATTTGGCTTGCTTCCCTGTTTCACTCTTCCAAAAGTGATGTGGTGAACTTGGACTTTTGAATATCTACTATGGTTGGACAATGGCTTTCTGGATAGGTCATAAAATATATTTGTCCTATTATGCCTTAGACACTCTACCATGATTTCGTATTCCATGAGCTCTGATGTTACCAGGTCCTTGACATAATACCAAAGGAGTAAACAATCTCACTTGTCCACATGAAAGAGTAACATATTTGTTGTGAGTCACAGGACAATCATCCCCCAGCAAAGATACCTTGAGGACCTTTCTAATCTTTGACGGTGATTGAACAGGAGGAATTTACGTGGAAAGTAACTTAACTTTATTCATAATTCAAAACTGAACACGGATTTCATGAAAGACTTTCTTCCTTAAATGCAAATATCTTCGGTTGATTCAAATTTGACAACCTTGGTTTTGCCACTGTATGAGTCGAAAATTAGACTAACTGCATGTTACATTCTTCAATTAAGGAGCTTTTGCACTTTCACATCCGAGTTGAATGATTTACTTTGCTAGTTTAATCTCAATTATTTTACAATAGTAAATTCCGGACCTAACTAAACGCATTTTACGTTATTTCGTGTTGAATATTATCTTACAAAACTTTGTCGAAATCGTGGAGTTACTTGCTGTAGTTGGTCCTTGAAAGAGTTCGACATATATAAGGGGGCAGAATGTCACTCTCAAAGAAAGCAGAGCAGATTCCATTTCTTAGAGAAACTATGTGGGTGCGGACGTGCATGTGTGGGTGTGTGTATTGAGGCATAATCTTATCAGGCCTTATGAACATCACTACTATCCCATTCCTACCTGCCAAACTTTTAACTAATGATTGAACAGCATTGTGTGAACTCTTTTTAATTTTTGTCCACCTCCTCTGGAAATAGTTGATCCACCCAGAATTGCTAGCAAGGAGCTTTATTTTAAGACTGCAAAGAGCCTTCATGCTGTTCACTGAATAAAACTTTCAGAAGTAGCAGTCACCTAAAGCAATGGGCACTAGATGTATTTCAAAAATTGCAGATTTGGTTAGCTAGAAGAGTGAAGCAGCAAAATAAATGACTAATCGACTATTTTTGCCTACTGGAACTGCAGGCTGGTGTCAAGCGTGATAAGGCAACGTTGGATGCATCTACTGGCAGAATCAAAAGTCTACTTTTCAAAGTAAATCCGATGTTGCCATGCATATGTTCATGGTGAATTCTGTTTTCTCCACCACCTGATGTCAACTTTCTTTCTTAATATATGGTCAGGTGAGGTCAGTCCGCATGAGTGGATCCTGTGCATTGAACCTCTGTGGAATTGCATGTGGACGGCTTGATTTATTCTATGAAGCCGGCTTCGGAGGTCCCTGGTATGGTTTTATGGTGTAGCAGTAACGTAGAAGTACTATTCTACTGCTACGGAGAATACAGTTAAACGTGTCTTGCTCTTCTTCCCAGGGACGTGGCAGGTGGAGCTGTGATAGTGAAAGAAGCTGGCGGTCTTGTTTATGATCCGTAAGTTGGCATAATCTCACCTATATGTTTAGCTTTGAGTTCTAAGAAAGAGACTGCACGGAACAATCATTACCTGTGGCTGCAAATTTAGATCCTAGAACGTTAACTCACTCTGTGGACTATATCAACGGATGCTTTATGGACAAAAGGTTATGACCACATGATTTGTCGGCCATTACATATAATCTATGAAATGCAATGTCAAAATCTTAAAACCTTCATAGGTTTAGTGAAAGGGATTTTGCTTACGTGGAGATACTGGTGGTGGTTGTTTTGCATCAGATCTGGTAAGGATTTTGACATCACATCTCAGCGGGTTGCAGCGTCAAACCCTCTCATCAAGGATGCATTCGTGGAGGTTTTGCAGCAAACAGAATGAGATGGGACCAACCTGTTGAGTGAAATTTAAAAGGAGCTCGATTCAATTATTTGATATTATGATATGGAAATTTTAGTTTACTTGTTCTTCTGAGCAACTCGAAGCTCTCTGCTGGTAAATTCCTTCACGAGGGGTTAACATAATCATGTTTCTTTAATATTGATTGTATGCATGATTAGTCCACTTGACTTGTGGCCCTCGAGAGTTTGTTTATTTTTGAAAGCCTTCTCTCAATGTGTTAAACTCACATGGTTCCCATATTCATTGCCTCCATTTGCAAGTAATGGGACCGCTAAAAGGATGATATCGCGATTCAGGATATGTTCCTCTTGACCGTATTTTCTCCCTAACTTAAGCATCTTACAATATAGGCATTTGGGAAATTGGTCTATCGGAGATTTGATGAATGAGTTGTTGCAATGAGCATACGTCGTTCGGGTATATTGCGGAGATAACTGATCCACTCCCCATTTAGTTGTTCACATAGTTAAAACTTTTTTCTTTGGCATATGCCTCTCTGATTTATTAGCTTTCACTGGGACTTACTGAATGAACTGGAAACTAAAGAATTTAGTTGGAGCTGTTCAGATATGAGTTTTGTCTGGAGCTCATATTTGAGCTTAACTCAAGCTGAAGATGAACTTTTGCAGAGTTGAGTTTGAACATATCGCACTACTGTGCATGATTGAGCTGGAGCTTGGAAAAATCGAGCTCGGGCTTGAGCTCAAGTATAATGCACACTCCTAAGTGTCGTTCGTTATCCCTTCCCACATTCAATCCAGGTGGAAACCATTCATACTTTCGAGTTCACAAGTACTAACACGTTGCAATAGTGTCGATGATGAAGATGTGAATTAGAAACAAAGAAAGAAGGCATGGAGTGATATTCAGTAATAACACCGGAAAGTACAAAGTCCCAAGAAACCTGGGGAAAGCCAAAATCCAGAGGATACATTCCTAAGAAAAGCTATGAAAGAATTACTGCCATGTCCTAAACTCCTCTCGACAACATATAACATGGAACTGAATGAAATCGTGTATAGAATTTACATAGTATGCATCACTGTGAGCCTCATACCCCATACAAAGGGAGAGAGAAAGTAAGGACGAAAGGAAGGGCAAAGAGACCCACAGCCACGATCTGATAAATTCACTCTCTACGCCTCCTGGTGTGGCCTTGCACCGTATCCGTTGTGATTGTAACCATTGGATCCATTCATGCCGGGGGGCATTTTCGATCCACCTTGCGACCTCCTCCGCTTCAAAACCACTTGCCAAGTGAACGCTTCCAAAACCACGGCGACGCAACCCAAGGCCACGATCACTCCAATGTAAGCGTCCTTCCACTTCTTCTCGGGGTCCAAGATGTCGAACCCCTTGAATATGTTGACGATGCTGAGGACGATCACCATGTAACCCATGAAGTGATGGTAGATGTTCCAGTAGAATCTGTATTTGTGGTCCTTCTTGGGCCTTAGGAGCAAAGCAAACACCTGAAAGTCAAAAGTTATATCAGCTGACTTCTTTTGCTTCCTTCCGATCTCCATTGCCTATGTCATGTCACTATATTTATGGATGAATCCATACATATATGGCATTGTTTTGTTTCCACTTCCAGTGTAACCCTTCTAAGATTGCATACCAAAAACAAGTTTTCATCTGTTTTACACGAAAATCGAAAGAATTTTTCCCCTGTTCTGCTAAAAATGTTTTTTGTGAACTGACACATGAGGACACATAGGTTATGACGTGAGCACGAAACATGACCACGTAAATTGACGATTCTTTCGATACCTGAAGTGTGCCAAGGCAGAACAGGACAATGCCGATTGTCCTGTGAGCGGTGTAAGTTATGCCGGGCGACTCGCTGCCAAGTTTAAGACCGGTTGCCCATCCGGCAACGCCGACGATGTAGGCCGAGGATTGGCATGCGACATGGAGGTAAAACCATGCTGGGTCTGCAGCTTTGGACACCTTCAAGTATCTGGCTATGATGGCACCAATAGGCATCAAAGTCCCCCAGCTCACAGCATTGAGTACTCCATGTGTCTGAAATTTTCCATCTTCATAATGGTTAGGACTAAAGCGCTTCTTGATGAGTAAAGATAAGAGGAATAAAGTTGCAAATACTACACCACTTCAGCTGCCATTGAAGTATGTCCAACCAAAAAAAAAAAAAAACTGCTATTGAAGAGTGATTCAAATTATGAAGTTCTCAGTTAGGCCTTTCACAAAGATTTGGAATGTCATGTGAAAACTTTCAATCTTCTGATCAAAGACATCCCTTGGGAACAACAGTTCAGTTCTGACTGTGTAGAACATTTAAAATGTGCACCTATTGTCGAAAGTTCTATGCCAGATTTTCAAGTCTATCGTAATTCAAAGAATTCTGGGATACCAACTAAAGTTTCTGCTCAAAAAGAACGAATTCTTCGCACAAAAGAACACAAGAACTTTTATCTACATGGGACCTGCTTCTTCCTCTTTCTTTAAGCCTGTTCTTTTCCCTTTGTAATATTAAAACAGGGCGCGTCTAATGTGTACCCACGCCGCCAAAAAAGAATATTTAAAGAGAAAGAAGCCGAGCTCAAAAGCTGATTGATCGCAGCATCATGGAAAATCAATAGACATGTTCTTTTTTTCTTTCAAAACCAGATAGATGATCTGCACCTACCAAAATAGCATGTGCAAAAATCAAATAATCCTAAACCAATATGAAAAACAAAACAAGGAAGAAAGAAAGAAAGAAAGACTGTCACTTACATTCCTCTTTCTTATCTTTGAGTTGCCACCTCCAGAAGACCCAGCCTGACCAGAGGCAAAGTTCAGAGTCCCCATGGACTGAACATTAGCACCGGTCGTGGCATGTGCGGTGGGGTCCCACCAGAGAGCGGGCCATCTTGCCAAACCTGGTTCACCACGCCATTGCTTGGGGGGATTATGGTGGCAAAGATGATGATCTCATTGCTCGCATAAGTTGCAGAGAGATCAGACACATTAAAGCTCAGAGCACCCTCCTGCAACTGTGTCTGGTACCCACTGATCGGAGATGTATAGGCCTTCATGGTCCCATCAGATTGCTGGTACGCCACAAGCGCCTGAGCCCCGACCATGCCGGTGGAGGTCGGGTTGATGGCCCAAGCCACCCACTTTGATGTGTCCACGGAGGTGTGCCTGTAGGCTATCTGGACCTTGTTGGTCGATGAGTCATAAGTCCAGTGGAGGAACGAGTTCAGGTAAGGCAGGCTAGTGCAGGAGCTGAACACCTTGTTGCCGGAGAAGGCATAGTTGGAGCATGTCTGAAACACGTGGCCAAAAAAGAATATTTAATGGGAAAGAAGCAGAGCTCAAAAGCTGATTGATCTCAGCATCATGGAAAATCATTAAACATGTTCTTTGTTCTTTCAAGATCAGATAGGTGATCGACACCTAACAAAATAGCATGTGCAAACTCAAATAACGTGAAACCAACGTGAAAAGCAAAACAAGGAAGGAAGACAGAAAAGAAAGACCGTCACTTACATTACTGTCACTAACATTCCCCTTTCCTGTCTCATTGTTGCCTCCCCCAGATGTCCCAGTCTGACCAGAGGCAAAGTTCAGAGTCCCCATGGACTTAACATTAGCACCGGTAGTGGTATGTGCGCTGGGGGACCCGCCGGAGAGCGGGCCTTCTTGCCAAACCTGGTTCACCGCGCCATTATCTGGGGGGACTATGGTCGCAAAGATGATGATCTCATTGCCCGCATAAGTTGCAGAGAGATGAGACACATTAAAGCTCAGATCCCCCTCCTGCAACTGGGTCTGGTACCCACTGATCGGAGACGTGTAGGCCTTCATGGTCCCATCAGATTGCTTGTACGCCACAAGCGCCTGAGCCCCGACCATGCCGGTGGAGTTCGGGTTGATGGCCCAAGCCACCCACTTCGACGTGTCCACCGCGGTGTGCCTGTAGGCTATCTGGGCCGTGTTGGTCGACGAGTCGTAAGTCCAGTGGAGGGACGAGTTCAGGTAAGGCAGATCAGTGCAGGAGCTGAACATCTTGTTGCCAGCGAAGGCATATTTGGAGCACGTCTGCGCAGAGGATAGCACGATCATGGACACGACCAAGGCGGTGCAAACCAGAACGTGCATGAGGAACCTATCCATGGCTGGTCAGATTGCGGGGTCTTTCAAGAACCAGAGCTCTGGGGGTATTGCGATCGTGGGAGCCTGAGAGATGGTCCTTGGGTATGGGTTCGTGGCCAGTTTCCTGGATGGAGCAAGTGCAATGCAATGAAACCAGACGAGGTAGGGGGGTTATTATAAGGAGAAGGTGGGGTTAGGTTGATGGGTGGCCTGTTTGATGAATGTTTCCAACTTAAAAAGCGGGAGTGGTTGCGGCTCTTCTTCCCTATAGTAACTTTCTCTCTCGCTTTCGATATTCTTTTTTTAAAGATTTGTGGGAGGTTTTAAGCGGAAGACTTCTTAAACTCTCGGAACTTCTCCACAACCACCACCTATATCTTTCTGTTCACACCTTCCTCTCCTGCCCAAACTTCACCTACACGAACGATTCCAATGAAGAACCAGAGTCAGCAACTGTGCGGTGCGATTCAGTCATACAAGAACAGCCGAAAGAAAGGAAGAGCAATAAACAACGTACGACACCTATGGACATGGCCTATAGAAAAGAGAGCACAAGATGGGCTACGTTTTTCGCAGCAGACTTTGTAAGCCTAGTGGGCTGTCCTGAAACAGGAAAGATTTATTAGGGGGCGAACATGATACGTACCACTCGAGAATGATCATAAAGGATCTACCCAAAGTCATCGCCAAGAACCAGTATCATATCCTGCTAGGGCAAAGCTCTTTTTGGGTTGATAACCAATGAAAAATAGGAAATAAAATCCGACTCAAGTTGGATTTGACATGTGTTCATCCATACGCAAATTGCCGAGAAATTTTTCTTTTCTCTTAGGTCACCAAAAGCATAGGCGATCGGTTTCAAGATAGTGTATACTCCAGAGAAATCGGGAACCTATCGGAACCTACCATGTCAGAGTTCGTAGTCGGGTTATTGGAACTAGGAACCAAACTGGTTGATCCTGAACTGGCCTAGAACCGAACCGGGTACCGACCTCCAGGTCTACACGGTGTCGATTCTGACAATAAAATAATTTTTTTCACGGGATGACCTCGTTAAGGCAGACTTCTTGATCTCTTGCGACGAATCATGGGCCTCTCGCCCGCCGTGCTGTCCTTGGAAATTCATTCCTAGAATAATGACTTCTTCTTGCGTTTTAATGTGCTGTAAACTCCAATAAAAAAAAAAAAAAAAAAGATGTTTAGGAGCGGGCTCCATCTATACGGCACAACACGGCTATTTTTGTTAGGATTACTAACTGGACGCCAACTAGATCATTTGCCAACAGTTGCGGGTACCGATTCAAACCGAACATTTTGGGTTTGCTAGCGAAACCCATCTAATAATTGATTCAAAAAACGGTTCGGAAATTATGGAATTACCTCAAAACGCCGATATTCCTAGGCTTTCGAAAATTCGAGGTTGCTTGTCTTGGATGTCGGATATAGATAACAAAAACCCTAAAATTCGTCTCCAGAGCTTGTACTACAAGCGCGTACTAGCTAAAGAAAAGCACGGACCTTGGCAAATGTACGTTGAACAAGCGAGCTGATACAAAGTCAAGGTTCACACGTAGTCAAAGGTGGCTTAATCATCATGTGACGAAAAGCCAAAAAGCGGTTTAATTATTCGTGCACCATTGTCTAACCAACCTTCGATTCGAAGGACATTGAAAAATTCGTCCCGAGTAGTATATGAAAAAATGGTCATGTGATGACATGAAGAAAAATGCGCACACCACGATCGCCTTAAGCATTCGATGAATCGCGATCTCATCGTTAATTTCCGACGAAAAGGGCGGTGTAAATGCCGACCGTAACATGTAATTTTTCGTGGTATGCACTGGATAAACGAGATAATTATCAATAAAAAAAAAAAAAAGAAGGAAATATCAAGAACTTATTATACAGATATCACTTCAGTCATTAAAACTTTCGATTTGGACAATTTAATGCTAAACATCATGACGATTTGCCAGCGCATTCCTTCCGGCCAATTTTGGCCGGAAATTGTTGATGTTGCGGTTCGGTCAGCACACTGGCCCTCTCCCGTGGCACGACCCTCCGGATAGACACATGTCCGCCGGGGTTTTTATTCTATGGCGCAATTGTTTACGTGACAAAATAAAACAGTTTAAATCTCGTTCCCAAGAATTGGCCAATTAAATAGGTAATCGACCAAGTCAAAGCTAAGGTGGGGGATGGCCAAAACGCAAGACGGCGTCGTTTTAGCCAATGGCGAGGGAGGGTTAGGGCAGGGCTGGGGGATTAGGTGCACCGCTGGCCCGCTTCATTGAGGGGAACGTCCCGCTCGGTCAAACCAAATCACGCGCCAGCGCCTGGTCAACGTGCCACGCGGCGCTCCCTCGCGGTTTCGAAACGCGATGCCGTTTAGAACTAAACGAAGGCTCTCTATCTATAATATAAAATAAGCCAAAATTGAGTCGACAACTATTGCGCCATCAATTTAATCGAGGGTGAGCCAAGAAGCTAGTGGCAGTAGCACGTATCGACTCCGCTCCACAAAATTCGGTCGATAATTATCGCGCCGTTTTGCCGTAATTTGGTGCGACGCAATCCAAAGATTTCCGAGCATCAATTGCGCGAACAACCGATTCGATCACCGTGATCGAATCTGGGCCAATTGGTTCGAGGAATGATCAAATTCCGGGATGGGAGGAATCAATCCGGTTCGGAACAGAGAACTGATTCGGACAGGGTTGGTTCCCGTCCTATGGTACTGGAAACCAAACCCTATCTACTCTGGAACAAGACTAGATCGGACCAGCCGGCCCCGATTCTGTCTCCGGAAACCCGCGGCGTTATTTTTTTTTCAATACGATTTCCTCCGTCAAAAAAATGAATATATAATCGGGGCATGGATCCGGTCGGTACGATTCCTCTCTGGGAGTCGGGGAATCGCACCAGCTCATCGCGGGAATAACCCCGAAATCAGCCGGTCCGGCCCAGCTCCCGAGTTGTATCGGAATCCGATGCACACCCCACCGTAAGCAATCGGGTCGATCCGAGTTCAAACCGGGTCGGGCCCTTTTGCGAAATGATGCAAATGGAGGATAGATAGAAAAATGAAGGGGCCCTAAAAAAACGCGTCGCCGGTCGCAAGCGGAGCCTCGCACGTGCCAACGCATTGTCGTTTCCGTCCTCGCCGCCACGTGTCGCGGGACACGACCCCCCGCGTTTTGCGAAGCCTTCGCGGGTTGCAAGAAAGACTTTTTGGGAAGCGTTCAAATGACTAATAATGATAATAATAATAATAACAATGTGTGATTAACATTAAGTTAATGTTTTAGCTTTTATAATCGTAGCTCGTTTTTCAACATAATTTAGCTAAAATTTGAATTAAAAATCAGACATGGACCAAAACGATGTGATTTTAGCTTTCTATTTCGTGTGTTAGCCACGTTATCGCCGCGTAGAAGAGAAAAAATACCATGAAAAGTCAAATTAATATTTTCCGTTAGTCAAGTTCGATTATACCAATTTGATGGTTTTTAAGATTTAATTATTTTATGCAAATTCTAAAATTTAATTGTGCCTTTATAATAAGTTTTAAATTTTTCGGTGCACAATTTTTTTTTACGCGTCGTCTTGAGGCATATTGATATAATGCAAGACGACAACACCGCGGGATCTCAGACGAGTGCTGGCGTGATACGTCTGCCCCAGCAAAATAAAAGCTAAATTAAATTAAATTATTAAAATATTAAGATAATATTTTGTGTTTTTTTTTTTGTGGGGGCAGAATATCTAGCTTTTTTTTTAATCTATGCTGTCATAATTGGAACTATTTGGCCTGGCGTATTAGGGCAATTATCTGAAGACACAGCTCTCCGCATTACAGACGCAATCGCTGATATTCAAAACAGTTATAAGTGACAGGTTCCGAGTTCAAATCTTGCCGGGCCTCCCTATTTATCTCCCCCGACGATACGCTCCCGAGCTTTCGTCTCGGGCCAAAGTCCGACCTGCACACGAGGCGGAGCGCCGAAGTATTCAGATATTGAGCCGTGTGCCTTCTCCTGGCAGCTTAAACTTTCGAAATGTTGGCAATGAGCCGAAGAAATTTCACAGGTCCCTCCTTCAAGTGTATATTGACACGAGGAAATTGCAGAAACCGAAAGCGGGAAAACTATCGTGACGTACGCCCTTGCGCATGCGTGAGGTCTAGAACGGTGACGGGGAAAAAGGGGGAATAGGAGAGGACAAGTTTAATATATAGACTAACCATGACATATATATGTATCTAGTAGCACATTAAATGTAACACCAAGTAGCCTGCCGAGAGAGATCGATCTATGGTTTGCTCCATCACCACTTTCCTGCTTAGGGAGATTCAATTATAATGGTTTTGGAAAAAGGAAATAAAGGCTTGTGTTGCGCACGTTAAATAGGTCAGAGAATGGACATCCTCGTGGTACTTTTTTTTCACGGGCTCGTATATTGTTTTGTCTGCAAGATTTGCAGGGGTGTTGGATGCAGAAACCCTAGAACTGCAGAAAGAGGAGGAGGTTGCGTGTTTTCTCTCCCATGAAAGTTACATGCAGAAATCAACAGAACCTGCAACGTCATTCGCCATGGATTCTCTCTCCCTCTGCAAGAAGAACAAGCTTTGAGAACATTGAAGAAAGCTGCAGACATGTTCTACAATTCACCAGCCCCACCTCTCCGGAGAAGTTTCTTAAACCCTCTTGGAATTGACCCGTATGGAGTCCAAAAAACAGAACCCGAAGAAACCGAGAAACCGGTTCGGTTTTTGCGAGCCGAATCACATTTTTAAAAGTTGAAGTTCGGGTTGTGTCGAATGGACGCGTGTGAGCCGGGTTTTGGTCGGATTACGATCCGATCCGGGACTTAAGCGACGGAAGAAATTGGAGCGGCAGTTGAACAAGATCGAGCCGAGTTTGGTAGCCAAAGTTCACTAGAATTTTATGGGGACTTCACAGTGCTGACGAGTGCTTACATATGATGTTTCTTATTGTGTGATCATGACCGTTGCGTATTCGTTATGTCCAAAAAAAATCGAATTATATTTTGAGCCCTATAAATGTTGTAAAACATGACTAACATCAATTATTTGATGCTTCGTATTCAAACCGGGTCGGTTCAAATTGGAAATTTGACAACTCGATTCGAATTGGTTGGGACCTTTATGCAAAACCATGCCATTTTGAACCGCTTACGCCCTCGCCATACTGCCCTCAAACTTGATATTTATGTCTCATGAGAGGTGGAACGTGGCTCCTGCTAGATCGGGATACGAACCGATGGATCAACGAACAAAAATAGCTCTTGTACGTATAAGGAAATTAAGAATTTAATCGATACGAATACCTAAACTCATGTTGCCAATTTAGTCATTCTAGCTAATTTTAACCGAATATTATTGATGTGGACGTCGTCTGGCTTACATGACACTGCCAGCGTTGATGTGGATAATTTTTAATAATAATTTTTTCGATTTTTTTAAAATTTTTCTGATTTTTTTTCTTTTTTTTTTCTTTTCTTCTTTTCTTTCTTCCTCCTTTTGTTGGTGACCGGCCACTGGCCATGGTCAAGTGGGCTGGCCTTGCCTGAGCGAGGGTCACCGTTGATCGCCATAGGTGACGCCTGGTCAGGCTTGCGCGAGCCCCGGCGAGGGTCAGCCTTGCCAAATCTGGCCTACGCGAGGCCAACCCTTACCTAGGCAAGAGCGAACCTCGACAAGGGCTCCCCTCTCCAAATTTGGCAAGGCCACCATGAACCGGTCGAGCCTCGCTGCGGGGAGCGACGAAGATCCTTGCCCAAGCAAGGTCAGCTTGCCTGGCTATGGCCAATCATCAGCAAAAGGAGACATAAAGTAAAAAAGGAAAAGATAATAAAAAATTAAAAATTATTATAAAAAATTATTCACGTTAATGCCAGCATAAGTAATATCAGGCCAAAATTAGCTAGAAGGATTGATCGATACTATGTCAAAAGGCTTACGACTAAATTGACATAAAAAAAAACGTTTATGACTAAAAGATAATACAAAAATTTTGAACTTTTCGACACTTTTCCCTCCAATGTATTCAAAGGTCCCAATGCTGTGGAGACATGGCAATGTACCCATTAGATCCAACACATTTGGAGGATCCTGATCTATTTTGTAATTAGACCCTCATATGAAATTTAGCCCCTAAACATAATTTCTCGAAAAACACGTCGGTCAGATCCAATAAATTAATTAAGAATGGGTTTTATTATTCACGACAATGCCGGTGGTATAATCAAAAGACAACCACATAAGTAAAATTAGGCCAAAATTAAAAAGAAGGATTGATGACACAATGTCAAAAATTAAATTGACTAAATTGGCACGAATACAATAATCTTTGAACTTTTCCGACACTTTTCCCTCCAATGTATTCAAAGGGTCCGAACGGGATGCCGCTGTGGAGACATGGCAACTCGGCACCCATTAGATCCAACATATTTGGAGGATCCTGATCTATTTTGTAATTAGACCCTCATATGAAATTTAGCCCCTAAACATAATTTCTCGAAAACACGTCGGTCAGATCCAATAAATTAAGAAAGGGTTTTTTTTTTTTTTTTGGTCCTATGCTCAATCGACCCGAAGAAAAGCAAGAACTGTACGGAGTTTGAATAATACATTAGTCTTCATTGCATAAGAGTGTTCACATGTTATCGAAGACTCAAAACTATCAGTCAAAGAAATGCGAATTCATCATATGTTTGATTTCCCGACCATTTCCTTTAAAATAATTGTGGAATGTATCTAATTCAAATCTAGGGTTTTTGGTTAACACGACGTCATAATGATGTCCCCCTGGCGTCACTCGCTTCATTATTTGTTCTATAAAGAAGTACAAACCAAATTAGCTCATCTTCTTTCTTTCTTTTTTTTAACTAATTTTGACTCTTTAGATTATATGCTGCCGCTGCGGCAACTAGGGCCACATGATGACGGATACGTGCTCGTTGGTGTCAAATTACCAAACCAAAAAAAAAAATCTATTTGTCTCCATCATGGAAACAATTTATTTTATTTTTTTTAATTTTGGGTTGAATTTTGATTTCTTGAACCACATTTTCCTTCGTCCGTTGCACCACGGCTCCGTCACCTCCGCACCGTAGTTGTCTACCATAATTTCTAGCGGTTAGTCCAACCGCCACCCGCCGCCACGTCAATTTCCCACTCGTGGTGGTCTCACTCTCTCTCTAACTCCCTGATAGGCCACCCTAGTCATGGCCACGGTTTAGGAACCGCCGGTTCCAGTTCGTGGCCATGTATGAACCGGTTCGGAACCTCCCATGTTATTGGTTGGAACAGCGGATTCTAGTTCCTGGCGATTTTCGGTTCGGTTCGGTTCCTCTTTGGTTTCGGCCCGATTCTAGATTTGGGTGTCCATTGCTCGGGAGCCGATTATACGGGTGCATCAAATCCATTGTGGGGCCAGGCGTTGGATCTTCTTCTTCTTCTTCTTCTTCTTCTTCTTCTTCTCCCTCTTGCTCTCTTTCACCTTTCCCGGATCGCTCTCTTTCCGTGGATCGTCGATGATGGTCGATTTTGATTCTCGCCCGATGGGCTCCCGTGGATTCTCCGATGGTTGGAGAGAGAGAGAGAGAGAGAGAGAGAGAGAGAGAGAGAGAGAGAGAGAGAGAGAGAGAGATTGTGGTTTGAGAGAGAGAGAGAGAGAGGGAGGCAGGCAAGGAGGGAGGGACTTCCGGACCTGGAGGAGACCAAGAATTGTTGGTGTCGCCACAAGGTGGAGGTCGAGGGGGCTGAAGGTTTATGGCAGCAATGAAGATGGCGTTGGAAGTTCTGGACATCTAGTTATCTTTTTATTTTTTTTTACTTTTGCCTATTTCCAAGGCAACCTGCAAAGGCTGCCCTAGCAACAAAGTCAGAAGACGGGCAGTGGGGCTTGCGAGATGCGTGCAAGCCATTTTTTTTTTTTTTTAAATTTTTTTTTGAAAAATTCCAAAATTGTTGAACCGAACCGGGCCCGTAGGCCATGGTCGGTTCCGGTTCCGAACCGCGGGCCTGATCAACGGGCCGGGCCGGGTTTGACCGGGCCGGTTCCGGGTCGAAATCGGCCCGTGGCCATGACTAGGCCACCCCAAACCTAGATGGACCTCGAATGGTGGTTGATCTGAGGCGGGCCGTGGCCCTCCGGCAATGTCCAATCACGGTCCATCCATGGTCACTGACCTCGATGCAAGGCTGCACGATGACAAAGAGATAGAGAAACGGAGAGAACACAATCGAGAGAGAAAAGGAGAGTTGTAGGTTCGATGGCAGCGGGGTAAAGGGTCGGAGAGTGACGAGAATGCGACGAGGCTAATGAGAGGCGCGAGTTTAGTTTATTCTAACTTGGCTCACTAATCAATACCGGTGCCACATAATCCTTACCAAGATTGAATTGCACTCGAAGTCGTTTTAGAAATGTAATTATGGACTCAAGGTATCGTACGTGCTTGAGTCAAGCTGCTCGCGAGTAATCGAATTGAATTTGAGCAGTCTAAATAGTGAATTAAGCCGAGCTTGAGGTAAATTGAGTTAGCTTCGATTTTACCACATTCTGAAAAAAGACGGGCTAATCCAGTTATGAGTCAAAGCCATACAAATTAACTACACTAAAAATCATCACACAGCAAACCTTAACGACCTATTTAACACAGAGGTTTCTCGATGAAGCAGTGACTATGTGATGACCGATATCAACAGAAACGGTCGTTATGTTAGCCGCTTAATGTCCGAACATTTCGATACCCTGATTTACTTCTAGGGTAACGACTCAATTAGATGATCGCTCAGTATGGCGTCTTCGACTAGGCATTAATGCGAATACAATAATTGTGTTCATTAAGCAGTCGTACTAGATTTGATCATCTAAATTGGAGACATCGTCAACCCTTTCAAAGGTTGGTGAGATGATGACTTTTTTGAGAATCTCAGTATGCGTTGAATGGTTCATCTACATATAAATGCTAAGTTAGGTGATGAATGATGTGGAGCGCAAGGGGGGATGACTTGTTTCATTGGCGGTCCTGTGACCTATTGGACCTGCGATTGCGTCGATTAGCTTAGGAGTCTCAAGCATGGTCCCTTTTTAACAATCCATTTCTAATGCGAACTGCAATTCAACTCCTCAACTACCATTTCCCTGCTTTAATCGGGGTTTCGTCGTCATTAATTTTTCCGAATGTTATGCTTCAATTTTAGGGTATCGGCATGTCGTTGATCAGTTCGATAATCGATTTTCAGAAATGTAGAGGCACTATCGGTCCCTGAACTTTTATCAATTGTTCAATTTAGTCCCTGAAGAAGTTGCATGGAAAAAGAGAAAAAGAATCAAAGATTTCATTCACAGCTTGAATTTAGGTATAATATAGATAGATAGATAGATAGATAGACACACACGATGTATTTAAAGAGGGCCGTAAGGCAAAAGAAACACCGACACAATAAATATGATTATATTTGGTAGTTAAAAGATTGGCCACCTAAAAATTTCCACGAGAAAAAGAAAATAAAGACCAATTCGAGAAGAAATGAATATACCCTAATTTAAACATTTAAACATACTTATATCCTAGTAACCAACGTAATTTTTTTTTTTTTTTTTCGGTATGCCGCTCCGCTATCCTAGCGAATGAATCAAAACATGTATACATAAATGAACATTGCAAAAAAATATATATATATATATATATATATATATATATATATAATGAGCTTACAAGTCAAATTGGTTGTGGACTCAAAATCGAAGTCGAAAGAAAAAACCATATATATATTATTATATCATAACTCTTTAATAGTTTCTAGATAAAATGAAAACTACATGATTGGCATTGAAATTGCAATCACATGTCTCAAATTTTTTTTTTTTGTCTTGAATTGAATTTGTGGCTAACTAAAATCAATATTACTCATACCTCAATCAAACTTGAATATATGAAAAAAGTAGCGTTATGGTAATGATCAAGCCTAATTTTCTAGAGAGAGAGAGTGCAAGCCCAAGTGATAAGGAATCAAAAGCCCAATGATTAAAAAGCCTATGCAAACTATTTCTGGCCTTTTTTTGACCCATTTCAACAATAGCAATTTGAAACAATGGATAGAGACATTAATTCGAAAGGATGTATCAGTCTTGGATATATGTAGTGATAGACATATTAAGATTTTTAAGAAACTATATGCAAAGTAATCGAATAGATCCTATTGGATTGCAAGTACGGTCCACTTATTTAAAAGCCCGTTTGTTGTTTGACACATCGCTTAATGTATCGAGTTTTTTTTGACAAGTGGCCGCCAAAGGACGTAAAAATTGTACAGATCACTCCGTCAGTCATCGTTTCCTGCCTTTTGTGTATCATGAATGAAAATATGGAATTCCTTCCCTAGGATACTCGTCACTAACATGTAAAGAATTGGTCTAATTCCCTTAAAAAGCGACATTAGTTTAAGTCTCAATGTTGGCTCAAACTTGTTTTTATCTCGTAAAAAAGTATTAACTTAAGCTCGGGTCCCAATTTTAGCTCTGACTTTTTTTTTTTTTCCATCTCATAAAGAAACATCAATATTCAGTCGGTGCCTAAATTTGACTCCCGATATGATACTAATTAGAGATGCAATGGTGTCATTCCACGTGTGCTCGGCAACTCATCCGAGAGCTTCCTCTACTTTCTGACGTCAATGATTGCGAGCTTAAGGATTTGTTTTTCTCAGTTTTCAGACATACTTAGATCTTGCAAATTGCTCGCTTGTGTCTCATTTTCCCATAGTAAATCATTTTTTCAATCGATTTCGGTTTTTGTCACCAAAATCCACGCTTAAATGTTCAAGTTTCCTCCTCCCAGAGTAAATCATTTTTTCAATCGATTTCGGTTTTTGTCACCAAAATCCACGCTTAAATGTTCAAGTTTCCTCCTCTTACTTGACTTGAAACTATTCAGATTATGGCAATAGCTCCGGCGAGGAAAACCATGAATTGTCGAGTACACATGGAATGACACGTCGCAGCTTTAATGACATCATTGAAAGGGAAACTTGAAGGAGTCAGAGTTGCGTATCAAATGAAAGTTTATGCTTTTTTATAAGGCAATAAAAAGTGAAAATTAAGGTTTTTTGTGAGACAAAAATTGAGCTGGAATTGAGAATTGAGTTAAAATCGTTAGTTTTTTATGAAATAAAAAATAGTTTGGACTAGAATTTGAATCCGAATTATTGTTAACACTTCTTAAGGGAATTGAACTTCCATTGTCGAAAGTTGCATGGGTTCACATAAGCACATAATCTCGAAATTCTCGTGATGGCTAACAAGGGATGACCCTATTATGGTAAAAAAGAAGTAACTTAACCACATAATCAGAGATGGTAATTATGAGAGAGAACCGTTATTTCAACTAAAGCTACAAAAGGTACTTGAAGGAAACAAGATTTTAAACCTTACTTGCTAAATTACCATAAAATTAAAATACTATTGTTTCAACTAAAGCTATATAGATTTTACACCTTATATGCTAAATTACCATATGATCAAAATCCAATTATTATTTTGACCAAAAGATAAGAGAGTTATTCTAAATAATCCAAACCAATGCAGTCAAGCTAAACTGCTTTTAATAAAGAAGAAGAAGAGGAACAGAACAGTTTAAGAAGACCCTTCAACTTTGGTGTTCCTCTTTTTAAAAGCCTTAGGCCTGTATCCCTCTTGCAACAGCTTCTCAACTTCTTCAAACTGTAACCCCTTGGTTTCTGGCACCAAGAAGAAAATGCCGACGAGCCCAAGGAAAGAAAACCCGGCGAAGAGGAGGAAGGTACCAGCTGAGCCAAGAGCCTCTGTCAAGGTCAGGAACGTCTCGCTCACAAGCAGATTCGAGCACCAGTTAGCGACCGCTGCAATTCCTCCCCCGGTGCCTCGATACCTCAGCGGGTAAATCTCCGAATTCACAATCCACGGCACGGTTCCCATCCCGGGTGAGTAAGAAATGATGTACAACCCAAGAAGAAGGACAGCGAATATGCCGAATTTGCTTGGACAGCCATTCTCGAACCATATCCGTTGCTCGCCTCGACACATGCTCCTTATTCCTTTGTCAGAAATCAGGCATGCTCCAGGTTGATACTAAATAATAAACGAACAAAACACAAGCTTAGCGTATGCATAATAAAACGGGACAAAAATACATGGGACAAATTGAGCAAAAAGAATAATTGAAGCAAACGTACCTTACTCGTTCCATCAGCACAAAATGCGCAATCAGCTTTTAAGCAAGACATGCAGTTCCATGAGGCTGCATCTGGAGCCGACAAATAAGCGGGACATGTAGTGTTCCCACCAAAGTGATTAGAGCCCAACTTACTGACAGCAGGGGCGTGTAGAGACGCTTGCCAGAATACAGCGGATAACACGACCAAGCAAGAGATTATGCCAAACATGGAAATGAGCATCAACCTTCTCCGTCCATATCTATCAACAAATGCCATGCTCACAATTGAACCAACCGCATTGAGGCCTGAGGTTATGAGAGAGAGCGCCAAAGCGGTCTTGTTCGAAGCAAACCCAGCAAATTGAACTATTGTCGGACTGTAATACATGACTGTGTTAATTCCCACAAACTGCTGAGCCACTTGAACCGTAATTCCAGCATATAATCCTCTTCGAACTATCGGGTTACTCCAAGCACCCTTCACTTTGGCGATCATACTCTCTCCAATGATGCTCTCATCAGCTTTTTCAGCTTCAACAGATTCTTGCAGGGCTCTCAATTCGTCCTCAACCTCATTGGCAGGATATATCTTGGCCAAAATACTCCTGGCTTTATCGATCTTGTTCTGTTTTAGAGAGGATATATGTATATAAGAGACAATATAATGTACCAACCCATGCGGTGATCACATGACTATACGCTAGAATACCAGAACAAAAAATTGGATTAGGTTAGGCCCCATCTTCCACCTAACTTCACATGAGTTGGAAGAATATGAATTAATTAAGAACTAATCCCTCTAGACGAACTCAAATGATAACCCCCAAGCGTGTTATTCTCCACAATTTTGTGGATCCATAGCTAGCAAAACCATTCTTCAAACAAGAAAATGATGTGTAACTTAACTACCAAACATGTAACCAGATTCCCAGATTTAAAAGAAGCTAAAAATTAATCAATTAAATAATTATGCCTCCAAAAGCTATGATGGTAGGAAAAAGACTAGTATTTTCCATCACCAAGTTCTCAGTGTACATGCATGCAACTAGTACAATCAGATACCAGACCAGTAGATACTACAATGTGAAAGAAGATAAGAGCTTCGACCATACCTTTCTGTAGAGCCACCTAGGAGACTCTGGCAGATTTAGCATGAGGATGAATTGAACAAGGGCAGGAAGTCCGGCCACCCCGAGCATCCAACGCCAAGTCCCGGGTGCCTAAAATTCAAACATGCCAACTTATTCACTTATCCTAAATCGCTAATATAGGAAACGAATATTATGTTGGATTATGCATACATGAACGAAGGCCAGATTAATGAGATATGACAAGAATTGCCCTCCGGTAATGAGCAAACCATTTGTGCTAACGAGAGCGCCCCTTATCCTAGCTGGAGAAGCTTCAGAAATGTAGAGAGGCGCGGTCATGGAAGCCATTCCAACGCCTAAACCTACAAGTATTCTTCCAATGATAAGCATCCATGGAGCTACAGAGGCGGCCATGATGATCGCACCGATAAAGAACAGGGCATCAGCCAGAAGTATCGATATCTTCCTCCCAAATCTATCGTTGATCCACCCGCCAACGGCAGCCCCAATGATAGCTCCAGCAACAGCCATACTCACAATAGTTTCCTGAGGGCGGACAAGAACTTTTGAGAATTAACATACTTGAGAAACATAAGCAGTGTATAGGAAATGAGGAAGGATTAGTTACCTGCAGCCATGTTTTCTTGTCAACGGCTTCGAAGTCCTCCCGAATATAGAGTAATGCCCCGGAAATGACGCCTTCAAGCAGAGGAAATGAGGTATTCAGGTTTATGTAATATTTGAGGAGTGTTCATTCCTCTTAACAGGTCATACTTTTCTATTGTATGCCACTTCTCAATTAAGAGAGCAATAAAGAGGAAAACACTCGAACTGACTACTTGCTGCAACAAGCATATGGACTGGGAGCATATACAACAGGCAGTGATGGGATTAACATCAATACTACTAAATACAGAATTACAGAATCTTATGTGCATTTTTTCTAAAATTTTGGGGTCGGATTCTAGGTTGATAAGTGAACTAGGATTGAGAGAAAAGTAAAAGAACAGAAAAGCAAAATGGCAACAGAAAAGTTTAAAACAGTTTAAAAGTTAGAAGACTACGCACTCTTCTCAAAGGAGGTTGACAATAAGAGAAAGAGCAAAAAACTTGTATCGTACCTTAATAAGAAAACATTTACATCAAGAGTCAAACTATTTATTTACAAGTTTATTTAATAAAACTCAGTGGTTGGTACAATTCTGCTATCACGACCTAGGAAAAGAATTTCATAGAACAATGGAACCACAGCGAACTGCTAATCATCCCGATCAAGCTCAAACTTTTCTTTACCCACTTTAATTTGCAGTAAATCATAGCAAATGGAGACAACATCATGGCAAGAGCTTGATCTACCTGTGTCATAGCCAAACAACAATCCACCAATTCCAGCTGAGAGCGCAAGCCTCATAATATACGGCGTCTTCCATGTGGTCCGCCAACATTCGGTGAACTCCGTCTTATCGGCTTTCGTATGACCTCCCTCCATCTTATCCCCCCCTCAGAAACACACCTCAGAAGGAACCGCAACAATATTTTAAATCCGTGACTTTCTGCGAAAAACTAAAGAAAGAGTCACTGCTCTGCTTACCTGAAATGGACAATATGCGATAACGACCGAAAGCTTACGCCTTCCAATATGAAAAAGGCACAATTTTTTATATCAATCCAATCCGGTAAAGTTAAGTTATTGACCATTCCTATGATTTCTTTTACACTCTGCTGCATATTATATTACAACTCTCAGCAGGAGAAAACATAAGTCAGCCTTTCGACGCCATACTCCATCGCTTTTTACCTTTTTGTCCGAAAACTTCAATTATTCTATCCTATCGAATTCCAGCAAATGTTACACCCAAAAACATAAAAAGCAAATCATGCAACCCATCGATCCCACTGGATCGGATCGACTGAACTCTGCATGAGGCTCTGGAACAGAGAATCACGGATTCGAAACAATACGGACCCAATACAATCCCAATGCCTGGCGCCGAAAACCCACCAAAAACCGCCACGACCCAACCGGATGCACGAAAGAGAAACGGGAAAAAGAGAACGAGAACAGAGAATACCCAGAACCAGAAAAGCCTCTTCCTTTTCGTCTTCTACCTCTCCCGGCTTTCTGGGTCTTCTCGACTCTTGCAAATTACGATAAAGGGTGTGACGAGAAGACGCTAATCATCCAATCCAGCACCCACTCCGGCGCAGAGAAGATCCTGAGTATCCAGAACCAGAAAAGCCTCCTCTTTTCTTTCTTCTCTCCCTCTCGGCTTTCTGGGTCTTCTCGACTCTCGCAAATTATGAATAAGGGTGTGACGAGAAGACGCTAGTGATCAAATTCAACACCAACGCCGGGGCAGAGAGAAGATCCTGAGTATATCTGTCGTGTGAATGTGATCCTAAAGAACGCCACCCCCACTTCGACGCTTTTGGGAAAAAAATGCGGTGGCCAGAGGGAGTGTGGTGACGGTGAGAGTACCCAGAAAAGGGAGCATAAAACGATAGAGAAAAAGCGAGAAAGATTGAGGGAATCGTTGAAAGATGACAGATGGGGAAAGAAAGGTGTACTTTGGAAAATTCATCGAAGGTCTTATCCAGTAATCTTAATTAGATCAATTCAAAGGTCGGGGCCCCACCCACCGAACCGAGCGCGCGTGTATCGTTTGACAACTGACTAAAACTGCACGACAAATGTTTGCTCTAGGCTCACGATGTCTACAGATTCGGCTTCTCTTTGATTCCTTGTACCGCCACCAACAACCCTCCAGCCTCCTCATCTCCAATTTGAATTCTTTGTCAAATTCGCATCACGACACATTTGGCCTTTTTCAAAGTTCCGTCCAAAACAACCCTTAAAAATCTGCATCCATGGACGCTAAAAAAATCAAACATTATTAACATGACAATTATGTGATCTAAGTGAAATGAAAACGACATTGTGTTGGCTAAAAAATATTTGACGGAACCTTGACGAAAGAGGGTAAATGTATCGCTTAGACTCAAGTTTAAAATTTTTCATGTAAAAAAAAATTAAATAAATATATCACGGTGGACATAATTAGAGGTTTTTTTGATGTCACACAAAAAACAATTCGAAATAAATATGTCGCAGTAGGCATAGTTTCTAGGTTTTTTTGTGGTTTTGTCCCTATTATAAATAATCCAATATCCACAAATTTAATTTGTACTAGACTAGATTAGAATGACTCTATGAGAATGATAGGCATGGCCTTAACAATTATGGTAGTGTCCTCCTTTTTCCAAATTATTTCCGTGAATAAGTCATGGAAAATCGAATAACCATTAAAGAATGTAATTGACAGAAGGATTGTATATTGTAATATTCATTTTAAGTCTCTCATGTTAAAGTGTCGTTATTAGCTAATACCTTAATGGGGCATATCATAAAAAGATTTGTACTTCGCTAAAATCTTGAGCATTACCATACCCAAATCGTAGTTTTATTAATAGTGGAAATTTTTTTAATTATTGCCACAATATTCTTTCAACCATGGAATTTTCAAATCAATGTTACCATTTCTGTTTTCAGACATCGTTATCTAGTTGACCCGGAAGTTTTGACGGTAAGATTTCAATTAGGAAAAGATGCCTTCCACTTGTGTGTTACTTGGTAAAAGATGAGAGATTTACATTAAAGTATGGACATATGCTAATGGGGTTGAATATTTGGAGGGCAAAGGATAGGATTTGATTGAATAAGGAATACGAACAACAATAACAATGGCAAAGTGCGACCTCGCCGCGCCACCACGAGCTAGCCATTGCCACTTTGCCCAGGGAAGTGACCACCACACAATGGCCGACCCGAGGAAGACAACCATCTTGAGGTGGTCACGATTGTAGATCTAGAATCCGCAATAACCTCGACTTCAATATTCTACTACGTGTTTATCAGATAGGAAAAATTATTAATTGGATATCGCTTTTTTTTCCCATTTTAAGCAAGAAACATTGAAAAACAATGGGTTATAAGATCAAATGCATCATTATCTTTTGCCTTCATTGGGTTATTATACCCGTGATCCAAAAAGATATCGGATTAGCAGGAAAAGAAGATGCGGTGGATTAACAAAATCAAATGAAATCGAAGGACAAGGGGACAAGCTTCTGCTTACCAGAATGGAAGGGCTTCGTCTTCGACAAATTCCCAAGATCTTCCCTCAGTCGTCTCTCCAACTGAGGGAAAGAAACAGCGAAAACGTCGCCGGACTGTGGACGAGTGGATACGGTTCGTTGCGGGACAGATAAATGCAACCCTTTACCAACCCCATCTCTCTTCCTTTTTGTACTGTTCCTCCCTCGTCGTTTTAGCCTGGATAAAATGTTGACCATCCATTGTTCTCTCTCTCTCTCTCTCTCTGAATGAGCTTGGGAGGCCAGAAACAGCAGTCATCTGAGCGTGGCCGCTGACCTTATCTATTCCGAAGATTAAGGATTTCAAAGAAAGCCAATACTGATTTAGTACTGCTGATGTCATGTTTTGAAGCATTTGCCTTGGAAAATTAAACCTTGTCGAGAGTGGCGGCTTCTGTCTATCACTCGTGCGTATTTCCCTCTTATATTAAACATCAAAGCACGAGAACGGCAGCTTCTGTCTCCTTGTTTTTTTCAATGGGACATGCAGGAGATCTTGCAGTCTAGGTAAGATAATTGCAGAAAGATAGTAAGACGATAAACCCTATTCTTTTTCTCACCTGAGAAAGACAATAGTGTCGAATCGTATGAATTAAATTTTTTCGTACGTGATATTATCTCATAGTTGTAAAATCTTAATTTTTCCCTGAGTATTTTCTTCTGCCATGATTGCATCTTGTCGAAATAATATTATGCATGGTATGGTGAGTTAGATTAATTAAATATTAAACAATACTTTCATCTAACAGCTTATTTCACAAAGTTAAATATGAGTATTGCAGAAGAGAGAAATGTGAGAAATTTCTATATAATTCGATATATAATGTTGAAGATTACAGTTGCCTATTTATAGGTTTTTCGAGACAACTTTCTAAGGTAATATATATCAATCAAGATGCGTACAATCAAAAGAGATATTCTCATAGTTTTGAGATATATATAAAATCATCAAAATTATCCTAAATATCTTTAATGGTATTGTCGTGTTTCGAGGGAACTCTAAAGTCTCGAGATGTTTTATAAGTCAATCTTTTTTCTTTGGTCGACTTTTCAAGGTTCACTATTTTCCCGTTTCGTAGCAAAGCACGCATGCACACACGAATGATACCTAGTGTCACACTCCAAATCCAAATCCAAAATTTAGGGAATTGCCGGTCATTCCTTATAAAATAAAGGATGAAGCCTTCAACCAATTAATAGCTATTATGCGGAAATGATAATTTAATAAAACCTTTTATGGAATGAATACGATAGCAAAGTTCATAGTGTCGTGAATTAATCAAGATGAGAGGTTCATGAAATCCCATTTAATATCCCTTACTCAAGTAAGCTAATTGGAGTTCCATGTCATTCTAGATTGCTATCGATGTGACCCGATTAAGTTTCTTTATTTGAGACATGATATGGTATTGAAAGGGTGAGCAAAACCATGACCGGGGAAGTGACGATCACCGCCTCTATGGAATCGAGTAGTGAATGATGCAAATTTTGTATCAATTATGCAGGTGCCCCACATTCGCAAAAGTATCATATTTAAATCACATATAATGTAATATGACATATTATACACCATCAAAATATCTCGGCATATAGATACCAAACCGGTTGCTCGTGTTGGAACACTATAGCCACACTTCAGTAGGTGACAAAGCATGGAAGCTACATCCACTGTAGTTAAGCCCTAGAAATCATATTGATTGTGGCTAAGTCCCCAAAGCGGAACCGATCAAGAAACATATATCATCTCTCAACAGTTAACACATAGGTCGACCAAGTGCATCAATCAAATATTGACACATGATATCCGACAATCTAATAAATGATTTGAAATAATTCACCCATATAATCATTTTCAATGTATATCCAAAATAACAATGCAAGTTTCAGCCCTCTTTATCTGAAATTACACCCTCGGAAATAGCAGCTATACTCACTTGGGCCAAGAAGCCCATTTAGTACGAAATTTAGGAAAATGCCCTTTGAGACTCGATTTTGGGTCCATGGGCTCGATAAGTACCCCCAACGATCCAAAAATAACTAAAAGCCTTGAAACGTCGAAAGATAATCTTTTTTTTTTTGCAGAAAATAAGTCAGTTTTCCATAAAACAAACAGAAATTGATTTTTTTTTTTCAAATTTCGATCGCCCAAGTCTATTTTCTTCAATAATCTCATCAAACCTTTCAAAGGCTACGAATCAAAATTTATTCCGCCAATAATTTTTTCGCTATCATAGGGAGAGACCCTCGTAGCAACTTTGTGCAATAGGGAAGTCTTGTCGGAGCTGTCTTTTGGACTGAGAGGAGAGGTCCATTGCTGGTACTTGTGTAGATTTCCGTGAAATCCGTGAAGAGCCCATCAATTCCCACGAAGGATCTTGCTTAAAGTCGTAGTGGAGAAACATGTTCCCATTCCTATAAGTGTAAGGGTGCACCCAAATTAAGAATCACCATGATCAGTTATCGAAACTACTAGTCACAATGATGAAGTAAGCATTAATTGGACCAACATTACCACAAACAATATCTTGGCATGTTTGATATCCGACAAAAGTTGGAAATAGGAAACCGTTTCGTACATCTAGTTAATCATGAAAAATGAAATCCAATATTGGTTTCCGAAACTTATTTACTCCCCCTAGAAAACAAAATAAAATTTCTAAGAGAAGCACTATATCAAAAGTGTAAAAGCAACCGCCCCTAATTCGCCATCCTCTTCGCAGCAACTTGAATCGAAAAGCCCTCGACCAAACGTCCCAAAACAATTTGAACCCGTCGCCAATGTAGAAGGGCCGGCGGCAGGCAATGTCAAGCCACCAAGGCAGTAGATCCCAGTCCAGCCGTGCTCCAGAAAGGTATGCTAGTTCAGGTGGTTCTCGTCGTCGATGATGTCAACCAACCGCACTTGATACCGCCCGTTGAAAATCACCTAGTTGAACATCTCGAGCATTCAGTAGCTGACCACATGGTCGAAAGTGTCCTTGTGCGAGAGATGGAGCTTCTCGTTGATGATCTCGAATGTGCTGACGACTTCTGAATCAACCACGGGTTATTGTGGTCAGCAGGACGCTACACCCAGGCATAATCGTGATCTTGACGAGAGCCCGCTTCACTTTGTAGGGCACTTTGCGGCCCTTTGCAGCCTTTTCTTCGGCTTTGGTTGAGAAGAACTTGTAATAAAACGTCTTCGTAATGATTTGTCTCTCGTGGAGAAAGAGAGGAAATACGAGTGGTGATTATTATCTTTTTGGTCAAACATGGCATTCAACACTCATCATGGGCACTGATGTGAGATTCTTCAATGAAAAGAAGACACTAGATAGTTTATAACCGGGGTGTGTTTCTTTTTATAATGTCTTAAGGAGTAGGCACTATTTGAAAAGAATCTATTGAGCACAAACTTTGCACGAATCATCGCGTTCGAAGGTGACTTTGATAATGACAACGAGGATAACTTGCCTAAAAGAGTTTGAGAACTACGTGATTAAAGAACATACAGGAAAGGGACCGCTTTTGTTGAAGTCACCTTCAAGCACGAAAATTCATGCAAAGTTGGTGCAAAGTTCGTGCTCAATAGAATGTATTGAATGATGCTCATTTTGCAACAATCACAGCTAAGAGAATTTATCTTTTTGTGTATAATTAGCATTTGATACTGACTGTTCTCCACATTGCATGTCATTATAGGCCATCTTGATACTTCCACTCCTAATAAATACTATTTTCACATTTTACTCTCTCGTGATATTCTTCATCCATCAAGTATCTTCTCGAGTTTCTCGTGTGCCCTTTCTCTGTGAGTTACATGATGCTTTTGTTAGTTAATGATTGTGAATTGAACAACTCATTTACCTCTTTGACAAGTCTAGTACATTAACTCCTAAAACAACCTCGCTCATGCCACATGTTAAACATAATCCCTTTTTCTTGTCTACCCAGACCGAATCACCGATCATCTTCTTCCAATGGTCCTGCAATTAGCATTGAGAGAAGGGATTCAATTTAAATCTTTAAAGAGCTTCCCATTGAAAATGAAGTTAAAGTTTAAAATCTTTAACTCGCCAGAAGTCGTCACTCTTGATTGCTTACGTACCACGCGAAGGCATAGATTGCAACAAAACGATTTAGAGCTATACTTTTGGACATTCAACAGCTCATTAGAACATCCAATAAACCTACAAGAAGATAATTTCCCATATGTTGACCATGAGCAGGACGAACGAGAGTTCTTGGCATATGATGACCGTGTAGAGTCATCCTCGCCACCACCGTAGCTAGTTCACTAGCTAAAGTTTTATTTCCTCGTAGAAACTGCACTTTATATATCTAACAAATTAAAAAGAATGTTGCCTTTGGAGATTTCGTTTCATAGGAATCAAAGACCCTCGCCGTAATTTTGTGGGGAAAATTGTCCAAAAAGTCCTAAACCTATTGCACTTTTGCCAATTCAGTCATAAACTTTTTAAGTTTGCTAATTTAGTCCTAAACCTTTTCACTTTTTACCAATTGAGTCCATTCAGCTAATTTTGACCAGCTAGCTAACATGGCAGCTGGCCGACGTCGACC
Source organism: Syzygium grande (assembly GCA_024733475.1). NCBI lineage: Eukaryota > Viridiplantae > Streptophyta > Magnoliopsida > Myrtales > Myrtaceae > Syzygium > Syzygium grande. The sequence goes on from JAMXDD010000001.1 coordinate 4,444,955, forward strand.
GATTCGCCAACGTTAACGTGATAATTTTTAAATATTTTTTTCAAATTTTTATTACTTTTGTTTCTTTTCTTTCTTTTTTATTTCTGCCCTTCTTCCCTCTAGCCAATCACCGGCACGGGCGGTGAGGTTGACCTTGCCAACCTCTGTCAAAGCTAGCCTCCGTCGGCCATTTGGTGAGGGTGACCCTTACAGCCAGCCGCTAGGCCGAGCGGCAGCAAGATCAACCCATGCCATGGCGAGCCGAGGTCGGCGAGGTCGGCAGCGGCAAGCGGGGCTCGCCCTCACCTAGTGGCTAGTAGGGGTGAGTTTTGCTAGAGGTTGAAAAGGTGGACCTCGCTAGCCCACACCTTTGGCCAGTCCCCAAACCGCCAAAGGGAAGAAGGGCAAGAAAAAAAAATTTAAAAATTCGAAAAAATATTAAAAATTACCATGTCAACGTTGGCCGAACGGTCGGTGCAGCCAACAGCCACGTTAAGCGCGCGCTGGCCACGTCAGCATCGACTGGCCAAAATTAGCCCGAATGAACTCAATTTGCAAGAAATGAAAAGGTTTAGGACTGAATTAGCAAGAAGTGAAATGGTTTATGAATGAATTGGGAAACTTAAAAGGTTTAGGGCTAAATTGACAAAAGTGCAATAGGTTTATGACTTTTTAGATAATTTTCCCAATTTTGTGCAATAGGGAAGTCTCGTTAGAGTTGTCTTTAGGACTAAGAGGAGAGGTCCATTCTTGGTACTTGTGTAGACTTCCTGTGAAATGCATGAAGAGCCCATCAATTTCTATCTTGTGAATCCAGAACTCATATTCTTGATAAGGATCTTGATTGAGTCGTAGTGGAGAAACATGTTCTTGTTCCAATAGATGTAAAGGTGCACCTGAATTAAGAATCACCAAGATTGGTTACCGAAATTACTTGTCACAATGATGAAGTAGGCATTAATTGGACCAACATTACCACAAACAATATCTTGGCATGTTTGATATCCGACAAAAGTTGGAAATAGGAAACCATTTAGTACATCTAGTTAATCATGAAAATGAAATCCAATATGTATTACTCAACCGATCGGTCTTTGAAACTTATCTACTACACCCAGAAACAAAATCATATTCTAAGAGAAGCACTATATCAAAAATGCAAAAATAACCACCCCTAATTCACTGTCCTCTTCGCACAAACTTGAATCGAAAAGCTCTCTAGACGTCCCAAAACAATCCAACCCCGTCACTTATGTAGAAGGGCCTGCGGCGGGCAATGTTGAGCCACCCTCAGCAGTGAGTCCCAGTCCAACTGTGCTCCAGGAAGGTGTGCTAGTTCAGGTGGTTCTCCTCGTCAGTGATGTCGACCAACCGCACTTGGTACCACCCCTCGAAAATCACCTTGTTGCACATCGTGAGCATCCAGTCGCAGAACACATGGTCAAAAGTGTCCTTTGCAAGAGATGGAGCTGCCAATTGATCATCTCGAATGTGCTGACGAATTTCCAAATCATCCATGAGCAATCGGGGTCGGCAAGGCGTTATAGCCAGGCATAGTCGTTGATCTCGACAAGAGCCCGCTTCACTTTGTAGGGCACTTTGCGGCCCTTTGCAGCCTTTTCTTCGGCTTTGGTTGAGAAGAACTTGTAATAAAACGTCTTCGTAATGATTTGTCTCTCGTGGAGAAAGAGAGGAAATACGAGTGGTGATTATTATCTTTTTGGTCAAACATGGCATTCAACACTCATCATGGGCACTGATGTGAGATTCTTCAATGAAAAGGAGACAGTAGATAATGTGTAACTGGAGTCTGTTTCTTTTTATAATGTCTGAAGGAGTAGGCACTATTTGAACAGAATCTATGGAGCACAAACTTTGCATGAATCATCGCGCTTCAAGGTGACTTCAACAATGACAATGAGAATAACTGGGCCCTAGAAGATTTTGAGAACTATGTGGTTAAAGAAAGTGCAGGAAAGGGACCGCTTTTGTTGAATTCACCTTCAAGCACGATAATTCGTGCAAAGTTTGTGCAAAGTTGGTTCATAGTTCGTGCTCAATATAGTGCGTTGAATGAGGCTCACTTTGCAACAATCACAGCTTAGAGAATTTATCTTTTCGTGTATGATTAGCATTGGATACTGAGTCTTATCCACATTGCATGTCCTTTAAGGCCACTTTGATACTTCAACTCCTAAGTATTTCGTGTCCAAATTGAAGTTGGATCACTTATATTAAATCTGATCAAATGAAGCACTTGATTATCGCCCTTTTGCCTTTGTACTGAAAATCTATTAGATTACTACTTTTGATAGTGATAACCTTTGTTTGTCATCAATGAAAACTATTTATGAGCATTTTCGGTTGCATCTAAAGTACAAACAAATGGGAATACTCTACAAATAACTTAAGAGTCAATGCCAAAGAAGGGGCAAAAATTAGTAAAATCTCCTTCGATGCAAGTTGAATTGAAGTTTAGGTGGACAGAGTAAACGTCTTCATATCGTGTGCAACCTAGATCATAAGGATCTGGAACATATTAATTTTATTTATTAAAGCTCAACAATCTAAGTGGAGAGTCCTACTTTCATCGTAATTTCGCAGGCCACATCTTTGTATATGCTCAAACGGAGAGATAGTTTCGTGTTTTAGAGCACGTACCTTCGGCAATGGGGCCCGTATTTGCTAGAACAGCTTCCAGACCAACCGGAGCGACACAGATCCGTGGAGCCAAATTACGTTTGAACAGAGGTGAGATTTTCATTTCGTGAAAATATCCGAACACCTGTGATATCGCTCAATCAGGACTAATGCAAGAATTACCGAACATTGGGATTGTTGATGTAATTCACATGCGAGGCGTCAAGGGGCACAACCACACCTTCGCTTTGTGTAGTATCCCTTCAAATGATCGACTACTCATTTGGAATTGGTGCATCAAACCATATAACGCAGGCTTATGGAGCTGTAATTATTATCAAAGAAGTCTCATTGACTTCTGAATGCAACTTACCCACATGCTATGTTATCAATTGGATGAAAAGAATCAATATGGCTTGATTAAAAAGCCAAAAAAAAAATACAAAATGAAAAAGGGGTTTGTCAAGAATGGGATTCGAACCCATGCCCTTTCGGACCAGTACCTGAAACTGGCGCCTTAGACCAACTCGGCCATCTTGACTTCGTTGTCCGATGAGGCATAAAATTTATATCTATCTTATAGATTCATAAAGAGGGTGTCTCTTCATGGTTACTTCGTACATGTAAAGTTTCCCCAAAGAAGTTGGAGTTTGGTCTGCATTCCGATCACTAAAACACTTAAAATCGAGGCTTGCCAACTCTGTTTTGCCATCGTTTGTTTGTCGAATCATTCACTGATAGGGAAGAACAAACTCGCGAGTTATCATCGAGAGCCTATTTTTGCTCGTTAGCAGTGGCAAAGCACCAAATCTTGATGTGGGAAATTAGTCTTGCCCTCGAAAATGTCCTTTAAGACCTTCACCAGAGACGCTCCCTCGATTGGAACCGCCAAAAAACGAGTGATAAGAAAGAACCTCAAGATTTGCTCGGATGGTAAGCTCGTTCGTCTTTCTCACTCGAGATCTCGTTTCGAATCGCCGCATTTGCGCATTCTCCAGAAGACCGCCTTGAGGAGCACGGACTTTTACGCCATTGACAGTTACACCTTGCTCGTGAAACCGGAGCACCGACACATTCAAGATAGATCGGTCAGATGCTTCCCATTGCTAGAAGAAGATGACCGGGATCATCCACATCGTTCGGTGCATTCGCTGGTTCCTCAATAAATCTCTATCGCTGGTACATCGTCGGTAAATTAAGAAATTTTCATAAATGTAATAAATAAAAAGCCCAAAAAGCCCATCAAAAGTTGGGCCCTCAAGGCCCATTGAATCGCATCATGGGCCATAGCCCATTTTCTCTCTCTTCCCCATCTCCCGCTTCTTCTTCTTCTCCTTCATCATCTTCTTCTTCTCCTTCTTCTTCTCCAGACGCGAGTCCTCCCCGCTAATGTTGCAGAGAAATCGATCGGAATCCAAGTGACCGGCTTCTCGATTGCGGGCGGATTCGCCCGCTGCGTTTTCCGATTCCGGCGCCGTCGATCTCCGGGAAGAATTCGATTTCCGCTGCCGATTTGATGAAATGCTCGGAGGACCGCAATGTCGGGCGCCGAAAGCTGAAACCCGTGAGAGTTTTCCCCATTGCAATTTCTGATTTTTGCGTCGTTGTTTCGATGGCGAGAAGCGTACCCATCGGTGGTGGGGCTTCGTTTTGGGTTCATTGGGTGGATCGTCGTGTTTTCAACTCGCGAAATTATGGATTTTCTTCGATAAAAATTCGACCTTTTGGGCGTTTCCGAACTGCTTGTCGATGTCGGGCCGACGAGGGTTGCGGGCAAAGGAGGGATTTCGGTGCTCTTTGTAAGTCAATGTCACTGTGTGTTCGAGTTGACCTTTCCCCATCCTTGGTTCCCACACCGTTGTTTGATGCCGGGTGTGATGTTAGGACAAAGGGTCTTTGATGCCCGGTTCATCTGCAAGAAAATGCCGAATGGCAATGCGGTATTGATAGCTAAGGGATAGGGATGGAAGGCTGATAAACAATGTGTGGCGTTCTTTTTATGGTGTGTGGTCTATTAGGAGATTAAATAGTTGCAGAGAACTCCCATCAGTGATGGAATAGACTATACGGCCTTTGACATGCGCGTCGAGAAGTTTTGGAAGGAAACAAAACCCTCTGATGAGAACGCATTTTGCGTCGACAACAATTTTCAACTTGTTCAGTCGGGTTAAGGGTGAGGCAGTAAGGGCTAGAGTTCAATCTCTGTTGGTTGCAGACTCATAGAGAATGGTAGTCACAATATCTGGGTGCCTAGCTTTGAAAGAGCGATGTTGTAGTTTATGTAACTCTTCCTCGCTTCAATTCAGTGGCTTGCCAATGCAGTACTAAAATGAGCTTGCCAATCATTTTTTATGCTATATCATTCATCCTGCTGCTTAAACTTAGAAAAATTAAGACAGAATCTGGTAAATGAATTGTTTTCGTGGAGAACACATGGTAGGGCTAGTGACCGGTATAACTCTCATCACATTTGGATTATCAAAGGAACTGGTTTAGCAAAATGCAACATGTAGTTCTACAAGGAACATGATCTTCGCATTAAAGCCTGCCTTGTGAAATGTGGAACCATAATTTGGATTAATGATTGGATGTTCGCTGGTAACATCTTTCTGTCATTCTCTGTACTGTTGATGGATTGAAGTGGGTGTAGTGTATTCTGAGTAGTTTTCTGTGTTTTTCTTTTGTGCAACAAACAAAAGGGTTCTATTAAAGGATGCAGCTTTGATGTTTGCTTAATTAAGCGCAGATACTTGCCCTACCTACCGACCTTCCTTTTGGAAGCAGAGGGTGGAGAAGAACTTGCTAGAAAAAGGAAATATTTTAATTTTCTCAAAGTTCTTTTTCACTGCTTCAAGTAATCAAAGATTCTTTGCTTTCATGTTTTGTCCTTGTATGTTCCTGCCCTGCCTCCCAAGTTTACTTTAGACTTACCTTTATTCAGTTGGGCTATAACTTTTTTATCTGCTCACCTTGTGACTGATAATTTTGTGTTTTATCTGGGCACATCAGTATCTGGTGAGATTTGCCACCTTAAAAGTGTATACTCCATCAATATGGCACTCTAGAACTTAAGACTCTGGCAGTTGGAAGATGGCTTTGAATTCTGAGGACGAACAAGCTGAAGATTATTTATTCAAGGTAGTTTTAATTGGCGATTCAGCAGTTGGGAAGTCAAATTTGCTTGCAAGATTTGCCAGAGATGAGTTTTACCCTAATTCCAAGTCCACAATCGGGGTGGAATTCCAAACGCAAAAATTAAATATCGATGGCAAGGAGATCAAGGCGCAAATCTGGGATACAGCAGGTCAGGAGCGGTTCAGGGCTGTCACCTCTGCGTACTACAGAGGCGCAGTTGGAGCTCTGCTTGTGTACGATATTAGTAGGCGCCAGACATTTGATAGCATTGGTAGATGGCTTAATGAACTTCACAGTAAGTTTCTTATTTCTCCCTGTACGCTTGCATCCTGCTTTTCTTGCTTCTCTTCTTTGCCCATTGGCATGTTGACTTGATTTTGAGGAAATTACTTAGTTTCCTCACATAACCATTGGATTTAAGATCTTAAGAGTCTTTAGTCCTTGCTGAAAGGTTCCTCCATTGCCCTGTCCCTGAGGTGTCAGGCAAACAGATCTTCTAGTCACTATTCACTGTCTTAAAATCATTTTCTAAATTTGGAGTCATGGAACTTGTTTAGTTATAAATGAATATAAACTACGATAAGTTGATGGACATTAATAAATGACACCGGTTTCTACCTTTACCTGTTGGTTTTGAAGTTCTCTTACATCATTCCTAGGCAGACAAGAACGATTTTACCCAGATCTTCAAGCTAAACAATAAGCCAAGCGCTGACTTCTAGCATTTGTATGAACAGCTCATTCCGATATGAACGTGATAACAGTTCTGGTTGGCAACAAGTCAGATCTAAAGGACGCAAGGGAGGTGAGTGCCGCCGAAGGCAAGACATTGGCGGAGGCACAGGGCTTGTTCTTCATGGAGACATCGGCCCTTGATTCTTCGAACGTGGCTGCTGCATTCCAAACCATGGTCAAAGAAATATACGGTGTACTGAAACGGAAAGTGGTGGCGTCCCAAGAGCTCAACAAGCAAGGCCCCGGTGTGGTTGGGGAACGGGAAGACTGTCGTCTTAGACGGAGAGGGCAAGAGCCAAGAAGAGGCGGCCCCTCGAAAAGCTGGGTGTTGTGGGACATGAATAAACCATCGCAATATCATGAGGTTCTGAAGTCCTGATCGCAGCAGAGTCATTCACATCCTGTTGGTGCCTGTTCTCAACGCTTTGTTTGCAAGTCGAGCTCCTGGTATTCCTTCTCCTCCAGGTGCCAAATTCTTGACAGCAACATGTTTAATCAAATTACTCCCTATTTGTCTGAATTCTTTTGTTGAAATTGCCCTTGGAATAGAGAATGTATATGGCATGATGCTCTTTCGAGAATCCATGCATCTTGATGACCGAAAATAATGTCTGTAAACTCCCTCTCCACCTTCTCTCTTGCCAATCTATTCTGGTGTATATTTTTAAACTCGGGACGTCGGGAGCGTTCGCTTCCGTGCACGCCGTGCATCGCTTCACTTTGCCTTTTTGATAGCCACGTGGCAAGATATGTGGTAAAGACACACGGCATAGTTTCGCATCCGGGCAAAGAGACTCCCTCTCTACCTTAATTCTCAGCTATTTTCGTAAATCGCATCATCATTCAAATTTCCTTTTAACTAATATCTCTACCTTAATTGCAATCGAGGCGTGCTCGCGAAATTCGCGGTTCAAGTAGCTAGTATGATTTTAATACACATAAGCTTTTGCATAGGCTGCTTCTTGAGGTGACACCTCGACAGAAGCCAAAGAAAGAGACCGATATTATTATAATTACAATTATAATTATTTATTCTTTTTATTTATTATAATAATAATAATAATTATTATTATTATTATTATTATTATTATTATTATTATTACTTTTTTTATATATTTTTAGGGTTCTTGTGGTGGTCCAAAGCGGCTATGAATTATATCTTTATGATAAGGACTGTGAATGTGAAGCACATTGTGGATGGTGACCGGCCGAAAGCTATGTAGCATCGGCACTTCCCCACTTCCTTCTCTTCTTTTAATCGAGAAGTGACAACCTGGGACATGGGCCCAATCCCAAAAAAGCTTTTGTATCCCCCACACTTTTTGTTTTTCGAGATAATTAATTAAATAATCTTTAAACTTTGATTTAATTTATAATGCAGTTTCTCAACTTTAACTTAATATATAACGTGGTTCTCGAAATTTTGAATTGTTCGTTATGACCCCTGAACTTTTGGTTCAATCTAATCCTTAAATTAGATGAAAAAATCTAACGTTATCCTTTCATTGATTCGGGTTTAAGGACAACATTGGATATTTTTATATAGTCCAAAGATTAAATTGAACATAGGGACCACATTAAACATGTTAAAAATTCAAAGATAACGTTGTACATGAGGCTAAAGTTGACAAACCTTTTTGTCATTTTCTCTCTTTATCTTTACATTGATGGATGGCCAATCTTTTTCTTTTTTCTTTATTAGATTAAGCAAAAATAAAAATTCATATCGAGAATTTAATATTTGTTAAAATGGCCAAGCTTTTGCTGCAAGATATGGAGTCAAACTTGTTTTTGCTATTTGAAAACGCTACTACAATCGTTGAAAATTTTACTTTTCAAGTAAAAAAGTAAATTGCAATAAATTAGAATAAGTTTGTGGTTTCCATGTCGTAAGCTTCTTTTTTCTTTCCATAAGTATAGCAATAATAATGAGTAAATTTATAGCTATCACGTAAAATTTAGTAACTTTTAAACGTGGTTAGTAATTTTCAATAATTTTGTCAACATTTAGTGCCACTAAACTTTGTAATTGCTGAGTAGTTTCTCAAAGAAAAAAGTTAATTTTAATTAAATCAGTTGCTAGTGCATGTTTAATTAAACGTTGCTCATTTTCATCGGACAAACTTCCCTTAAAATCGAAGGGATAATAGAATTTCCAGTCAATTCGTAACTTCTCCAATCGTACGATCCTCCTTCCTTTGCCTTTTCCTAAATGAACGGCCCAGATGATCCGAGCACAACAGCACGTGCAAGTAATGGCTGAAAGCAAATTTGGGAAAGCGGAAATTGGTGGGCGGCCGCGTCCCGCGTGGCGCTTTCAACGGCCGTCGGTTGTCTGGGTGGGGACCACATGCGACAGACAAAACCGCCGACGTCAACGATCATTTTTCCATATACGGCAAGGGGAATGACACGTGGCCCCACCGACGCGTGCGCCCGCGTGTAGTTTTGGAACCAAATCTTTTTCGGCGGATGAGAGACGAATCGGCCAATACATGGGCGACACGTCGGATCGCCGAAAGCCACAGATGTTCACGTGCAATTTTTCCATGCACGTCCCCAGGAACGCGTGGCCTAGCAACGTGGAAACGGAAAAATTACGAAAAAAGTGTCATGAACCTATTGTGATTGTATTAATTCAGCCTTAATTTTTTTTTTCGCCATTTTCGTCAGTAAATATTTTGCACATTCGCCAATTCAATCCATCATCCCCAAAAAAAAGTAGAAAGAAAAGAAAATACAAAAAAAGTTACACTAATTCAAAAAATTATTTAAAATGTCCACATCAGCGCCGGTCACACCATGCAGCAATTTCTGACCAATTTGGCTGGATGAATTAAACTGGCACATATGCAAAAGGTTTAAAACTAAATTGAAAAAAAAAAAAGGATTTATGATCAATAGGTTTAGGATTTTTTTGAAAATTTTCCCTCGTGAAAACTCGACAACTCGAAGAAAATTCTTACATGGACTCGGGCTCTATACGAACCGGTTCAACCATCGTGACAGCTAATCATGTGGATTCCACATAATTGACGGCTAGACTTACTCGATTTTGTGCACCTCACTAATAGGTGTATTCGATTCGACGTGGATTAATTACTTGTGGTTTGACAATTGATGAATAAGTTTGAAAGCAAACTAAAGTGCCTAGATTTTAGTTTTATTGTCACACCCCTTATCAACGCACTATCATCTTACTGGCTGGGTATAAAGTTTATGATTTTATTATTGTCCATGTTGAGATGCACATGTAAGTTGTGTTAGAAAAGTCCATCATCGGAGAATTTGTATGGTGTGGAGTGAAGTAGTTAATATATCCTAATTGACCCATAATTCATCGACTTAAGCTTTTGAATGAAGGTAAATCCAACTGCATATATTAACAGCTCGAACTTGGGTTCTCCCTTGGTAATCTCCCTAATCAAGCTTTTACAACTCGCTCCTAACAAATGGTATCAGAGCCGATGATAGATTAGAAGCCCCCAAGGTGAATATCTCAGGTTTCGTTTGTTTCGCGGAAAGTGAATTATTTAAAAAATATTTTCCTAAAAATGATCGATTATATCGACAATTAGGCAATAGGAAATGTTTTTATTATCAACAGAATTTATGTCTAAATATTTTCTTAGACGATGAAAATATTGTTCGTTCGTCATTTTTGTAAATGATACAAATGATTATTTTTAGAAAAATATTTTTCAAACCATTCATTATCCGTAAAACAAATGGAGCCTCAAGGAAAAAATCAGGTGATTAATGCGGTTTCTGGGCAAGTGGACATTATGGCGTAGTAACGCAATCTCGATGGCAACTGTCATGATTCGGTCGGGAAAAAGATACTAGGGATGAAGGGGATGTTGAAGATTCAAGTTGAGATAAGTTGATACAAGAGGATATCTTAATTAAGAGAGAGCAAACCTAACACTGAGCTCACATGTGAAGGGGAGATCGTTTAGATGCATGTGTGAGAGCAAACTTAACACTGAGCTCAAACGTCAAGAGGAGATTGTTGAGATGCACATGCAAATTGTATTTAGAAAAGTCCCACATCGACGAACGGGTGCCGTGTAGAGTAGTTAATATACACTAATTGGCTCTTAACTTATTGGTTTAAGCTTTTAAATGAAAATGAATTCAACTAGATATGTTGACGGATTCATACTTAAGCTCTCCTCTGATGACCTCCCCAATCGAAGATATCGGGCTTTTGTCGCATTTAAGCAATGCTACAGTACAAAGTAACCTTAGATGATAACTAATAATTCTTATATGTGAACATGTTATCATCCGGTTTCCAGGCAACATCGACTGGTTCAAGGCCAACACACGGGAGTCGACCGGACCCAAATTTTTTTATTCGGGAACCGAGTCGATCTCTGTGACTTGGAACCGACCAAACAAGGCCACTTCGGTTCCGGTTACCCACCCCAAATTTGAAGCACCAATTCAGGAACTTTTTCTTGAGTAGAATAAGTGAAAAATCTAGAAGAGCCGGAAACAACCAAATGTCTCGTGGTCAAACCAGCTGCAATTGAAAAGAAAAGATGGCACAAAGTCAACAAGTAGGAACCTGTTTCACCTATTCGTTCCAACCCGAGTAAAGACCCCTTCAACGATATGATCAACCAGCAAATCTGATCAGCAGTCATGCAAGTGGAGTAGCAACATGGTTTAAAAACAGAGTATTCAATCACTACCATGACAAGAGATGACAACCTTGGCCCATCAGAAAAATTTATTTATAATAGTTGTCTTATGGTAGAATTTGATCAGAATTCAGTAACTCATCCCTTGAAATTTCACAAGAGTACTCCATATCAAACTAATAACTGGAGCGTAACTCTCTGTGTACATTTATCTGGAACAAAAGCCTCAGAGAGGGTATTACTGACAAGAACCAGCATGATTGCTGAATAATACAGTGAAGAAAAAAAAATGTAAAGAACACTTGGAACAAAAGAGAAAAAAATGTGAACAGAAAAAAGTGTCAGCCTTCTTATGTATCACCGGATCACCAGAGAAGCATGATACAAATTTCTGGAAACACCCTACCAATGGTTTTTCACTGCAATCGAACTCCAAGAAACAAAAACCTATTTGAAAATCTCAAGCCTGAACCTTGCACAAGATTCCCCCTGTATCTGCTCGATTTACGGGCTTTTGTAGATGGGCAAACCAATCATCTGTAGACGTACTTTGAACTCACAGAAACAACTCGATGCGGAAATTACACAAACATGGAATACTCCAATTGCTTTGAAAGATACAATTTGCCTACCGTAACTTTCTGACGTCTATATAATGTACTAGGTAGCAATTCCTGTAAAAAACAATGAAACAAATGTCAATAACGATATTTAAATATTTTGATTTCAACTTTTCTTTTAGATATGAATGCAGCTGACAGTAAAACATCGGACAAGGGCGCAAAAGCTTTAGATGATAAATCAAATCCTTTCGCTTGTTGCAGTGAGTCGAATTTTGACTTTGCAAAGAGAATACAGATGAGCCAAATTTAAGAGTAAGAAGTCAGTCATCCCCATTCTTTCAATCCTTGAGCTGCCACCAAAAGATGAGTGGGAATGCCAACATTCTTCGAGGCACGGAATAGGGAGATAAGGAATCAACTCATTGTACCACCAGACATGCTAACAAGGTATTGGACGGAAAATTCCGTTTTATCAAAGGTTTAAAAACCACAACAAACCTACTGCCAATGTTCTGCGACAATCTGTATTAGGCCTGAGAAATTGTTCTTCATTTCTATCTGAAGGTAATGAAAGGACTACCATTTCGTCATGGGAAGAATATGCTTCTCAATTTATGAGCAATGTACTAAAATAGATCAATGCTTACCAATTTCTGAACAGAAACGCTAATCCGTGAAACATAATCAAAGATGACTATCCCAGAGACACCAAACACTCATAACATCAATGATCGCCATCAAATCTTTAACTGATGGCCTTTCCCATGCATGACATATTCATTGGCTAGAAATGAATCTATCAACTTGGATTTATTATGCAGGACATGATGCCGGATGGCAGTTCACAGGGTATGGAGCAACTTTTCCTATCCTGGGTAAAAAAATGCAAAAGTCGAGAACCCAGAATCCTCTAAAAGCCGCAACATGTTCCTTATATCAACCTCGTTCTTGCGATATCATTGCTTATGCCACCAATGATACTGACAAAGGATGCAATTAAGGAAGAAGAGAAGAAGAATAACTAGCTTAAGCAATGTCCACAGTTAAGAGTTCGTATCGTCAAATATCGCACCTCTAGTTGATTGTCTATTAGCAACCCCATAACCAACATAACCAGCAGAGCTCTGGGTCATAACATCTGAAGTTGCATTTCCAAGTCCATAGCCAAATGGTCCAGACGTTTCTGGTTCTGGAGGTGATGGTTGCCAAGTGAGGTCTCCATAAAGTGAGCTACTTTCATAAGGATCTGGAGTCCCATTGCGGCCACCACTTGTTGCAGGATATGACAAAGCTTGTACAGATCCAACCACTCCACTGTTTCTTCCAAATCCTCCAGCTCCTGAAACATAGCTACCATCCATACTGCCAAGACTATAGTTTTCACCACTTAAGGTAGAACCGTTTCTTCTACCTTGTGCGGAATTGGAAGACGAACCCCAAATTGTTCCTGCAGTATTAAAAGAGCTCAGTCCCGCATTTTCACTTCCGGATCCGATAAGATTGTTGGTATTTGCAGTGCTTGAAGAATAACCAAGATTGCTGATGCCCCACAAACTCCCCCCTGCAGGGCTCAAGATGGAACCACTTCCTCCATGGCTCCCAGAGTTGTACCTGCTTGTCCCATTGTAGAAAGAATTAAACATCTTCCCATAACTGAGGTTCGAAAGTATGTTTGCATTTGCCCCAAAGCTTGGGTTAAAACCCGGCTCGTTATTCAATCCTTTCGGATAAGGAGGAGTGAAAGGAGGAACTCCACCCAGACCGGTTGTCACTGGACTAAGTCTCCCATCCATTCTGGCTCCAAAATCTCCAACAGAGTTTGGACCATATCCCTGGGTATAACCATTGAGGAAGCCACCGACTCTACTCATACCTTGGCTATAGTTCCCTAATGGGCTTCGACTTGGCCCAGGAGATAATTCTTTCGGGACTGCTCGCTTCACCTCCACCATTTTACCTTTCAGTTCATGGAATGTCTTGTACAGGACTCTATCCACAGCATCTTCTGAATCATAAGTAATAAATCCAAATCCTCTGGGCCTCTGGGTGTTGTGATCATACATCACCACAACATCAGTGATTGTCCCGAACTGATCAAAGTATTTCTTAAAGTCACTCTCTGTGATTGTTGACGGCAAACCTCCGACAAAAATTTTCTTTATCCGGGTAGGACCAGGTGAGCCGCTGATGCTTCTGTTGTTTCTGATGAGAATGTTGTGATCATCTCTTGGGACAGCCTTTTTTGCCTCAACCTGATCACGTTAAAGTACTCAATCAACAAGAACTCGATGCTTTTCATATTATTCAGCGCTCAACTATTCAACTGTTCTGCACCTTTACCATTCTTCAAACAGTTAACGGCATTTCTGCCCCTTGATATTTGTGCTATACTAAGATAAAGATGGCTCACACAGAATCGAAAGCAAAAATAGTCAAATATTTGTCTCATCTACATCTTTTCACTTATTTATAGCAATAAAGTTAAATGAATTTAAAAAGGACCATCCTGAAGGCAATAATCACGAAGCAACTGCCGATCACAATGCAGCAATAACTGAGATCCTTCTGATGCATAACACCTTGCCATACATTCTCTGCACATGCACACTAGTTGCTATCACATTTGCACTCTCGTTTATTTTCACCAATCCCCAAATAAAAATGTGTGCTTGGTAAAAAACGGCTAAAAAACAATCTGCTTTAGTAAGCTCCTTACTTGCTGTAATCAATCTCGGGTGCATCCCTTTGGAATGTTCGCACTGGACACGGTAATTAACTGAAATCCCACTTTTAGCAACAAGAACTCGCCCGACAAAATAGAACTCTGATGCTGTTATCTTTAAAAGATCTATACAGGGCACTCATACGCAAAGATGAAACCCTCTTAGCAAATATCATATTGCAATGCATCTGACATAAGCAGAGCTGCATTTGTGAAACGATGAACGACAGCTCACACATTTCACCTGTTTGCAGGTATCGTGTGCATGAACTAAATGCATTCCTGCTGCACATGCAATTTTCAGCAGGGAGAGCGAAAACCAAAGCGCGCTAGGAAGAAGGAAACTCACACTTCTACCGTCAATCACATGCTTTTCCATAACAACTCTTTCCGCGACAGCAGGATCAGCGAAGACCACGAAACCGAAGCCGCGGGCCCGTCCGGTAGCTCGGTCTCTCATAATCACGGCTTCTACTACTTCGCCAAAGTTTTGGAAATAATCCCTCAAGCGGTCCTCATTCGTGTCCCACGAAATCCCACCAACAAACAGCTTCCCATGATCCATTTCCATCCTGCAAAGACAAAAACAGGGGGTAAAAAAAAAATCCCATTGGCCACGAAACCGCATCGATCAATTCGCCATCCAATCTAAAATCCACCCACCCACTTACTAATCTCGACCATCATCTAACCGATCGAAACCGCGACCAACGCTCGACAGCAACCTCCATTCTCTTCCCCCCCCCGATGGAACAGTAGAGGCACGACACCAATCAAGAGCCCAATTCTCCCCGGATTCCCGACCCACCCAAAGCTCCCGGATTCGACCCGGAACGGACAATCCAAATCGAACCCAACAAACCGTAATGCGGGGCGAGCTCACCTTTCTCTTACGAAACAGGACCCCGGGATGCCCCTGGCTTCGGCCGGGTAGGGGGGGAGGTGGTGGTGGCGATGAACGAAAGCCGCGCGCGTCCTCCTGCGAATTCTTCAGTCCCGGATCATCGGATCCGCCGCCGATCTGGAACGACCCCGGAATCCTCCAATCCGGGCGCCGGAAAGTGATCGGGGAAGGGGGGGCGAATTCAGCGCCGCCGAATCGGCTAGAGCATTCAAAAGGGAAAAAAAAAGGGACCCAAGACGGTCCCCCGGCCGCTCGCGCAAGCCGGCGAACGGCGAAAGGAACCCGCGGTGGTGGGGCGAAAGGAAGGGGGGTTGGGCGGAGATGGGTCTTCGCCGCTCCGGGCGGTGGAATCGAGATCGGATTGAATCGGAGGTGGAGGAGGAGGGATCGGGGAGGGGGGGGGGGGGAAAGGATCTGGAGAGGGGAGAGAGGGCGAGGAATGATAAAAAGAAAGAGAGGGCGAGAGAGGCCCCTCTTTCTCTTCTCTCTCTCTCTCTGTCCCTGTCCCTGTCTCCCTGCCTCTCTGCCTCCGCCTCCGCCTCTCTCTCTCTCTTTTTCTTCCTTTTTCGCGTTGTTGTTGTGGCCCTTTTTTCCTCAAGGACCCAATTTATATCGACCCCGGGATTAATGAAGGAAAAATCGAATCGAATCAAATTGAAGTATGATTTTCGAAGATCGATAAGTCGTGAACGAATGGAAGATTTTTCCTTAGTGAATCGGAATGGGTTTGGGAGACAGAGAGGGGAGGAGGCTTGCGAGAGGGGCGATGGGGATTTTTTCTTGGGGGGGAAAACAATGTGTGCGTGTGTGTTTTTTTTTTTTTGGTCGGTCCTACTCTATCTCTCACTCACAATGCACACTCAGACTTGCGCCCCACCTCTTGCAGGGCGTGGGACGTCAAAACCCACCTCTTAAAAACTACGCGGCCCCACCCCTATCCCCTGCGAATGTAGGAATTCGAACTCTGAAAATAATGTGTGTTTGTGTTCCCTCTCGTGTAAGGAGGCTACAAAGAGGAGAGAATTCGGGTTGGGGGGGGATGGTGACGTCATAATTTTTTTAGAAAAGTGTATATATATATATTTTTGTATTATTTTAGGTGGGGGTGGGGGAAAGGGAATAACGATGCCACTTTGTGTTGAGTACAAAAATTGATATAAAAGTCGCCTTGGTTATGTACGGGTAATTTCGATGAACTTGGAGTGGTGCTGTGAGGGTTGACGACGTACCAAATGGGATGTTTTCTTCTTCTTAGGAATCGGGAAAAAAAATAAATAGATGGACGAAATTAATTGATCTACCCACATTGCAACGTAATGATCGAGTTGAAGTGCACGCCGTAACACGATTAACTATTTCGAGATGTAATTTCGAAACGGCGGACTATGAAAATATGCTCGGAGGATGCGGTTGAGCAGTCGGCCCGATTACATTTGTGTATTCCGATCGTGTGTTAACGCGCTTTCGTTCCTTTTGTTTACGAGTCTCGTACGAGTATTTTTTTTTTCCCGTGTTGGCATTTTAATTATTAGTTCGTTCGTGATGAATTTGTTGCTAGATAGAGGAAGGTGTAGTGTAATTAATCGCTAACCACAATTTGGCGAGACAAAAATGCAAAGTAAATTCGAGGAATCAAAAACCATCTGCACTTATTCCCGCCAAAGAAGCTTTCTTGGTTACATTGACATCCATACAAGCAAAAGGGTGGGGGCCAGCTCATTATTCTTCAATGTTTAACACTAATTTTTAAATGTGGCATGCCACCACTAAAAGGGATTCCTTCCAATTATTTATCCTAATTTAGTATATAATCTATAAACAGTCATGGGGTCATACCCAATCACAAAAAAAAAAAAGAAAATTAGATGTTTATCCAAACAAATAATGCACCCCCATCTTCCACTTCTTGCCTCTTCTCCCCTCCCTTTGAGACCCAACTTCCCAGAAATTTCAGCATAATTGTTCATTTTCAAGTATGCTGAAGTAATTTAATCTTGCATTAAATTATATATTTTAAATATAATGTTTGAATGGTAGTGCAACTTCCTAGAGTATTTCACAACAGATCATGGGTGATTACTTCCTTTAGGGGCAAAGGATGTCACATTTGTTTGCATCGTGACTTGCTTTTACAGTAAGTCAATCCAAAATTAGTTGTGTGATCCACAATGTTTGCAATTGGATTGCGAGGTCCAGAATTAGCATGATTTGGATGGGAGAAAAAAATGAATTAATTTAATCATCTTCTTAATCATTTGGAAAGACGAGATGGGGTTATTGACTTTATCCCAAATTAGCTTTTCTTTCATTTTTGTTTTATTTTATTTTTTTCTTCCATGTGAATTTGGGAATATAGAAATAGGAGAATAAAGTGGGAGAAGTGGGAAAGACAGAGGGGATTGCTTGTGCCATGCATCAAAGATTACATGATTTGAGACACAAGCCACATGCATGATGCTAGGAGGCTCAAACATTGTATGACTTAATGCCTTTGATGCTATTAAGGAGAGGAATCTATTGGGGTCGCCTTTAATTGGGCATCAAACAAAGTGATCTTGTGGAAATTCCTCTCCCATCAGGTCCCATCAGGTCTAGCTTCTTTTGATCCTTTTTGGTGGAAATTTTTTTCACTAGTTAGTACATTTTGTGGCCGTAAAAGTCGATAAGACCGTCTACTTTTTTTGTGATTAGGCTTGGAGTTGACAAATTACTTTAAAAAGGAGTTCCAAAATAGGGTGGTTAACGGATCGTGCTCGGGTTGGGCATGAGAATTTCCGGTGCCGGCCTGAGGGCCAAGCTTCGGGGCATGTCCGGCCCTGAGGCAATGTTTTTAAGGGGGTGATTCAAAAGAAAAAAAAACACCAATTTTACTTTGAGTGACGATTTTGATCTGAACTTTTTTTGTCTCCATAAAAAGGACAAAATTTTATTCGAGTCTCAAATTTGACCCCGTTGATGTGAAATTTTCAAATTGTTCGGGCCATATTTGGGATGAAGTAAAAGTTGATGATTTTTTAGAGACAAAAAAAAAATTCGGATCAGAATTGTCACTCAAGGTAAAATTGATTTTTTTTTTTTGGAAATGGACCTATTTTTAAGTAAATTTAAATATTAATATTATGAAAATAAGATTTCAAAATCCCCACAAAATCCAAATTTTGTGAATTTCAAATTGCAAGATTTCTCGAAAGAAAATTATACAAAATCCACGTACGTTAAAATTTTCCAATATCAAACCAGCGACTTATATTAATAAATAGTTAATGACGCTATTTGTGTTACGTAGGTAAAAGTTTTCTAGCACTGTCAGCAAAGTACACAACGGCTTACTTGCGGGTTAAATTTTATTTTTCATCTCCGCCAATTCCCATATGTGAGTGTCTCTTCCTCTCGATCGTATCCAATTCGGGTACATCGTCGTTCAAAGTTCAAACCGGGCATTATGTTGTCTCGTCAGAGTGCTGCGTACGAACTTGTGAAACGTTGTTTTAGAACATGGTTGATAACGTCTCCTCTGGTACTCTATTTTTGTCAAAGGATAGGTCGTGGAATTTTTTAAATTTGTTTAAATGCAAAGTGGGGGCATTGGCCACTGTGTGGCCGGTGGTGATGGAACGTCATTTCCTTTTTACAAAAGAAAGAAATCTTTAAAGTGAGCCTTGGCAAATTTAATTTAGAGCACACCACACAAATTTCTTTAAAACAGAATACAAGTACAACTTTAAACTCATAAAAAAGTACATGTGCTATTTCAAATGGAAGCAAGTGCGCTAATTTAATTGAAAACGGATTACACCAAAGCAACGCCACATTAGTCTGGTCGCAGTGCTAGAATCAATTCTCGCAATAAGGGCGCAAGTTCACTCTGTTTTCTCGACTCGTCATATTTGGACAGGTTTCTGGCACTAGCCATTTCCTTGAAGAGTTCCCCCCTAGACCATCCGTGTCATGTTTGGCTTTGGTTTCTTCTTAAGTGGCCCGGTCCCATTTTGCCCATTTGCGGACTCACGAATCGGGCAACAGGTTTGGCGACGGGTTTTCGCACTATACCACACAAACGGTCTTCTTGTCACCACCGGATTCGATCTCAATTCAGAAAGCCACCCGAAAACCAGCCATACTTCTCCACGAAGCCAAGCTGGAGTTGCTTTGGGGGTGGCGGTCCGCCAAAGGTATCGCCCTGGCGGGGTAGCTTGCGGCTTTCACCTTGTTCATCTCTCTTGTCTTCAGTGTTTTTGGTCACACTAGACGTTTTATTCTCTGAAATCAACTATATATCTGTCATATCCTTCTTTCCTCTTCCTTCCCATGTCCTCGTAGACTCGTTTTGTATGAAATTCACTATTTTCCCTAACTAACAATAGGCTTTCAATGTATAATACTTCTGGATGAACTTCTTTTACCTTTGTGATCTCACCAATGAAATAAAAGTTTCTTCATCGTTTCAATTACTTATTACTCTTTCATATTATTTCTCCCGCTCCTATCAACTTCTTTCATCAGATTCACCAAGTCCCACACAAACCCACCTCCAGAAAGTGCTTGTGGGGAGGGAAAACGTCCATTAGAAACAGGGATTTCGAAATCAAGAATTCCCCATCTCCTTAGCAGCAGCAGCAGCCTTCTTAGAAGCAAGAGCAAACTTCAATACGAGCAAACTTTCAAAGAGGCAAAGCTAAGAGTCATCAAAGGAACTTAGAAGCAAATCTTTATGTAAACATCAGAAAGGCCTCAGAATTTGCGGAATGACAGCAAGGCTTGACAAGCCATTCAGTCCCGAAAGATGGTAATTTTTAAAGCTGATATCATCACAGGCCACATCCATTGAAAACCCAATTTGAACACACACAAAAAAAACAAAGGAAGATCCTTTTCAAAAGAAGACGCCATTCAAGATGGCGAAAATGTGTGTCTCATGGCCAGTCCCAAGAAGTAAAGGCAGCGATGCTGCTCCACAAGGCGATGGAATATGAGACCACCCGCCCGCGGAGAAGCTCCTCCCCCGAGAGGGCGGAGCTCCGTCGACGCCGACGGGCTTCCGTCTGTGACGTTCGCTTCGGGAATATGCAAGCACGAGAACTTTAGCTTGCTCCACAGCAGCAGCAAGGGATGCTCGAGAAGAATCCCCCGTCACGTAATTCACAAAAATCGAAAACCCAAATCGACAACGCAAACTAATTGAAGCACAGCTTCCCTAATCGATACCCCAAGGCATAGTCAGATTTCACAAAGACTTGGCAATTTCGAACAAAAATCTGAACTTTACCGTCGACCCCGCTTCCCAAGATCCGTCTAATCTTGGAAAACACATTCAGGCATTCGGCACCGTCGAAATAAACCAAACGAAGCAACTTTAGACAGCAAAAAAACCGAAACTTTGAATGACGATGGAGATGTACGTCTCATGGCCAGTCCACAGAGGTAAAAGCAGCGACGCTGCTCCAGAAGGCAATGGAATATGAGACGCGGCCGGCCGGCGGAGGAGCTCCCCCACCGGGGATGGGGGGGGAGGAGTACCGTCGGACGCCGGCGGGCATCGATCTGCGACGTTAGCTTCGGAATCTGCAAACACGGATTTCGGGTTTGCTCCGATTGGGAAAAGCCGAGGACTTCCTCGCGGAAGTCCCCCGTCAACGATCCGACGCGAATCGCAACGAGCTCGACGGGCTCGTTGATGATCGAATCGGAGGAGGAGGAGGAGGAGGAGGAGAAGGACGGCGCGGCGCGGCGCGCGAACCTGGAAAGTCTCGAGGGAGGATCGCCATTGGAAGATCGGAGGAGGAGGCTGCGGAGGTCTTCTCTAAAACCCTAGAATTGGAAGAACTGAAGAGGGGTGAGGTTTATGGGTGGGTATATATAGAGCTGCGAGGTTGGATCTGAACCGTCGGATGGGGGAAGAGATCGGGCGGCTAGAAGAAGGCGATTGCTCAGTGAATTTTAATGTATTACTTTTCCTTTTGTTTTTTTCTTTTTCCTTAACACGGATTTATTTCTCCTTTTACAATTTATTTTTTATTTTTATTTTTATTTTCTTTCTTCCTCCGCCGCTAGTGGATAGGCAAGGCTCGAGCTCGTAAGATTTCAATGAGGTTTGGTGAGGCGAGAGGTCGCGGGCCTCCTAGAGCCAAATTGAGCCTCATTGGGTTATGGTAAGGCCGAGCTTGCCGAGGCTGGCGAGGTTGGCCCTGACCAGTAGCTTGTTGTTAAGGCTTGGTGACAGCGATGGAAGATGGAAAAATAAAAAAAATAAAAAATGTTTTTTTTGAAAAAGAAATATTGAAAGTTTAATTTTTAAACAAAATTGCAAAAATTGTCTATATCAACACAACCGTGCTACGTAGGTCGGTTGGCATCTACATCAGCAATTTTCAACCAAATGAGATTTTCATTATCAAACGACAGAAAATATTTTTCAGCTTATTTTCAAGTCTCGACCAAATACCAGAAAATATTGCTATTTTCCTAGAAAATGACTCATGAGAAACATTTTTTAGAAAATGTCACATTTTCGCAAAAATTGCTACCAAAATCCGCCCCGTTAAGGTCCCAACCAAAATCCTACATGTCATTTCACGTATATGTCTCCCTTTAACGGCATCATTGGATGGATCCTCGTCAAAGGAGAGATCCGAGAATTGACTGGACGTTTGTGCTTTTTTGTTAAAAGCAAAAAAAAAAACAAAAATTCCTATTAGAATTGAGATCCCACGTAAATTTAGCCCTTTTTTTTTATGAGACCAAAAATAATAAAAAAAATTCGAGCCAAGAATTGAAACCCGACCTTTGGTACCTTTCAAGGTAATTGGGCCTGAAAAAGTAGTACTAGGAATGGTTCAACACCACCTTTTATTTGTGTGGGCCGGTGGAGACACCGGTGGGCTCTAAACAACGTTTGGTGTCTCGGAAATTACAACCCCCCTAGCGAAGAGCGGCGAGAATGGTGATCCTGTTAATTTGTTGTCGGACTCGCAGAATACTAATCGAACCAGTAGCTCAGACTCAGTATAAAGTAAATAAAGGAAAGCATGTAATACAATCCTTGAAGTCGGCCGCACTGCAATTCACGACCGAGGCGATCTGAACCGACCTCACATTGCCGACGTGCATCAGAACGACGACCCAAACCAAAAACCATTTCCGGAGTCGGCACGCAAGAAGACTTCTGAACACTTCAAATGAGAAGAAGAGCTCATAAATGATAAATATTGTCAACTGACCCAATTGCATATCAAATCATCCTCATGATATTTCAGAGAGAGAGAGAATATGAAAAGCCGTAACCTGTCGCCCTGACCAAATGAAAGAATAGAAGTAAGCTAACTAAACAGTTTTTCCTAATACTGTGCATTCCTATCTGTCAAGGAGAGACTTGCCCAACACTGTAAGCACCAGGCTGTTCTTTCATCCAAAATTTTGCATTACTCCTGCTATAAAAGTCCTGGAAAAACAGAAGAAAAGATTCAGACGAGCCCAGGCTGGGCGCAGCAATGCAATTTGACTTAGGTAATGAGAAATGAAACCGACAGCATCAACAGTCATGGAAGTTTGAGAACTATGCCTTGTATTGCCTCGATAAAGACAGAACCTTGGATAGACAGCAACCGCTCAGACCAAATTTAGCGAGCGAAAATATAAAAAAATTCAATGCCAAGTAGTGAAAGTTTCTGGAAGTGAAGGTCGAACATGCAGTTTGAAATTTTGTGGAAGTGATGAATAACTGGAAAATTTCAACGTATCATCTTTAAGAAAAAGGTCTACAGAACACCAACAACACTTGCCAACTAACCTTGTGCAAATGATTATAACAGACATCAAATACTTCAGAACACAAAAGGGCTGGATAAGGACTTGATAATTCAACGATTGTTAGCATTTAGTAACCTCAAGTGCCGATTCTTTAATAACCCTGGATCTTGTTTCGGTTATAGTCACCGAGGCTTACCAAGTCAAGTCCTATCCTAAGAATAGTCACCGCACAGAGAACTTACAATAACTATTCCTCTCTAGCTTCCATCACTTCCATTGGAGAATCACGCAGAATAGAAAATCAACTAATTCATCTTTTCTGACCAAGAAACTCCTCTTGATTATCAATCCTGCAACAACAATTCAACAAGAACTTGCTCAGACCAGATCAAGCTAAAACATCAGTCACCGACTCCAAATGAAGGTTGGAGGAGAATTGGCTGCACATAATTACCGTTAACACATGGTATGACTCCAAAGTCGAGTCATTCATGATTTCCATCAGAGCAGTTTTTATCTTCAATTGCAACATTGTCAGTCGGCATTTTTGGCATTTCATCCCCATTTGGCTGAACCTCTCCAAGTTCTGGCTTCAGTTGCCCTGTACCACAGGCACAGAAAAATTAAGACACGTGAAATACTGACATCATTCTTTTTACCCACTTTCCAAAGTAAAAATGTCCAGATGGGTGAAGCTATAGGATTGTAGATTATGCATTAGCTGAGAGTACATGTATGTCTATGCACCTTGTGTTTCATCGTGGCCGTTCTTCTCAGAAGCCTCATTTGGCACAGAATTAGCTGTCCGAGCAAGCCGTTTGAGACGATTTAGACGTACTCCTGTCATTGATTTACCTGAAACACATGCTGAGATATCAAACAAAAACTTACAGTTTCCATTTCTAAAATTGCCAGGAGACTCGTTATTGTCATCTCTAGAACTACGCAGACTACCATCATAGCTGCAGCAGACAAAGTAACAACTTATCTGATATCTCTAAATTTTGTCACAGAATCTACTTGGCATACCTATCAGAAAAACAGCCAGACTAAAAGAATTGACATAATTAACTTACACTTAGCCTCTGTAGTTCCTTTCAGGATGAGATTTGCTACAATAGGGATATTACTGCTAGTAAGCTCACCCAAGGGACGCTTTAAGGATCGTGCAAAATGCTTAACGTGAATTAGACGCAACCTTTTTTTGAATTTTAGCTAAATCATAGGTAAGACACTCTGTGCCTGCAAAAGTGAATCAAGAAATGGTTGTAAAAATCCAGGACAAATATTAGTATTTTAGCAGGATCTAAGCACGACTAGTAACCTATTTGCAGCAGCTATAGGTGACGAAATTAATTGGTAACAGAAAAGTACGCACCACCGTTGGACCTCAAGCTTTCAGCACTGATGTTTTGAAGAACTTGATTAACCCCTCCAGGAACAGCACGATCACATTGCACAGTAAATTGCGAAACACAATGATCCATTTGTCTATTGTTTCTTCCAGTATTTCCATGTTCCAAAGCTGTATCTGTTTGGCCAGATTGATGATCCGATCCCTGATGTTTTCTCTCCCTTCGGAGCTGATAATTCCTGCGGCGTCTAGCAAGATGCTTTTCCTTCTGTTCAAGAGTCATAGACTGTCTCCTTTGCCTATCCCGCATCCGGCGTCGTTCTCTTTCCTGCTCCCTTCGCGTTCTATGCAGAGTAGCTAATCGCTCTGTTACATCCTCCATAACCATGCCTATCATTCATACGACTCACACCCCACGCTCCGTAATTACTCCTCTACATTTGGCTAAGATCTACTCACGGGATAAAGAGAAGACCCATGTCATTATCAGCAACAACACAACCAAGAAGCAAGTTGATCAAACAATAACACCCCCCTGGCACGGAAAATGCAGGAATAAACATCGAGCACACAAAAGAGCCCAAATAAAGGGAGACAACCACGCATCACAGCATATAACCTCGACCGAAAAAAAAAAAAAAAACACCCCAAATTAGTACAGACACAATTCCCATCCATACATAAATAAGCACAATTCAGTTTACAAATTAGAATCAAACCCAACATACAGAGCTGATTTACGAGAACCAAAAAATAAAAACGACAGCTTTTCACTGGACGCAGTTGTTCTGAAGCCATTGATGCCTTCCATTTCACAATTGGAGTCACGGTCACTACCTAAGCATAGTTATAATCGGGTGGAGCAATCAATGGCTAAACGACAGAATCCTGCAGATGCCAACCCAAAGCACTCGCATTTCTTGCCGAAACAGCTCATCACAGCGCTCGGACCAACGACAGAACACCAAAATCGAGACACCCAGAATCGAAACACCCGCCCATCGAATACCCAAATGCCGAGATCACGACCGGCGGAATGCCGCGGCCACGCGAAGCGAACCCAACACCGGGAGAATCGGGGGCCAAAAAGCTGGGATTTTTAAGGGAATTTTACCGCGATTCCGGGGAGCGAGGAAGGAGATCGAGCCGCTCGACGCCTGTGGGTCGCGCGCGATCACCAGGGAAGGGCAGACCCAATTCGAATTTCGAGCCGAGAGCGAGGCGAACGGCGACGGCGACGACGGTGAGGACGGCGACGAGCTGCGGCGACGACGATGGGGAGGGGAGAGAGAGTGAAGGGGAGAGAGAGTCCTCTTCATGCGAAAGTTCACGCCTTTAAGAATGGCGGAAAGAAGGAGCGTTTCGGGTTTCGCGGCAACTGACAAATTGGTCTTTGACACGTGTTTATTCAATTCTTTGAGCTTTTTTTATTTTTATTTTTATTTTGACACTTTTGGTTTTTTTTTTTATGTTACGAATTTTGTTTTTTGAAAATAATGGATTTTTTTTTTTTTTATATTGGTGGATTTTGTGGTTCTTTGATCCGAAATGTGAGAAGGATTGGACTGGAGTGGGTGGCTTGATTTGAGCTTCCACTGCCCCCACAAAAAGATGACCGAAGGTTTCTCGAGATGTGACCACTTAATATTGATCATATCACGGGCTTAATGATACTGTCCGCAGATCTGCCGGAGGCACGATACCGTCCATCCTGGTTCTCGATTTTGAGGCACACCGAACCTACTTTATGATTTTACGAGACTCATTTGTCGAATTATGAGCCCAGACATATCAGATCGAAGATGCAACTGAATTCCAACATTCCCACCCCGACTCTGATATTGATGAAGGCAGGCAGCCCCACTCGTCGTCAGCGCAATTCATGATTCGCCCGTACTTTTGCATTATTGCGAGGGTTCAAGATTCATCGTGCTAGCTTAAAGTTACACGAGACTTATTCACCAACACTCATAACCTACTTATATAGGCAATGTTCAATTGAAGATATACATGAATCCCAATATCGAATCCGGCCCATTATCAAGTTATGTATACCACTCTCATTAATTGTCTGGTCACGATTAAAGATTTCTCTCTTTTTTTATTTTTTGTTACATCATGCATTGGACTGGATGAACTAAACTAGTTTGGGCAATTGTCAATTATATGAAACTCTTGTTAATTATGAGTGCCTTTAATCACTTGCGAATTTATTTGTAAGGGAGAAAAATTGGTACATTCAAACTATAAATTGGTGCACAAAAAGAGAGATGGATTGACATGGGAACTATAGACCCGATTATGGGCTAGAGGCCCATGAAGCCTAGCAAGGCCCGCTTGCTGCCCAAAGACAAATTTCTATCGACATGGGCGTCTAGTTATAAATCTTGGCCCCGCTAATCTTGAGTGTGGTCCGTCCAATCTAAAAGTTTAAGTTTTATTTTATCGATGAGCAGCTCTAGACAATAAGTTAGGTCCGATCCAACGTATTGGTCTGGGGCGCCAATGATCACCTCTACTCATAGGTCTTGACTCAATGGTTGTTCTGTCGGTCCAGCCCAACACAATGGAGGCCCATCTATCTTGGTCTTTAACTCGATGCTTGATGAGAGAGCCTGCTTTTTCCTCTCTCACTTTCAACATTTCAGACCAATTTCAACCCTATCTTCTAGTGATGAGTTCTATCAAACTTTAGAGCACCTCGTTTTCTCTTGAGCTTCACTCCATAAAATTTTTACTTAGTGGATGTTCTCGCGCGATTGGATCATCCGGCAAATCTTCACAATCGGCTGTACTCGTCAAGTCGCCGTCGCTTCCGAGTTGAAGTTTCGCGCATGGTGTTTGAAGGAGCCATCGTTTTCTATTCGATCGACGACGATAGAAATATTCCATGTCAACGTCCTTTCCAGCACATCAATCGATACAAACATAAAGTTTAGTTCTAGGGATTAAACCCTTGCCAAATTACAAAAACATATCATTCTTTTCAACAAGTTTAATTTGTCGCCTTGTCAAATTAGATAAGGGGTCTTCATGAACTGTGATTGGCTCGCCGGCGTGCGCAAACTTCTCGAAGACCTTCTTGGATAGACCTCTCGTTTAACAAGTTAACAACTAAGAAGAGTCAACCTTTGACTGAGCTCTATTTTGCAAGTGGAACCCATGCCCCATCACTAATAAATTCGGATTCGAAGCTTCTTCAGGTCAAAGGAAGAAAGGGTAGTGGTGTTTTCGGAACCTTATTTTGCAAATTCGGATCGGGTTAGTTCGGCTCGCCGGCGTGCGCAAACTTCTTGAAGACCTTCTTGGATAGACCTCTCGTTGAACAAGTTAACAACTAAGAAGAGTCAACCTTTGGCTGAGCTCTATGTTGCAAGTGGAACCCATGCCCCATCACCAATAAATTCGGATTCGAAGCTTCTTCAAGTCAAAGGAAGAAAGGGTAGTGGTGTTTTTGGACCCTTATTTTTCAAATTCGGGTCGGTTTGGATCGGGTCGGGTCCTCATTGGATAAACTTGAGATTAGAGAGATGGTTCGACATTTTAGTGAGACTTTAGTACATTTAGTCATGTTCCTCCTATGCTCCACTAATTAACATCAGAGAATAATCTTAATTAGATTATGAAGGTCTTTAAGAAAAAGTATTTGGGTTTCATTCATTTCGCTGAAAATGAATAGTTTAAAAAAAAATTCCTAAAAATGATCGGTTTCATTGCTTGAAACAATTAACCAATAAAAAATGTTTTCATTATTGATAAAAAGCTATATCTAAATATTTTAGTTGGTAATGAAAAGCGATATAAATGATTATTTTTAAAAAATTATATTTCACGTCATTCATTTATTTTTCGTGAAACAAACACGCTCATACGCATGCCGATGTTCTTTTCGGGTTCAAATAATTTTGAATATATAAATAAAATAAGAATAAACAAAAAACGAAATTATTGTTATTTTTTTGTTATTTTGAATTTTTTATATTAAAATTCATATATTATTTATATTCAAATATTGTTTTAATTTTATTAATTTAACAAGTTTTTTATTCAACAAAATTAACTTTTATATTATGAATATTAGAAATCCTATCCACCTTTATCCCATTTACTCCATGGGATAATTTTATTTGGGCTATATCCCTCTTATATCCGACTTTATCCTATCTTGGGCAGACACCAAACACGGGATATGATAAAATTTATCATATCCCAAATTTTATCCCAACCACCAAACGTAGCCTAAAGGTTTTATTGAAGTCTTCAAATCTTGTCATGTATGAGATTTCTAGAAGTTAAAAAGGATGAATGTAATGTTTGCTTGAGACATCATTCATGGATACAAGATAGATTAATTTAGGTGCGCCCTTTGCTCATCACTACGTTGTAAATCGATCGATCGAAATATCAATTTGCCCGGATACATATGATCCATAGTAACGGCGACGATCAATAACTGTGAAGATTAACATACATAGTTATAACAAATAAAAGAAAAGAGCTTAACATCGTTTCAAGGCTTTCTACTTTGCCACTAATGTCGCATGGGATCAAGACCAAGAGCAAGGTGAGTTGGAAAATCGAAAGTTGGCGATTCCGAGGCCAAGTTAGAGAATACTGGTTGCAGAGCAACTCTCAACAATGAGCCGAGACTACTCTACAGTGGCTCCACTTATTTCACGGGAAATAAACGATTCAGAAAACACTTTCCTAAAAATGATTATTCGTATAGCTCGGAATCATTAGCTAGTGAAAAAATTCATTAATTATAGATGATAATTAATTTCTGAACATTTTCGCTAACAGGAAAAAAATTTTTTGTTCGTTCATTTTCGCAAGCGATACAAGCAGATTTTTTTTTAGAAAAAACGTTTTTCAAATCATTCATTTTTCGCGAAATAAATGCAAGCCAAAAATTTTGCTTTCTTTTTTTTTTAACCCATATTTGACTTTTTTTTTGGTCAAAACCCATATCTGACTTGAGACCATCTAATTACTTGCCAATATTGGCAAACCATACAAGCCAAGAGAATAGTCCAACTGATGTTTCCTATGATTCTGCTTCCAATGTCAGCACCTCGCCTGATGGGACTCCCTTTGTGAAGTCCTTTCTCTCGGATCAACATCTTTATGTTGAAAATTTGTCCGGGTCGCCATTACGCGTCTCTTCCATTGCTGACCATGGCAATGATTTCCAAGACAAATTGAGGGAATTGAAGATGTCATTGTTGGGACCGGAATCAGATATCAGCGATTACCAGAGTTGTTGCTTTAACGACGACTCCCACAATATTTTTCCCACATCAATGTGGCATTCGAACCGAGTTAGAGATATGGCGCCTAAACCTGACGTGAAACAAGTGGTAATTGCCTGTGCAAGAGCAATCTCTGATGCTGATGCTTCTAATGCAGCAGGTCTAATGGATATGCTGGAGCAAATGGTGTCGGTTTTGGGCGATCCAGTTCAGCGCCTTGGTGCTTACCTCTTGGAAGGGCTTAGGGCGAAATTGGAATTTTCCGGGAGCAGAATTTACCGAAGGCTCAGGTGCAAAGAACCTACGAGCTTGGAATTGATGACTTCCATGCATTTTCTCTATGAGATCTGCCCCTACTGGAAGTTTGCATATGTGTCCGCTAATGCCATCATCACCAAAGCCATGGAAAACGAACACAGAATTCACATCATCGATTTCCAGATCGCGCAGGGCACCCAGTGGATTCCTTTCATCCAGGCCCTCGCGCAGAGGCCTGGTGGACCCCCGCTCCTCCGCATCACCGGCATCGACGATTCTGATTCAGCTCATGCTCGTGGCGCGGGGCTGGAGATTGTAGGCCAGAAGCTTTTGTCTATTGCAGAGTCATGTAACGTGCCGTTCGAGTTCCACGACGCAGCCGTTTCTTCATCTGAGGTTGAGCTACAGAACCTTATGATTCAGCCTGGGGAAGCCTTGGCAGTGAACTTTCCTTACATATTACATCACATACCCGATGAGAGCGTGAGCACTCTGAATCACCGAGACCGGGTGTTGAGACTGATCAAGAGTTTGTCGCCGAGAGTGGTGACCATCGTGGAGCAAGAATCCAACACCAACACGTCCTCATTCCTTCCGAGGTTTGTTGAGACATTCGACTATTACAAGGCCATGTTTGAGTCCATCGACGTGGCTCGGTCGAGGGACGACAAGCAGCCGGATCAGCATGAGCAGAACTGTGGCCCGGGACATTGTGAACATGATAGCCTGCGAGGGGCCAGAGAGGATGGAAAGGCAGGAGCCTTTTGGCAAATGGAGGTCGAGATTTCAAATGGCGGCTTCAATCGGGCCATCTTTGAATGTGATGCACCTAGAGGACCGGTGGACCCGTTATGCGACTAACGATGGATTTTTGCAATTTGGGATCGTTTAGATGTTTTTTTTTTTTTTTTAGCATTTTTTGGGTTAATTTAATAATTGGCAGTTTTCTAATTTACGTTTTGATGATTATGTTTCCTAATAGGGTTAGGTTTGAGTCTATATAAGCTTGTTTTAGGGTTTCCTTTGAGCAGACTTTGAATATTTTGATTTGGTGATCATATTTGGAGAAAGAATTGTTCTTTCTACGAATTTTCTTGTTCAATCAATTTTTCTATCGCGCTCGCATCAATTAGTATCGAGCATAGGTTGCTTGAATCAATGGTCGAACAGAATCGCGATCGTGGACGGGCGGGCTGGTGGTGGCCGGGGCGTGGAGGCGTTCTCAAGTAGACGATCAACCGTGGTCTAAGAGATCATGAGACATAGAAATTGAAGAACAAAGAAGACGAATCCAGTGATTTGGAGCGACAACTTGCGGAGGCGAGGTTGGGCGCTCAATCCAAGAACAAGAGGAATCGAGGATTCATCCGATGATGAAGAAGAAGACGAAACCCTTTCGGGTTATGAACCAGGGTGGAATCGAGGAGTACGACTCGGAAATCAGTTTTTCTCAAAATTTCGGAATGAAGATCGAGATTCCCGAGTTTAATGGTAAGGCTCATCCCGATGAGTTTATTGATTGGTTGCATACGGTAGAACGGATTTTTTATCTTAAGGATCTAATCGAGGGGCAAAAAGTGAAGTTAGTGACTATTAGGCTGCGAAAAACATGCTTCGATTTGGTGGGAACACGTGAAAAGCAATGCGTTAGAGAGGGAAGTCAAGGTGAATCGCTGGGAGAGGATGAAAAGTTATTGCAAAAAAAAAATTTTTGCCTACCCATTATAGGCAAGAGGCGTTTATTGAGTATCATAACGTCAAGCAAGATGATAAAACAGTTGAAGAATTTACTGAAGAATTTGATCGTTTGCGGATGCGTTGCGATGTAGCGGAGGAAGATGAGCAGACGACTACACGATATTTGGTAGGGGCTGCGGTATGAGATCTCTGATGTTGTCCAATTACAGTAGTATTGGACATATGAGGATGTGTGCAGACTAGCCCTAAAGGTGGAGGGGCAGTTTAAAAGAAAGAGCAGTAATTCTAAGTGGTCAAGTAGCAGTTTCAAGTGGTCAGATAAAGAATCCCAAGGAAAAGCGGCAGCATCTGTAGTAAATTCGATACCAACCACGATTAAGGATACGAATTCTAAACCTACATCCAAGGAAGGGCAAGAGTAGTCTTTGAACCTAGCGGTGGGAGGAACTACGACCAAGCGGTGTTTTAAGTGTCGGGGGATTGGGCATTTTTGCTGCTGATTGTCCGAACCGACAATTTGTGACACTTGTAGATAATCCAGTTTTGATGAAGGTCCAATTTATGATGAATCAAGGCGAAGAAGAGGATGTAGATGCAAAACAGGAAGAGATTATCTATGCTGATTCCGTGAGTTCCTAATCATTAGAAGAATATTAAATGTTGTCAGAATTTAATGATGAATCATGGCTTAGACATAATATATTTCATACTAAGTGAACTAGTAGAGGAAAGATGTGTAGTATGATAATTGACGGGGAAGTTGCGAGAATGTAATATCTACCACTATGGTAGAAAAGTTGGGATTGAAAACTGTCGAACACCCTCAACCATATAAGCTGTCATGGCTTAAGAAGGGGAATGAGGTAAAGGTGAGCAAGAGATGTTTAGTGCAATTCTCGATTGGGAAGAAATATGTTGATGAAGTGTGGGGTGATGTAGTTCCAATGGACGCTTGTCATATCCTATTAGGAAGACCTTGGCAGTTTGACAGAAAACACAGCATGATGGATTCAAAAATACATACACCTTCAAGAAGGATGGCCGGACAATTACTCTGGGTCCTTCAGATTTGAGAAAAGAAGGGAAAAGTAATTTGCTGTCCAAATCGGAATTCCAGGAGGAGGCGGTGAATGCTCCAGAGCTTTTTGCTATCGTAGTTATGGAGCAGAATGTTGATAGTCCAGAAATTCCAACTCAAGTTCGCCTATGCTTGAGGAATTTCTTGATGTCGCATGCGGAAGAGTTACCACAGGTTACCGAAAGTGAGCACAATGTTTCTAGAACTTTTAATGCAGCAGATTTGTCACCTTACTATGCTAAAGATGAAGAAGATCCCCGGAGATTGGCGACAATGAAGGCGGCGATTCGAGGAGGACGAATCTTTCTCTAGCAGGGGAGAATGATGCACCTAGAGGACCGTGGACCCGTTATCGACTAACGATGGATTTTTGTAATTTGGGATCGTTTAGATTTTTTTTTAGTATTTTTTTTGGGTTAATTTAATAATTGTCATATTCCTAATTTATGTTTTGATGATTATCCTAATAGGGTTAAGTTTGAGTCTATATAAGCTTGTTTTAAGGTTTCATTTGAGCAGACTTTGAATATTTTGATTTGGTAATCATATTTGGAGAACGAATTGTTCTTTTCTACGAATTTTCTTGTTTAGTCAATTTTTCTATCGCGCCGGCATCAGAATGCATCGGTTACTCGTCTTTGTACTCGACATGCTGAAGCAAAGTATCATGGGAATTATAGAATCGAGGAGAGAGAGGGGCTCTATATCTCGGCTGGATCAGTAAAGCTTTGTCGACTTCATCGGCTTGGAGGTGAATCTTGACATCTTGT
Organism: Syzygium grande; assembly: GCA_024733475.1. Lineage (NCBI taxonomy): Eukaryota > Viridiplantae > Streptophyta > Magnoliopsida > Myrtales > Myrtaceae > Syzygium > Syzygium grande. The sequence goes on from JAMXDD010000001.1 coordinate 4,478,438, forward strand.
GCTAGTTGGTGGCTTTGTAAATTTTGCCGTTAACACTGTAGTTGCTGCAACCCATATAAGGAGGAATGTTGTCGATAGATATATACTTTGATTGAGTGCTCACAATTCATAGTGCACAACATCGATTTGCTTTTCTTGTTTTGCCATTTGCTTTGTTCCTCGCTCTCTGGGAATGCGAACTTCGTAAATGTCCACACGACAAAAGGGGCAGGGTAGCACGGTTTGTCTGCAATTTTGTACACAGCTTAGTATATAATAAAGAGTCCAACACTGCAAAGTTGACGAAGGCGTTCGGGGCCATTTTCGGCCGGAAAGCCACTTTTTAGTCTATGTTTCCGGCCATTCTTTCGCATTCGACTTCTACCGTTACCCCCATATCGTTTCTCATTTGTTTGACATAGGTACGACAGCCCGGCGTAGGCCTATTCGGGCTCTGAAAAGGTTGCTCATGCACATGACATCATCGAACTATTGCGAGTCTTGAACTTGATCTTTGGCCTACCATCATTTTTGCCGACGAAACTCACCTATGTCACCGGATAGTTCCGTCAAGATATTTGCCATGTTTTCAATCAATTCTCGCGACATTGCACAAAAAGGAAACTACTACCGTAGCAACAAGAAACGGGATTTTCCGACAAACATGATGAAATCTTGAGTCCTCAGACGAGAAAGAACTCGGGGGCTAGTCTTTACAGTTCAGAGTTCGGACTGCTCGCATGCCTGTTTGAGTGAAACCAGGAAAAGAATTCCACGAGTGGCGACGCCATAGGAAAGATCACATTGAGGAGAAAATTAAGGCGAAGAGAATGCTGGGTTTCCTCTTTCTTTCTAGGCATGTCCAACTGCATACGAAAGCTTAAACTACTGGGATCAATAAGCTAAAAAAGCGAGTTGTAATGCAGAAAAGGTAGTCTAGGATGCATTTCGTACCGCAGTTTGTCGACCGATCAAAAGATGAGTCTTCTTGAACAAACAAGCAAAACAAAATAATGTTTTTATTCATTTTCGAATCAGAACGAGTGAAATGATTCGAAAATGAATGAAAAGAAGTTTCAACTGTTGTGAATAGTTCGTCTCAGTATCAACATCACTACGTTGTTCTTCCGTTTTCTTTAGTTAGTATTGTTTCCTGGAATGTGCTTTGATATGCTTGTTTGAGTGCCGTTTTCATGATGATATATACTTTTTCTTGGAAAATTGTCTATAAAGTCCGAAACCTATCGTACTTTTACCAATTAAGTCCTAAATCTTTTAATTTTGCAATTGAGTACTAAACATTTTTACGCTTTGCTAATTGAGTCAATTTGACGTGAATGCCAGCCGGCCGGCCGGCCTACGTGGCACGACAAGTGATGACGTTGACAATTTTAAATAATTTATTTTTAATTTTTTCACCCACTTGGGCGAGGGATGCTTGGGCCTGGGCTGTACTGTCGTGCCATGTAGGACGGCTGGTATCCATATCAGCGATTTTCGATCAAAATTCACTGATTGACTCGATTGACAAAACATGAAAAGATTTATGGTTTAATCGGTAAAATTGAAAAATTTGAGCCTGCATTGATGAGCGTGCAATAAATTTATGATTTTTTAAGATAATTTTCCCTGCTTTTTCCTATGCTTTCGGAATCCCTTTTTAATATTATTAATATTGTTGTACGCTAGTGATACTTTAGATATCTTTGTTAGTGAAAAAAGACAAAAAAGTTAACAAGTTAACAACTAAGAAGAGTCAACCTTTGGCTGAGCTCTATGTTGCAAGTGGAACCCATGCCCCATTACCAATAAATTCGGATTCGAAGCTTCTTCAAGTCAAAGGAAGAAAGGGTAGTGGTGTTTTTGGACCCTTATTTTTCAAATTCGGGTCGGTTTGGGTCGGGTCGGGTCCTCGTTGGACAAACCTGAGATTAGAGAGATGGGTCGACATTTTAGTGAGAGTTTAGTACATTTAGTCATGTTCCTCCTATGCTCCACTAATTAACATCAAAGCATAATCTTAATTAGATTATTAAGGTCTTTAAGAAAAAGTATTTGGGTTTCGTTCATTTCACTAAAAATGAATAATTTGAAAAAAAAATTCCTAAAAATGATCAGTTTCGTTGCTTGAAACAATTAACCAACAAAAAAATGTTTTCATTATTGACAAAAAGCTATATCTAAATGTTTTAGCGGGTAATGAAAAGTGATATAAGTAATTATTTTTAAAATATTATATTTCACATCATTTATTTATTTTTGGTGAAACGGCCGCACTCGTGCGCGTGCCGCCGTTCTTTTCGGGTCCAAGTCATAGCTACACGATGCCCAGTCAACATGTAGCATGCAATAATGGAAGTCCAAATGAAAGGTCAACTATTGCAGCACTCGAGTTTGTGTCTGTCTGTTTTAGCCAAAAAAAAAAGGTTTGTGTCTGTCTGACTCCTCTCTGCTTTTTTTGTGCTTTTACTTTTTCTTTTTTTGGTACTTTGAAAGTCAATTTCTTCGAAGCATTATACTAGTTGATTTGAAATGTTCCATGAAAAGTATTGCGCAGCTATTTGGGACTATAATAATGATAGCAACTGCAAACTTTATAAATGGAGAATTTATTTGTCTTTGTCAAGATTAAAAACTGGGTTAACACCATTAAAAAATACCAAATCGATACTGCTAATGACCCTAAAATAGTTTTCATCTTAGAAAAAATTTCAAATTAGTACCGAGCGGTATATTTATCCCCACTTAATTTTCGTTTCACGAGAGAATTCCAAACTCATAGCCCAACCCAAATGTGCCTTTTCACTAAAATGTATACATGTCAATATACGTGGTCGAATCTGTCAATATTCTCCATGTTAGATTCGTCCTGCAGTCATTTATTGCATGTGCGTTTTAACGGTACATCGAATGAAATGCTAGCAGTCGGTAGATATGGGTCACCGATACCGGTTTGAATTTTCTCGCGAGACGAAAATTAGTCCGAGGCAATTGTATCACGAGATGCCAATTCGGAATTCCTTAATTGGCATTCATTTTTTTTTTTTAAATTTGTGGAGGTATTCTAGGTTTTCATCAATTGTCATTTTGCAAGAGCAACAAGAAATATTTAAATTCCCGAGGCAGATTATTTTGAAGAAGTCTTCCATTGGGGGGGCCATTTCCTTTTGAATTGTAGAGCAACATCTCAGGTCGAGTTGACTTTGAGACACGCTTTGATTTGTAAGGGAAAGATGCAACTGGGTCGGTCACACTCGCACGAAATGTTTGCCTTTAAAGGTTTTATTGAAGTCTCCAAATCTTGTCATGTATGAGATTTCTAGAAGTACAAAAAGGATGAAAGTAATGTTTGCTCGAGGCATCATTCATGAATACAAAATAGATTAATTTAGGTGCGCCCTTTGCTCATCACTACGCTATAAATCGATTGATCGAAATATCAATTTATCTGGATACATATGATCTAGTAACGGTAGGCGACGATCAATAACCGTGAAGATTAACATACAGAGTTATAACAAAAAAGAAAAGAAAAGAGCTTAACGTCGTTTCAATGTTTTCTACTTGGCCACTAACGTCGCATGGGATCAAGACCAAGAGCAAGGCAAGTTGGAAAAGCGAAAGTTGGCGATTCCGAGGCCAAGTTAGAGAATACTGGTTGCAGAGTGACTCTCAACAAGGAGCCTAGACTATTCTACAGAGGCTCCACTTATTTTGCAGGAAATGAACGATTCAGAGAACACTTTCCTAAAAATGATTACTCGTATCGCTTAGAATCATCAGCCAGCGAAAAATTTATTAATTATTGATGATAATTAATTTTTGAACGTTTTCACAAACAGTGAAAATACTTTCCGTTCGTTCATTTTCGCAAGAGATACATATGGTCCTTATCTAGGAAAAAAATAATGCTTTCCAAATAATTCAGTTTTGCCAAACAAAACGCAAGCAAAAAATTATAATTATGCTATCTGTTTTATTTAACCCATGTATGACTTTTTTTTTTTTTTGGTCGACACCCATATTTGACTCGAGACTATGTAATTACTTGCCAATATCGGCAAACCATACAAGCCAAGAGAATAGTCCAACTGGGGCCGTGGCTTGTTGCATCGTCCGACCCCTAATTAGTGGACCGAAGTTTTTGAATTCGGAAATGACATGGAAGATGCTATTTCCCACGTCATCAAAACGTTTTTTAATTTAATTAATTAATTCATGTACGTATAGTTCTTAATCAAATAAATATTTAATATTTTACGAATAATAAAAATAATGGGAGCCTCCGAGAACAACGCAGGCAGCTTCGGAGGGTGTGCTTGACGTGCCGGGTAAAACACGGTCCCCGAGAAAAGCCCCCCGTGGCTAGGCAGAAAATATTTTTTTACGGTACTTATTTTATTTTTCGCGAAACAAATAAAACCGTGATGTTATTTGTGGGTCCAAGTCATATAGCTACAGGATGCCAAGTCAACATGTGTCATGCGATTATGGAATTCCAAACGAAGGACCGGCTATCGCAGCTAGGGGTGAGCATGGTCCGAGTGAGCAATTCCCACCCTAAAATAAAAAATTGACCATTAAAGACCGGTTCCAAAAAATTGAAACTGAGAACCATCCGTTGGTTCCATGGACTGCCAGTCCGGTCCGATTTCCCGGTGGATCCATGGAACCGGTCTCACTAGCCAAGAACGGAGATGGAAGATGGAGATGAAGACGAAAATGGAGAGTCGGAGACAGTAAGGTGATCATCGACCGAGAAGAGTGAGAAAGTGAGCATGAGGCGAAAGCGAAAAGAAGGTGTTTCTCGGCTCAATGTGAGGCTGTGAGAATCGAGCCAGTTAAGTTTAGATTAGGGATTTATGATTTTTTTTTTTTTTAAAAAATAAATATATTATATTTATTATTATATTATTTGTCCGGCCCGGATGGGCAGGTAGGCGATTCCACACCTAAAATCGGGAACCAAACCGGTACCTATCGATTTTCAAAAATTAGAACCGGAATTGAACCGGTTCGATTTTAGGCTGTTCGGACAGTTTCCGATTCTTATGCACGTTCCTAATCGCGGCACTTCTGTCCGACTCCTCTCTGTGTTTTTTTAGCTTTTACTTTTTCTTGTTTTGGTGCTTTGAAAGTCAATTTCTTCGAAACATTATCCTGATTGATTTGAGAGGTTCCACGAAAATTATCGCGCAGCTATTTGGGACAATGACAACGATAATCACGAAAAACATTTTTAAATGGAGAATTTATTTATCTTTGCCATGATTAAAAACTGGATTAACACAGTTAAAAATACCAAATCGGTAAGCCTACGGGCCCCGAATTAGTTTTCATCTTAGAAAAAATTTTCAAATTAGTAGCGAGCGGCATATTCCTCCTCACACTCGATTTTCGTTTCGCAAGAGAATTCCAAACTCATAGAGAATTAGAAACTCATAGCCGTGTACTTATTAATATACGTGAATTTTTCACATCGGATCTATCATTCTCCATGCCGAATTCGTCTTGCAGTCATCTAGGGCAACATTAATATATGTTTGAGACATGCTTCGATTTGTTAAGGGAAAGATGCAACTGGGTCGGTCACACTCTTCACAAAATGTTTACCTTTAAAGGTTTTATTGGAGTCTTCAAATCTTGTCATGTATGAGATTTCTAGAAGTACATAAAAGGATGGAAGTAATGTTTGCTGGAGACATCATTCTTTCTTTTCTTCTTCTCTTTTCTATTCTATTCTTTTCAAAGAGATTCATAAATACAAGATAGATTAATTTAGGGTGTCCTTTGGTTATAACTACCGATCAATCGACCGAATTATCAATTGGGTCGAATATATGTGACCTAGCAATGGTGACGGCCGATGACCGTGAAGACCTTATTGATAGGAAAAGACCCTTTCTTATTAATAACGTAAAAGAAAAAATTGACGTCATTTCAACGCTTTCTACTTTGCTACTAATGTCAGCACGTGATCAAGACCGAGAGTGAGGCGAGTTGGAAAAGCGAAAATTGCGATTCCGAGACCGAGTTAGAGAATGCCGGTTGTAGAGCGGCTCTCAGCAAGGAGCTGACACTATTCTACAAAAGCTCCATTTGTCTCGCGGGAAACGAACGATTCGGAAAACACTTTTCTAAAATTGATAAAAATTTATTAATTATCGATGATAATTAAATTTTGAATGCTTTCGCGAATGGTGAAAATATTTTCCGTTCGTTTATTTTCGCAAGCAATACAAGCGGTCCTTATCAGAAAAAATAACGTTTTTCAAATAATTCATTTTTTGCGAAACAAACGCAAGCCAAAAATTATAATTATGCTATCTTTTCTTTTTTTTTTACACATATTTGACTTTTTGTTTTTATGGTCGAAACCCATATTTGACTTGAGAGTTGAGACTATCTAATTACCTGCTAGTATTGGCAAACCATACAAGCCAAGAGAATAGTCTAACTTGGGGACGCGGCTTGTTGCATCGTCCGACCCCTAATTAGTGGACCGAAGTTTTTGAATTCGGAAATGACATGGAAGATGCTATTTCCCACGTCATCAAAATATTTTTTTTAAATTAATTAATTAATTCATATACTTATAGTTCTTAATCAAATAAATTTTACATATAGTCATCTATCGTGCGTGCGTTTTAATGGTACATTGAATGGAATGCTAGCAGCCGATAGATATGGGTCATTGATACCAATTTGGATTTTCTAGCAAGACTAAAATTAGTCCAAGGCAAGTGTATCACGAGATACCAATTCGGAATTCCTTAATTGGCATTCATTTTTTTAAAAATTTATGGAGGCATTCTAGGGTTTCATCAATTGTCATTTTGCAAGAGCAACAAAAAAAATTTTCAATTCCCAGGGCAGATTATTTTGAGGAAGTCTTCCATTGAGGGGGCCATTTCCTTTTGAATTATAATAGAGCAACATCTCAAGTCAAGTTGACTTCGAGACATACTTTGATTTGTAAGGGAAAGATGCAACTGGGTTGGTCACGCTCGGACGAATGTTTACCTTTAGGGTTAATACCACGAAAAACCCTAAATTGGTACATATGTGACAATTTTACCTCAAACATATCACAAAAAACCCCAAACTGGTATACATGTGACAATTTTATCCCAAACTAATTTTTAATATTATTATTTTTTTATTTTTTGAATTTTTTCTTTTCTTTTTCTTTTCTTCACATTCAATCTTTGGTCAGTCGCCGGTCCGGCGATCGGCCAAAGGCTGAAGCTGGCGAGGGTGGCCCTCGTCCGATCTAGTGAGGGTGACCCTCGCCTGCGTCGGGCGAGGATAGCCCTTGCCCAACGTCGGCGAGAGTCGCCCTCGCTGGATCGGGCGAGGGCGGCCCTTGCCGACTTTCGCCTCTAGCCGGTCGTCGAACCGACGACAGACCAAAGGTTAAAGATGAAAAAAATAATAATATTAAAATTTTAATTCAAAGGAAAATTATCACATATGTACCAGTTTAGGGTTTTTTGTGGTAAGTTCAGAGTAAAATTGTCACAGGTGTACCAGTTTGAGACTTTTGATGGTAAAAAAAATAATTCAGAGTAAAATTATCACAGGTGTACTAGTTTGAGATTTTTTATGGTAAAAAAAATAGTTTGGGGTAAATATGTCACAAGTATACCAGTTTAGGGTTTTTTTGTGGTATTAACCCTTACCTTTAAGGCTGCATTTGGTTGTCTAAATTTCTAGTCGGGATATGATTGGATAGGATAGGATTTGAAATTTAAGGAATTTGCTGTATTCTATTTACCATTTGGTGAATCATGGAAAGAAGTCGAATATTTTTCACATCTTATCATGTTTATTATTTGCTATGAACGTCATATTAATGTAAATAAACCCAAAAATTGCATAAGTGGAGATTATAAAAATCTCTCTCATGACACTCTTACCTATTTCATTTTTATTTGCTTATTTCATATTATTATTTTTGCCTCTTTTTTTTTTTAAATTATTTTGTTTTTTATATCTCTTTTCCCCTTCCATCATTCTCTAATAAAATTTTATTAAATAGTAAGCTATACTAATATACCTAAAATATATAATAAATATAAATACATTAGTATTGATTTATATATGAAATTTATATCACAAGATATAAATAAATTTTGAATATATAAATAAAATAAGAATAAACAAAAAACGAAATTATTGTTATTTTTTTGTTATTTTGAATTTTTTATATTAAAATTCATATATTATTTATATTCAAATATTATTTTAATTTTATTAATGTAATAAGTTTTTTATTCGACAAAATTAACTTTTATATTATGAATATTAGAAATCTTATCCACCTTTATCCCACCTCCCCCATGAGATAATTTTATCTGGGTTATATTCTTCATATATCCGACTTTATCCTATCTTGGGCATACACCAAACATGAGACAAGATAAAATTTATTATATCTCGAATTTTATCCCGATCACTAATTGTAGCCTAAAGGTTTTATTGAAGTCTTCAAACTTGTCATGTATGAGATTTCTGGAAGTACAAAAGGATGAAAGTAATGTTTGCTTGAGATATCATTCATGAATACAAGATAGATTAATTTAGGTGCGCCTATTTGAAAGTAAATCGATCGATCGAAATATCAATTTGCCGAGATAGATATGATCCAGTAACGGCGACAATCAATAACTGTGAAGATTAACATACATAGTTATAACAAATAAAAGAAAAGAGCTTAACATCATTTCAAGGCTTTCTACTTTGCCACTAACGTTGCATGGGATCAAGACCAAGAGCAAGGTGAGTTGGAAAAGCGAAAGTTGGCGATTCCAAGGCCAAGTTAGAGAATACTGGTTGCAAAGCAACTCTCAACAATGAGCTGAGACTACTCTGCAGTGGCTCCACTTATTTCGCGGGAAATAAACGATTCAGAAAACACTTTCCTAAAAATGATTATTCGTATAGCTCGGAATCATTAGCTAGCGAAAAAATTCATTAATTATAGATGATAATTAATTTCTGAACATTTTCGCTAACAGGAAAAAAAATTTTCGTTCGTTCATTTTTCGCAGGCGATACCGGTAGTTTTTTTTTTAGAAAAAAAACGTTTTTCAGATCATTCATTTTCCACAAAATAAACGCAAGCCAAAAATTATGCTTTCTTTTTTTTTTAACCCATGTTTGACTTTTTTTTGGGTCAAAACCCATATTTGGCTTGCCAATATTGGCAAACCATACAAGCCAAGAGAATAGTCCAACCGGGGGACGTCGCTTGTTGCATCGTCCGACCCCTAATTAGTGGACCGAAGTTTTTGAATTCGGAAATGACATGGAAGATGCTATTTCCCACGTCATCAAAACGTTTTTAAATTTAATTAATTAATCAATATACGTATAATTATTAATCAAATAAATAATATAAAAATTACTAAAAAAAGAAAGGATGTGTGCCTTCGAGAACAAGGCGGGCAGCTTCGGAGGGCGTGCTTGACGGGCCGGGTAAAACGCGGTCCCCGAGAAATGCCCCCGCGGTTCGGCCGAAATCACGAGATTGCCATTTGACCGATCCCCCCCACGTGCCCCGCGACTTTTGATTCTGCGTAGCACGTGTTCTTCGCCGCTTTACTCTTAATTGACGGAAAAGAAATTCACTAGTGGCTTCCACCTATGCAAATCACCATGACTACCTTTTTTTATTGCCCTTAAAGAAGAGAATTACGTGGATACCATACCACCAGAAATTCTAAAATTGGTGAGGATGTGCCGCGTGTACTCCGAACTCGTTTTCGTATAACGAAAAAAAACAAAGATTCCAACTTGGTGGTCTCGTGCCGTATTGACTCTGAACTGATTCTTCTGTCATGTGTTGCTTTATTAGCTTGCGTCCAATATCTCTTTCATATAGCTCGCGTGGAAACACACGTAACAAACAGCTCGAAAATGTTGGTTGCGACGTGGAAATTCAACACAAATGGGTCTTCTAAACAACGCTGTTATGTAGAAACATACCTGATGGAAAATGAATTGAGGCCGGGGAATTTGCTGAAACCTGCTAATCTTGCCCTAAAAGCTTCCTCGCATTTCAAAAAGCCGCTAAAATTTCTAATTCTTGCACTAATTTTGCTCAAAAATTTGTTACATTTGTTACAATTGTACCGATTTGAACCGTTTTGTGGTACAAAAATTATTTAGGAGTAAATGTGGCACTAATGCATCTGTTTGAGATTTTTTTGTGATGCAAATCGTTTGAAATTTTTCGTGAGGCGAAAATTAGTTTGGGGTAAATATGACATGAGTGTGCTAATTTGAGATTTTTTATAGAAAAAATTATAAAAATTATTTATGTCATTGTCGGCCATGCTACATAGGATGATCGACGTTTATATCAGTAATGTCTGACTAAAATTGGCCGGAAGGACTTAATTGGCAAATGGTGAAAATATTTAAGATTAAATTGGCCAAATTAAAAGGTTACAAGTATAGTAGGTTTAAGACTTTTTTTGATAATTTTTTCATTATTATTGTTAAAGATAATGACACAAACAGTCCGTGAAACTTTGGTCCAATGTGTAATATGGTTCCTGAATTTTAGCCTAATGTTTAATGTGGTCCATGAAATTTTAATTTATTCAATATAATCCTTAAATTATATGAAAATATTCAATGTAGTTCCCAAACTTGAATTAATAGAAGGATTACATTGAACATTTCATATAGTGTAGGGGTTAAATTGAACACGAACAAAAAATTCGGAGACGACATTAAATAAATTAAAAATTCAAGAATTATATTGCATATTGAGTTAAAGTTCATAGACTGCTCGTGTCCATTTTGCTCGTTGTTTCTATTGTTAATTATTATTATTATTATTTTTTAAGGTTTTGGACGGAGTTGTCAATGCTCCCCCCCACACGGTCCACGCGCTGTCAATTAAAATGCTGTTTTTGGTCGAAACAAAACCGAACATGTCTACGCGCTCCCGATTTGTTCCGTCCGTGGGAATGGCAACCGCCGTAATTATTAGCTACTCCAGTGGCACTAACTACCGCGCCCCACCTATAAAACTGCCATCGCCTTGCTTCCCCTCCGACATCAAGGAACCAAGACAGTCTTCGTTGGACAGGTGCTCTCCAGGAAGACTGCTTGGAAGTTGTCCTTCAGCTAAAGGTGCGTTGGGTGCTCGAGAACGAGCTCTACTGTTGATTCCCTTTTCGCTGTTTTCTTTTTCAATTCGTGCGAAATGCGTGAGCTTTTGCGGTTTGTTCGGGAGTTTGAGTTCGTCTGGAGGTTTGTTGTGGATTTGGGTCGGAGTTTCTGATGATTTCCGTTGGTGGGTCCTTGCTAGTCCGCTCTGGTATTCGCCGTTTGGTCGCTGGATGGCTTTCTTGATGTCTCGATTTGAGTCCTGCCTCGGTTCTTGATTTATGGAGCTGGGCACTCGTTAGAATTCGTGCAGTTTCTAAAGATAGCGCTCTTTCTTTCTGTTGGTCTGATTCATTGAATCTGATATGTTTCGCAAGAACCATAACAGTCTGCAATTGATGGTGTTGAGGATGGTCGGAATCTAGCTTTGTCTCGAAAGTCGGTGGCGAGCTCGCCGGAATAAAGGATGGAGTTTTTGCAGAAAGTGTTGTTGCTTTGAATCTAACTGTTGTCTGAGAGAGATAGTACATGTTGAAAGACCTGATCCTTGCGTCAAACTATTGGCTGCCCTGTTGTTTGGTATCTTCCTTATGGTGGTCAACTAGTTTATTCTTTTCCCCTTTCCTGTCACTGGTAGCTGTTCTTTCGGCACCTCTGCTTGATTTTTTCCCCGTCTTCTTTAGCTTCCTTCTTTTGTCGGTCCCTTTTTTTCTAATTTTGCGTCTTGACCTAGATGCTCCATGCCATGTAATTTCTTTAGCTTGTTGATTGTCCTTCTGATTCCAAATGGGCTTGGCCTTGGGTATGATGAAAGGTACGGGGTTTTGCTGTTGAATATAGACCAGACTCTGAGTGATTCCAGTAGAGAAAGAAGGGCTTAAGGCACAATTGATAGCCACAGTGATGTTGGAAAGAAGCCATAAGAAACCCATACTGTGATGAACTTACATATATGTTGGCTACCGCCAAAGATACCAAATGTACATAGAATCGACAATTTATCATGAATTTTTTAGTTTCTTGTCGCTCTATTGAATTTTTTTTATCTCGCATAACTGTTGAGCATGACTTTTCTCTGCTCATGTCTCTCGATAAAGAACTGGGTTGCTGATGCTTTTCATTTTCCCTCTCTTTCTTGTACAGATATTGTTGGATCTGTAAGCGATTGGTCTTGTGGTCTCTGCTAATCATTGTGCTGCATCGAAAGCTTAGTGGGTCTCCTGATTGTTCTCGTGGAATTGCTGGGGTCATTGCACGTTAGTCATTTTCCAATCAGTGATTCATCCCAGTCTGTGGAACACAACTCTCAGCTCGGGCTGAGTGTCCACTGGTGTTATATCCAGATGCCAAGTTTTCAGAAGCACCATGGTTCAGCGAATGTCATCAGTTTTTATCAGCAGCCTGTGCAAATGATCGAGCCGTGTTATTTGTCCAACTACGAGCTCATGGACAGCAGCATGAACAAGGGTTTGGTCAGCCATGGATCTGACGCGTCGTTCCAGACCTACGGCGAACAAATTTTCACCCTCGATTCTTCCACATCAGCTTCTGGCTTTGTTTCCTATGATTCTGCTTCCAATGTCAGCACCTCGCCTGATGGGACTCCCTTTGTGAAGTCCTATCTTTCGGATCAACATCTTTATGTTGAAAATTTGTCCGGGTCACCATTAAGCGTCTCTTCCATTGCTGACTATGGCAGTGATTTCCAAGACAAATTGAGGGAATTGAAGATGTCATTGTTGGGACCGGAATCAGATATCAGCGATTACCAGAGTTGTTGCTTTAACAACGACTCCCACAATATTTTTCCCACATCAATGTGGCATTCGAACCGAGTTAGAGATATGGCGCCTAAACCTGACCTGAAACAAGTGGTAATTGCCTGTGCAAGAGCAATCTCTGATGCTGATGCTTCTAATGCAGCAGGTCTAATGGATATGCTGGAGCAAATGGTGTCGGTTTTGGGCGATCCAGTTCAGCGCCTCGGTGCTTACCTCTTGGAAGGGCTCAGGGCGAAATTGGAATTTTCCGGGAGCAGAATTTACCGAAAGCTCAAGTGCAAAGAACCTACGAGCTTGGAATTGATGACTTCCATGCATTTTCTCTATGAGATCTGCCCCTACTGGAAGTTTGCATATGTGTCTGCAAATGCCATCATCACCAAAGCCATGGAAAACGAACACAGAATTCACATCATCGATTTCCAGATCGCGCAGGGCACCCAGTGGATTCCTTTCATCCAGGCCCTCGCGCAGAGGCCTGGTGGACCCCCGCTCCTCCGCATCACCGGCATCGACGATTCTGATTCAGCTCATGCTCGTGGCGCGGGGCTGGAGATTGTAGGCCAGAAGCTTTTGTCTATTGCAGAGTCATGTAACGTGCCGTTCGAGTTCCACGACGCAGCCGTTTCTTCATCTGAGGTTGAGCTACAGAACCTTATGATTCAGCCCGGGGAAGCCTTGGCAGTGAACTTTCCTTACATATTACATCACATACCCGATGAGAGCGTGAGCACTCAGAATCACCGAGACCGGGTGTTGAGACTGATCAAGAGTTTGTCGCCGAGAGTGGTGACCGTCGTGGAGCAAGAATCCAACACCAACACATCCTCATTCCTTCCGAGGTTCGTTGAGACATTCGACTATTACAAGGCCATGTTTGAGTCCATCGACGTGGCTCGGTCGAGGGACGACAAGCAGCGGATCAGCGCGGAGCAGAACTGTGTGGCCCGGGACATTGTGAACATGATAGCCTGCGAGGGGCCAGAGAGGATGGAAAGGCAGGAGCCGTTTGGCAAATGGAGGTCGAGATTTCAAATGGCCGGCTTCAATCAGTTACCGCTGAATGCATCGGTTACTCGTGCTGTACTCGACATGCTGAAGCAGTATCATGGGAATTATAGAATCGAGGAGAGAGAGGGGGCTCTATATCTCGGCTGGATCAGTAAAGCTATGTCGACTTCATCGGCTTGGAGGTGAATCTTGACATCTTGTGCTAGTTGGTGGCTTTGTAAATTTTGCTGTTAACACTGTAGTTGCTCCAACCCATATGAGGAGGAATGTTGTCTAGATATATACTTTGATTGAGTGCTCACAATTCATAGGGCACTAGTGCACAACATCGATTTGCGTTTCTTGTTTTTGCCATTTTCTTTGTTCCTCGTTCTCTGGGATTGCGAACTTCGTAAATGTCCACACGACAAAAGGAGCCGGGTAGCATGGTTTGTCTGCAATTTTGTACACAGCTTAGTATATAATAAAGAAAAGCTTGTTCGAAGTCCAACACTGCAAAGTTGACAAAGGCGTTCGAGGCCATTTTCGGCCGGAAAGCCACTTTTTAGTCTATGTTTGCGGCCATTCTTTGCAAATTTGGCTTCTACCGGTACCCCCATATCGTTTCTCGTTCGTTTGACGTAGGTACGACAGCCTTGCGTAGGCCTATTCGGGCTCTGGAATGGTTGCTCATGCACATAACATCATCAAACTATTGCGAGTCTCGAACTTGATATTTGGCCTACCATCATTTTTGCCAGCGAAACTCTCTGATGTCACCGGATAGCTCCATCAAGATATTTGCCATGTTTTCAATCAATTCCCGCGACATTACACAAAAAGAAAACTACTACCGTAGCAACAAGAAACTGGATTTTCCGATGAACGCGATGAAATCTTGAGTCCTCAGAAGAGAAAGAACTCGAGGGCTAGTCTTTACAGTTCAGAGTTCAGACTGCTCGCGTGCCTGTTTGAGTGAAACCACGAAAAGAATTCCACGAGGGGCGATGCCATAGGAAAGATCACATTGAAGAGAAAATTAAGGTGAAGAGCATGCTGGGTTTCCTCTTTCTATCTGGGCATGTCCAACTGGATCCGAAAGCTTAGACTGCTGGGATTAATAAGCTAAAAAGTGAATTGTAATGCAGAAAAAGGTAGTCTAGGATGCATTTCGTACCGCAGTTTGTATATCGATCAAAGATGATTCTTCTTGAACAAACAAGCAAAACAAAATGATGTTTTCATTCGTTTTCGAATCGGAACGAGTGAAAAGATTCGAAAATGAATGAAAAGAAACGAAGTTTCAACTGTTGTGAATAGTTCGTTTGAGTATCAACACCACTACGTTGTTCTTCTGTTTTCTTTAGTTAGTGTTGTTTCCTGGAACGTGCTTTGATATGCTTGTTTGAGTGCCGTTTTCATGATGATATATACTTTTTCCTGAAAAATTATCTACAAAGTCTGAAACTTATTGTACTTTTGCCAATTAAGTCTTAAACATTTTAATTTTGAAATTGAGTACTAAACATTTTCACGCTTTGTCAATTGAGTCAATTTAATGTGAATGCCGGTCGGCTGGCCTACGTGGCACGACAAGTGATGACGTTGACAATTTTAAATAATTTTTTTTATTTTTTCACCGGCTTGGGGCGAGGGATGCTTGGGCTGGCATTTGTCTTTGTCGTGCCATATAGGATGGATTGGTATTCACATCAGCGATTTTCGGTCAAAATTAGCTAATTGACTCGATTGGTAAAACTTGAAAGGATTTATGACTTAATTGGTAAAATTGAAAAATTTGAGCCTGCATTGATGAGCGTGCAATAAATTTATGACTTTTTAAGACAATTTTCCCTGCTTTTTCCTATGCTTTCGGAATCCCTTTTTAATATTATCAATATTGTTGTACGCTAGTGGTACTTTAGATATCTTTGTTAGTGAAAAAAGACAAAAAAATCAGTTGGCAGTTTGGCCATTAAAGTTTTTCTCCTTTAGCAAATTGAAAGAAATGGGAAGGAAGCAACTTGGAAACTTCACCATGAATGACTCGAAGAAGAAAGATTTTGACTTTGCCTCATTTAACTCTCTAGATTTCACGAGAAACGGGGATGATCGGATGGACAATCTCTAAACTTTTTCTTGTACAATTTAGTTCCCGAACTTTTAAAATGACACTAAATATGTTTTTTCCGTAAAGTCTTGCCAGTTTAGATCGCCGAGTCAGCAATGTGGGCCCTAGTCAGCTCAATTAAAATGACTTTCTTTTTCACAGGAAGACCTTCTTCTTCTTCCTCCTCTTCTTCTTCTTCTTCCCTCAATTAATAAAAAGCGAAGAGGCAACTTGGAAACGACACGCACGCGGTAATGACTAGAAGAAGAACGATTTTGACTTTGCCTCCTTTTACTCCCTATATATTTCATATAAAAAAAGGGATAGTATGCATAATCTCTGAATTTTGGTTCGACTTTTGATGTAACCCATGATTTTTTTTTTGGTTCAATTTAGTTCTCGAACTTTTAGGACTGCACTCAATATAATCTTTCCGTAAAGTGCAATGCCATGCGATGTGTATTTTGCCGAAGTGGATCGCCATGTGAGCAGTGTGGGTCCATAAAGATGATGTGTAAAGCCAGCTCAACTAAAATGATTTTTTTTTCCCATAAAATTGCTTATTTTCTCCGTCTTTTGTTTTTCTTCTTCTTCTTCCTCCTTCCTCTCAACCGACATTACTGGCCATCCCACCACCATCATCACCGACGTAGTTCTGCTGTCATTACTTGCCATCACAAGCCTCATCGCTCAACCTTAGATTTGATTCGCACTTAAGTTATGTGTTTATGTATGGGAAAAGTATAAAAAAAGTACCAAACCTATTATATTTATAACAATTTAGTCATAAACCTATCAATTGAACAAATTTAGTCAAATCTTTTTATATTAGTACCAATTCAGTTCATTCAATCAATTTAAGCCGGAAAGCATTAATGTGGACGTTGGCTATCCTACGTGGCATAAAGTTGGTGGATGGTTGGCGCTATCGTATTTTAAATAATATTTTAATAATTTTTGAAATTTTTTTTTGAAAATTTTCCTTTTTTCCCTTCCTTTTCCTTTGGCCTATGACTAGTGACTGGCCACAGGTGAGGGTCACCCTTGCCATAGTCGGCGAGGGTGGCCCTCGCCCAGGCCCAAGGGTCTAGCCCTCGCTAGAGCCGGTGTAGGCAACCCACGCCAAAGGCCGTGAGGGTGACCCTCGCTCAGGTTGCAAGGGCGAGCCCTCTTTAGATCCTGGCAAGGGCTGCGATGCCCTCGCTTGTGACCACCGACCATGGCTAAGTATTGGCCACAGGCAAAAGGAAAGAGAAGAAAAAAAATAAAGGAAAAAAAAGAAAAAAGAAAAAAAGGAAAATTTTTAAAATATTAATAAAAATATGAACATTAGTGTTGGTCGTCTGCCGATCAGGCCACATAAGATGGCCGGCGTCCACGTTAATAATTTCCGGCTTAAATTGTCCGGATGGACTGAATTAGTATCAATGAGAAAATATTTATGACTAAATCGATTCAATTAAATGGTTTATAACTGAATTGATACCGAATCAATAATGTTAGGGCTTTTTGCTACTTTTCCCGTCCGTGCATTTATCCCATAACAAAACATACTACTAACATTCCCTATATTAACGCAACGAGGTTGAGTTGAGGAATCAAGCTGCTTTATAGCAAAAACCATCTAAATCTCCATTAATAAGGAAGGGAAAGAGCCGATAACAAAAAATCAGATACACCCCTGCGACAATTCAAGGCCATTAAGGCTGCATTATGCTAATATTGTGAGCCGGATGATGACACTTTTGACTATGTCATTTCTCCTCCTATCCACTCTCTCAGCTGACGCACCTTATTATCATTTTCTCATGCAAGTCATGCAGAAACATCTTACGCCACCATGCAATAAGACAAAATTGAGCGTGATGATAACGATGCGTTTTCCATCCAGAAAGTAAATCTAGCGATTTGGGCTGAATCCGAGACAAGAACGTACAGCAACACGGTCTGGGGAGAGGGAGAAAATGAGGATGGACGTGTCCCACGTGGTGGCGCGCTACTAGCCCACCACTGCCTCCAATTTCCCGACTTTTCTCGGTTTCGCACGACTTGTGTTGACTTATGTCGTCGATGCAGGCAAAGTGTCCTATTTGCATGCACTAAAGATGATCACGGTTTCGAGTTTTAAGATACTTGTGGTAATATTTAGATTCCAAAAATCGAGAAATCGATTCTAACAAATAAGTTCTATTAAGAATAAAGGTGAAACCTAAATAGATCATGAAATCGATTTTGAAACATGTGATATGGTAGATTTTAGGTTTATAAAAATATAGGGTAAATTTTAGGATTCAAAATGTTGGGAATCGATTCCAACGGGTAGGTTCTAAATGGAATCAAGATTGGACCTTGAACCGCTTACCCTTAGCATGCACCGAGTCAGCCTCAACTGCAGCAAAAGCAAAAAGCTTGTCGTTCTGTGAAGAGAGGTCAAGATGGCTTTGTGTTGACCTGGTTCTTCTTCGAGGATGACTCATGTGGGAGTGAATGTTTCTTTAGTTTTTGGCCGTCGACCATGGGGTCAATGGCATGTAGTTGCTTGGAAAAATCACTGAGACTCTCCGCAAAACGCGCATACTGAGATTGCAAATGTGTACTCGCTAAGGAATCCCCACTTCAACTTTTACTTAATCCGGAACATTGAAAATTCTCGAATCATCTTTACCTTGATTAAGAAACTGGGTGTCTCTTTCTTAATCATTGAAAACCCCAAATAGTATCCCTTACTTTTAAATTTTGGAGGTGTTGTAAGTTTATATTAAGATATATCCCTTAACCAAAGGTCCTCCGTGGATCATTGATTGGTTAAGAGGAATCTCATCACATAATAAGAGCCGAAACTCCAACTGGGGCTACCTCGCTTGTCCAGGTATATATAACTGGTGGGCTGACACGTTTGTATTTTTTAATTTCATGTGTTGGTGTCTGCACGCTCAACTTCCCCTATTTTCCCTCTTTATGTTTTTCTTCCCTTTTGATATTTTACGTTCAAGGATGCCAAGATTCGCACGGGACCTTAGACGAAGCAATTTAAGGACTTGGTCAGGTCCTATATTATAAATTCAATAAAGAATAAAAAGACATTCACACTCCATTCAGAAATCCAGAAATTTGATAAGAGAATTCCGATGGGAAAGTAAGCAGATGGTTGAAAAGACATGCAAAATTGGACCGAGGATGAAGCGGGTTCGGTTTTAGTGAACCGAGCGATGCCTTGTTAGTAAGGAACATTCCGAGAAAAGTTACAAGCGTTTCCCCTCAACTTAAACGCGCTTCCCAGTTTGCAGGCCCCATTCATCTCTATAAGAAGGGGCGCACGGCAAGCTCCATTGCTGCATAACGAGTTCTTTGCTCGAATTCTCATCTGCTACTTCCCACCGTTTCTTCTTTTGCTAGTGTTGTTCATACACATTTACTTCTTTTGCATTCATCAAGCAGGTAAATTTTTCTTCCCTATCATTGCTCAAAAGTTCGATAGAGAGAAACTATGTGCTATAGTTCTGCGGTCGCGATTCTCTACTAATTACCTAGAAGCGTGACTAGTTTTCTTTTTGCCAGTAGGGTAACGTGAAACTCCATTCAGAGATGTCACGGAAGAGCTTTGCCGACGACCAATGACCCATCATCTTTATAAGAAGGGACGCACAGCGAGCTCCATTGCTGTATAACTAGTCTCATATTCTCATCTGCTACTTCCGACCGTTTCTTCTTTTGCTAGTGTTGTTCATACGCATCTACTTCTTTTGGATTCATAAAACAGGTAAAGTTTTACCCCCAATCATTGCTCAACATTCAGTGTGTGCGTGTTGGGAGGGGGTAGAGATTACCTGGAAGTGACTAAGTTTCTTTTTGCCAGTGGATCAACGTAAAACTCCATCCAGAGATGTCACAGGAGGGCTTTGCAGATGACCCGGATATTGAGTCTCAGCAAGAGAACCTCCTCGTCAATACTGGTGGAGCCCCGAGGAGACGGTGGCAACGGGTCTTCTTGGTCCTGAAGACGAGTTCAATTCTCATTTCGACAACAAAAAACACTGCGATTAAGGCATGTGCGGTTGGCGATCAAGATGTCGAGTCACAGCAACCAATTCTCCTCAATACTGGCAAAACCCTGAGGAGACTGTGGCATTTGGTCTACTTGGTTGTCAAGACTCTCCGGGTCATCGTTTCGACAGCAAATAATGATGTGACGGAGACACAACTTGAAGTGAGTAGTCTCAAATCATTGCTTTTCCATCACAAGACCACAAAACACTTTCATAACAACTCACCCCAAAAACATTCAATAAGTGATCTTTCATTTATTTGTCTTGCTTAGAAGTTTGCCAATCTCCGAATGATCTTTCATGTGAAGGCGGCATTACCATTTCAAACCCAGACTGGTTCTTCCTCCATATCCTATTGAGTCATAAAAGTTCCAGCGTAAATAACCCATATTCGTTCACATGAATACCATCTTCTCCATTTACAGCAGTTGTGTGCTAATGAACATGATGCATTGATGGGTAAGTAACTAAATGAAATTGGTAGAACTGTCCCTTAGGCTTCTCAGCGGCAACATGGTGGAAGCACTTTCTATTTGGAAGAAGAGCTGGTCTTGGTTGCATTCCATGGCTACTCAGTTAAAAAAAAGCACTAAAAGATAAGTCTCTCAGTTAATGAATGAATCAGTTAGTCGAGAACTTGAAAGCTACTTTCGTGCTCTTACTCATTAGTACCAAAAATATAATCTCAAGGTCTGCTGCAACTGATTTCCATGAAGTGTTTTGAAGCCACATATTAAGTTTCCACCATCGAATCTACACTTCCTGGAGCGTGCTGCTCTTAAAAGCAAGCATACTGGAAGCACTTTAGAATTGTTGCTTCAATTTACAATGACAACGTTTGCCAAAGTCTGATAATGACTTTTAATACACCTTAAATAAATCTCTCTCTCTCTCTCTCTCTCTCTATATATATATATCTATCTATCTATTTATCTATCTATCTATCTATCTATCTATCTATCTATTTACGACGATCGAACATCTTATCTTTTTCTTATTATGCTACTCTAGATCTAAGACTTGCCATATGCATTATTTAGTCCATATATATGTATGTGTTGCTGATAGAACTTGTCTACTTCGTGCATTGATGGGCTTCACACATAACCTATCACTCTTTGCACTAATCAGATGAGCACATATAATTTTGAGCGTTAGAAGTATAACTCAAAATGTGCAGAAATGATTTCAGATAAAAAATTAGAATTGCTATGTTTGTGATACTTTTTAAGCTGTGAAATAATATAGCTTTCAGGACAACATTGGGAAGAAATTTCTAAACCTGAAGTAACTTATTCTTTTATTACAGAGCACAGAATTACTGGATACTGGGGAACCAGAGCCAACACACAAATTGTTCATCAATTCTGGGCACAACAATCATGAAAATATTGCTAGGATGCTAACGGAAAAGGATTTGACTAGCTTACAAGAATTTGGGAGGTGTCCAAGGGGTAGCAGGGGCTCTCAACAGTGATATGGTCAATGGAATTCCAGGTCATGAGGAGGACCTCCATCAACGACGCACCGCAATCCTTAAACCCAAATCGGAGGCTCATAACAGAAACTTCATCCACTTCCTCAGGAAATCTTGCAATAGCAGCACCATTTTCCTCCTCCTGGTTTTGGCCATTCTGTCATTCGCCTTTGGGATCAAGGAGAAAGGGCTGAGAACAGGCTGGTATGAAGGGGCTCTTACACTAGGTGCCGTCATTCTGATCGTGATAGTCCATTCGATCTGTGAATTTCGGAAAAGTTCACGTCAGCTTTCAAGAAACGACCTTCGGCAAAATGGAGAACAGAAAGTTCAAGTTTTAAGAGGGGCACGCCGTCAAATTATTTGCATATCCGACGTCCTTGTGGGAGACATTGTGCTATTAGAGAAGGGAGACCGAGTTCCTGCCGATGGTTTGCTCATACCCACTGAATCCTTGGAAGTGAATGACAAAGCTGATCCCATCATCAATGATCAGAATCCATTCTTGTTTTATGGTTCCAAAGTAACTGATGGTACTGGCAAAATGCTGGTGACCTCAGTTGGTGCCGAGACAAAGTTGGTCAATATGTTGAGCGGAGCTCCACCATCAAAAAAGACAACAGTAGAGGAGCAACTCAACAAGCTCAGCACTTCGATACAAATAATCGGTATTGTCATCTCAATAATCATCATTGCGGTGTTGTTTTTGCGGTTCAAGCTCAAGAAGAAGTATGATAACTCGGGCCCGCCAGATTTCCCAGGGAAGTCACATCCTCTGAAGGGATTAAATGAAGCTATAAAGAGAATTTTCCTGAGACCACGAGGGATGTTAAATACGTTGACCTCTTCATTTACTTTGCTACTAGTTGGAATAGCCGAAGGACTACCATTAGCAATCACTATTGCCATCACTTGCTGGAACAAGAGGATGCTGGGTGACAAGACCTTTGCTCAAGAACCATCGATTATTGTCACCATGGCATCAGTCACCATTATTTGCACCGACAAACTGGGGGGACTAACATTGACCCCACAAGAAGTTGAAAGGTGCTGGATCGGTGAAGAATTTATCAGTGAAGATTCCAAAATATCCATTCATGTTCTGAAAGCATTTTGTGATGGGATTGGCATATCATCTTTATTACCAGAGAACAGTCGAACCTCAGTGGATGACTCAATCCTTTCTTGGGCTGCAGAGAACTGGGGATTGAAAACGGAAGTCTGGAAGCAATGCCACAGGGACGTGAAGTTCATACAGCCAACCGAAAACGAGAACATAGTTGCAGCATTGATTGGAAAGGATGGAGGTAATGGGCCTTGGTTCTTGCACTGCAAGGGACCTGCAACAACAATATTAGACAGGTGTTCACAATTTTATGACATTGAAGGGAAAATAAGGCCCATGGATATAAGTGAAAAGATGGATTTTGAAGGCATTATTGAGCAAATGAGGTCAAAAGGTTTTGAATCCATCGCATTTGCTTGTCAGCAAGTCGATGACCCTAGGCTTGATGAAGGCAATCTAACAATGCTGGGACTGTTGGGGCTGAAGAGGACTAGCAGGGACGGTACAAGAGAGGTGATAGAAGAATGCAGAGAAGCCGGAATTAAAGTTTTATTGGTATCGAGTGAGGAGGTTTCGATGCTCCAGAACATTGCTACAGAGTTTGGAGTGATACGGCCTGATTCAGATGCACTGGTCATAACAGGTGAAGGATTTCGGACTAGCTCTGATGAAGAGAGGATGGATATGGCAACTAGAATTTCTGTGATGGGGAACTCCCTCCCATCCGATCGGCTCCTTCTGCTCAGTTGCTTGAAAGATCTAGGACACACAGTTGCAGTGGTTGGAAACAGAACAAATGACATTCCCATGCTAAAAGCTGCTGATGTGGGACTCACATTTGCTACTTGGAGCACTGACATTGCGAGAAAGAGTACTGACATTGTCATTACAGAAGGGAATTTCACATCCATCTTAGCCATAATTAAGTGTGGAAGATGCATATACAGTAACATGCGAAAGTACATTCAGTTTCAGCTAACTATGACCTTAGCCGGGTCTTTGATACCCTTAATCACAAATGCTTCTCACGGAAATTCGCCTATAACGACGATTCAGTTCCACTGGGCAATCTCAGTTTTGACGACTCTAGGTGGTTTGGCTCTCTTGATGGAGCCGCCGGGTGAGATGCTCATGAAGAAATGCACACCAGGACGAGATGGACAACTCATTACCAAGGCCATGTGGGTGAATATTTTCATACAAACAGCTTACCAGGCATCTCTTTTGGCAGCCATACAGTCTAAAGGGCCCCCAATGCTCAGGCTAAATGAGAAGTCAATTGAGACTGTGATATTCAACAGCTTTTTTCTATGTCAGGTATTCAACAAGTTCAATGCACGAGAGCCTGAAAAGAAGAACATCTTCAGAGGGGTCCATCGTAGTAAATGGTTTTGGGTGGGTATGGTTGCAACTTTGTTGTTGCAGGTTGCATTTCTTGAGATAGCACACATCGTTGCAGGTGATTCAACATTGACATACGCAGAATGGGGAATGTGTCTGCTTCTTGGGATAACCTCATGGTGCATCGACTTAGCTGGAAAGTGCACACTCCTGATGGTAAAAAAGTGGGTGACAAAGCCACCAGGTTCAGTTGTCAGAGATAACAGAAACCTAACCTCAGCTGTCCCAGAACCTGCTGGCAATCTCGAGCTTCCACTCATGCAGCAAGTTGAAGGCCCAACATACCAGAGTTAATATTTTGTCTGCAAGAGATGGAAGAACTGAATAAGGGTACATGACAGTGTAAGTAAGGTGGATTAGGAGGATGCACGATAGAAGTGAGTCAGACGGAATGATTCAGTTCATTGACATGGTTTAGCAGCTGTACTGATTAGTTGTCTAGAATTACTCATTCACATGGCAATGTAAAACATTTAAAGAACCATAATGATAGCCATGTATATCTCCCAATCAATCCTTTTTTCTTTCAATTTTTCTCTTTTCTTCATTTTTTCTTACATTAAACTATGAAATCGCCCCTCTTTCATTTTGATAGCATATATATTTTCTGCAAATTGCCTCTTATTAGCACTTCTTTCAGTGTGGTGACAGTTAATTTCTGGAAAAGTCTTACAAAGTATCTGAAAACCTATGTAAGAGATCTTCAGAATGTACAGTTTCATAAGCATGTGAGCAAGTAAAATAGCTGCCATTGTAAGAATCAGAGATTATTCAATATATAGAGAGGAAGCAAATAGTAACAAAAGATGATCGTAAGTTTTTATACAGGAATCTTCCATCATAAATGAAACAGGAGTTCGGACTGTGAATAGATGCTTACAAGTAGGTGAAGTCATTAAGATAAGAGGAGCATCTGCAGCTGAGCTTAGCCGAGAGGGAGACAGAAACTGGTTTGAAACTCCATCGCTATTCGATTCTCTGTCCTGTGAGCAGTTGACGGCTCCTTAACGCCCATGTTTGGTGTCAATGGCTCAACACATTTTCCATTGGCAACCTTCATTAAGGAATGCTGTTTTGTACAAAGACTTAAGCAAATTCACAGCTTGCCTCATCACCTAATCACCAACAACAGCATCGAGGAAACTAGCGAATTAACCCCCAAAAAAGTATCTGCTATCATTCAGTATATGATGCTCGACAAGGACCCTTGCAACTTTTAGTTAATGAACATCACTAATTCATCTAATCAACAGTTATGAATAACGGTGTGGACAAAATAAGACGATTAACCATTGACAGTTCTATACTCACATTCTCCTTCCTTCTCCTTCTTCTTCCTATCTTTGATTCACGCAATCATTCTTCTTCATTTCAAAGAAGCATTAACTCTCAACGCGTGCAATATCAGATTTCAGATCTTGAACAAAACCCAGTAGAAGGAACGGTTTGGCAAACCAGCAGCAAAAGAACTTCAATGGAAGGCGACCAAAGTCCTCGTTTCGAGCTTCGATTGAACTCAATCACTAACTGAGCTTATCATTATGTAGCCGAAATCTCGAGAAATCAAAAGCGCAGACATGAATTTGAAACTACCACCTGCAAGCGAGCGCAGTTGACGCACCAGTCGGTCCAGGAAGCTGGTCAAAGTCAACGGCCTCTCCATTTCTGGTGAGTTTGACCATTATCGGACACACGTTTGTCGTTTCAGTGATGGAAAGATGAGTGATCTTGCTTTGTAGAAACGAAAAACAAAACTCTATTCCATTTATTAGTTTAATAATGCAAAGTTGTGCTTTGAAGTGGCAATCATGTTAACAGTTGTTGTCCACTGTAATGGCCATGCAAAAATCTTAAACAACGAATTCAAATGTAGCTTTCATTTCATGAGGAAAAAGTTACAAAAAATCTCAAATTATATTCGCTGTGACACATTTATCCCAAACTTTTTCTTATGACATAAAAACTCCAAATTTATACCTATGTAACACATTGACCCTTCGTTAATGTTCTGTTAAATGATTTTTCAACAAAAGCAACCTCATTTTTATTTCACTTAAGCCACATGGCGCACCATGTCAACATTATTTGTTTTTTGGCGTCCATGTAGGCAAATTTTTAACAATTCTCATTAACAGAACTTTGATAAAGGATAAATGTGTCATACATATACAAATTTTAATTTAGGGTAAATGTGTCATGGTAGGCATAATTTAGGATTTTTGTTGCCTTTTACCCTTTCATGGGTCGGAGGTAAAAGTTCAAACATTTTCTTGGATTGAGTAAAAAATTATCCACTTGCAACAATTCGTAATTAAGCCTAATTCCCTAAAAAACCTAAAATTTTATGTTTAATCCTAATTCTGCTCTCGAACTTTTTTTTGTATAAAAATAAACCTCAAACTTTAGGTTCAATCCAAATTTGCCTCGAACTATTCTTTGTAAAAAAAAAAAAATCCCTAACTTTAGGTCCAGCCCCAAATTTACCTAAACTATTTTTTGTCTAAGAGAAAATCCACCAATTTTTTCTCTAATACCAAATTTGCCCAATTAGCCCTCTTTCCAAAAATCACCATTAGTCGTCCGTAATTTTCATATCGTAAAACGGTTACATTTTGGAGATAATTTTCCTTGTCACCTTGTTGATGTGCATTTGTTTTCGACGTGAAAACGTCACGTCAAGTTTGGGGTTGGATCATATTTGAGAAGAAATTGAAAGTTGATGATTTTTTTTTTTTTAGAGAAAACAAAATTCAAGGCAGATTTGGGACAAAACTTAAAGTGTAGCATTGTTTTTAAACAAAAAACGTTCGGTGCAAATTTGGGATTAGATCTAAAGCTTGAGGTTTAGGCATAGACAAAAAAAATTTGAGGCATACTTTACCCAAAAAAAAAAAGTTTGAGGCATGATTTGGAATGTTGGAGGGTTTTTTTTAAGGGAAACAGACCTTTGTGAGATCTTTGGACATGTGGCTTAATTTCTTTGTGTTTGCATAATTGGTTTGTCTAGCTTACCACTAATCCCGTCAAATGGGCAGATTGAGTAAAAAACCGTCTAACCCACAATGACCATTTAATTCATCTTGGCCCATTTTAATGCAATATAAAATTAACAAGCCATACTCAACCAGACATGGATCCAACCAATACTCGACTCAATTCGTATTATTAAAACACATCCATATTATACCCGACCTATGAAAATTTGTACATACCTATTTAACTCACTTTAAAGCTCTTTACGTCAATTTGTTACTTGAATAGAATATAATATCAAATTAAAAAAAGTAAATTAACAAGATAAAAAGTTGTTACTTGCTCTTATTTGCCCCGGCAAACTCACCCAACCTAGTCTCGCTTTTGTCTAAGCCTCACGCGATTCCGCCATTGAGCCCCCAAACTGCTTTTGCTCTCTCTCTCTCTGTTATATCTAAAATCATGAGCCTAGATCTAACTTGTAATTGTGTGAAAACGCTTATGAGATTACTTGGTTCAACAGCTGGGAAACACTTGAGATCTTGTGCAATTGTACTTGTAATTATTTGGATTTACCATGAAACTTTTATGGCTGCTCTCCCCATAAATATAAGTATCGACTCGAAAAACACTATGTAAATCTTGGTATGTTCTCTCTATTTTCTTTCTACTTTTCTATAAATGGTCTTAGACGGGCATTCATTGGTCTATCGCATGATCCGCTGAAATGCGTGAATTTCTGTAACATACTCAAAAAGATAAAGTTGAATCATGTCACTGTTAGCATAAGAACGGTCAACAAATTAGAAAAATAAAAAAAAAACTTGGTTTCACAGAGTGGCAATTTGTTTGGTTTCAATCTACGCGTTAAATCATGTATTTTTCCACATGGAGTTAAGCAAGAAAGAAGGGAAGTACAAAGAAAATCCTTGAATCTAGAAAACCTTTTTTACATGGAACCACCCACCAAGGTCTACGACAAATAATTAAAAATTAAATTGATCATGTTGTTAATCTTTTCGTTACGAGATTTAGCATTGTTCCACAATCAATTTTGTTTTTAATGCAATCGACTCGATTCAATATAGAATGTTCTTGGACAAGAATATTGCCAGGTAATAGTAATCCCAATTGATTTACAGAATTGGTACGAGAAAATGATTATATGATAGCTAGATTATAAATGAGTATTCAAACAATAGCGAAAAGCATTAAAATCACCATTAAAAAAGGGCGGGGAAAGAGCCGATACCACAAATCAGATGCATCCCCACAAGAAAATCTTTCAAAGGAATAAAATTCTAAGTTTCAAGCTTTGAGATTTGATTTTGTCTCCTATAAATTTGCAGGGGATAATCGTCCCAAAATTCCTAAACCTATTATACGGCGATCAATTTAGTTATAAATTTTTCAATTTTAACAATTTAATCATAAACCTTCTTTACGATTTGCCAATGTATTCCTTTTGACTAATTTTGGCTGGAAATAACGGTCGTGATGGTTGTGCCACGTACGACGGATGGCGCCATGTCGGCGATGTTTGATTGGAAATAGACTCCGCGAGAAAACATTTTTCATCGAAAAGTCATTATTTGCTTTTATTAAAGGAGATAGATTCTATGGCGACTCTGGACAAAAAATATCACAAGTAGACAAGATAATTGATAACTTCACTTCAAGTGGAACTGAATGTATACAAATCGTGCCGGAATTTAATTGACAACAAAGCCTGACAACGTAATCACTTCGAACGGAACCGAAAGTCATCGATGGCAAAATCTGAGAACTTAAAGGTGTAGCGATAGAATTTAATTGACGACGATGCACTCATGAAATATAGCAAAGATACATGCCCAAATTTAACCAGCAATGTGAATCTAAAAAAATACAGCTAAGAAACATGTCAAAATTTAATTGACGACGCGAGTCTGGAAACTATAACTACAGTGCAGGAATTGATATATAACATGTTTGTTTGTTTGTGCATGGGGGGCCTCCGAAGAGTACGATGTGGTTATTTAAGGCTTACAATCGACGATTATCAATGGAAGTTCTAAACAAACAAATGTTGCAATCAACCGGTTACATTAATGGTTACATTAACTCGACTACTGAGGCAGTTTCTTCAACTTTATTATTTTGACAGTTGCTTTATTCCACTATATTACCTGTTACTTCTTTGGTGATTAACTCCACTACTGTGGTAGTTCCTTCAACTCCACTATGTTAACGGTTGCCTTATTCCACTACATTACCTGTTACTCCTTCGACAGTTGATCTGAGATTGTCAACTCCACTTTATCGATTCCTTCAAGTTGTCGATCCATCGAGTTGTTGATAATTCTGTTTATAAATAACCAAACTTTGTTCTGATCAACTAAGTTTATCGTACGTCGATATTGATCATTTTTTGGTGCAAACATGAGAATATGTAAGTCTTATGCTAGTACACTTGTTCTTCTCTCGGAAAAGTTTTATAAAAGTCTTAAATCTATTGTGTTTGTGTCAATTTAATCCTAAACCTTTTGATCTAGTGCCAATTCAGTTTTTCCGGCTAATTTTGGCTGGATATTGTTGATATGAATGTCGACCGATGCTGACGTGGACATTTTTTAAAATAATATTTTAGTAATTTTTGAATTTTTATTTTATTTACTTCGTTCTTTTTTTTCCTCTTGTTTTTTTTCCTCTATTTTCCATGGCAATTGCTACCAGCCCTCACACGAGTTATGGTGGCCCTTGCCGGGGTGAGGCTGAGTGCCGGCAAGGATAGGCGTTGCTTGGGCTAGGGCTGGCCTCGCCGGGCATCGCTCACGCGAGATGCTTGGCATTGAATCGATGAGTGTGATAACAAAACCAAAAAACGATGTCTATTCCATCCAAAAAGTAAACTTGAGATAAAGCCAACATTAGAAAGTACGAGGGAGACTACTCGATCGTGCTCGTCCTCGACCTGTCATGTCTAGCTTTTCTAGATTTTCGTAAACACGCGCAAATCGACCCGTCTACAGCCTCAAATCCAGCGAGAGGAAAGCACATTATTCGGTGAAAGAAAGGTCAAAATTGGCTTTGCGTTCGCCTGGTTCTTCTTGGAGGACGGCCGATGTGGGAGTGCAATGATATATGGTTTATTTCTTGAGGTTGAGCATTGGGTTGATGTCATGCAGTTGCTTGGAAAATCACCGCGAGACTGAGCGAAACGCGCATACACGCAAGGTCGATTTTGCAAGCCCCGAGCGGTCACGAATACAGTATGCTCTTGCCTCCTGGACCTATCATGGGACGCCCTCTTAATTTTTCTTTACTAGAATATTTAAAATATTCGAAGCACATGTTCATCTGACAACTTGAATTTTTAGAATAGTTGGCACTGATCTCACTAAATCTAACACAGTGTTAGAGTAGGATGACCCGAGTTTAAATTTTCTATACCTCTATTTGCCTCCCTAATTGCATTTTTCCTCGCTTTAGACCGATGCTAAAGTATCAAAATCTTATTCCTTCATATGAATGCCATGCGACTTTTATTAAGGGTGTGTTTGTTTGAGTATAAAAATTTTCCGTGAATT
This sequence comes from Syzygium grande, assembly GCA_024733475.1. Taxonomy (NCBI): domain Eukaryota; kingdom Viridiplantae; phylum Streptophyta; class Magnoliopsida; order Myrtales; family Myrtaceae; genus Syzygium; species Syzygium grande. The sequence goes on from JAMXDD010000001.1 coordinate 4,508,954, forward strand.
AATTTTTCTGAAATTTCACGCACTTGGTTTGCTGAAAATGATCGGTTAATAGAATACAATTCATGGTCAAAGAAAATATGCATTGTTAAAGTTAGGAAACGAATTCCCTAACCTCAAAATGGGAAAACATTTTGCTGGAAAATGATTTCCCACAAAGTGTTTTTCTTTATTATGAAATTTCCCCATAAACAAACACACACTAAGAATCACTATAAATTGTCTCTACCTCTCTCTCACGCATATTTTCTTTCACAAAGTACATGTATATGTATATGTGCGTATATATATGTATTTTCTATATATGTATTTTCACAACCTATAAACTCTTATGGTGTTAATTGCAGCTGTTCTACATGAATCTTTCATAAGTATTATATGACAAACTCATAATTAGATGTATTTGCAATGACTTCTATTTAACCCGAAACGCTTGAGACTTTCAAATGATATATATACATTGACACGTTACCCCATTTTTTTCATAATTCAGTGAAACTCAATCATATGTTATACTTTTAAATTTTGAAGGGAGAGTTATAAGTAAGTTATAAATACAGGAAAAGAATTGAAAGACGTCCATACTTCATTTAGAAATCCAAAAAAATTGAAATAAAAATACCGCAGCGATGGGAAAGTAAGAAGAAGGTTGAAAAGACATGCCGCAAATCTTTACACGGAAATGACGACGAAGGAAGGATGCCGAGATAGCGTGGAGATTCAGACAAAATTTAGTTAGGCATGTCCCTTAAGCTTAGAACGCGCTTCTTAGTTTTTCCCGCGCCCAAAGAATCAAATTCCAAAAAATCTCCGTCGATATCGCACTCTCTCTGTTGATCATTAACCCAAGGACCTGAAAAAATTTGGAAAAGAGAAGTGAGCAACCACAAATTTCAGATAAGTAATGCATTTCTTCTAAGGGACCGAACATTCGCTATGTACATTTCCAAAAACAACATCAAAACTCACTTGTCTCAAATCAAATATATAATACATGTACAAGATAAGAATGATTATATCGCTTTAACATAACCTTTACATAGACATGTACTTGTGAGCCAAATGAATGACATCTATCGACACTTGAACCGAGCACTTCTGTTTGGATCGTCTAGTATAGACATCTGCGAAGCATGCTTGGATTTCAAGACCTTTAAGGCTGCATCATATGCTAATCATGCTAAGCGGATAAGACACTTTTGATGCCCATTATGTGGTGTCAAGGGCACGTATAGAAATCCTATTTACCGGTGCCGTTATGCTAGCACGTATAGAAATGGCGATTTGGATTAAATTTGAGATTATTAGAATATTTAATTATTATATCGCATCTTCGTCTTACTGTTAACTACTCTGAAAATTTAATCTGTTAGGCAAAGGCGCAATTTAATAATGTCCTAATAGAGACAGAGTCGAGACAAGGTTTTGAAAAGGGGCCAAATGAGAATAAACGGGTCAGCGATGAAATTTTCCTTTTTCAATGGGCCCAACAACCCTAGAAGGTATTGAGGGACACTGCTAGTCCATGGCCTCCACCGCGTAGCTTTACTCGGTTTTTGTTTCCAACGTAGCGATTTGCTCTAGATCTTTTGATTTGGCTAATTTTTATTTATGTCACGCAAATCACCCCGTTCACATACGTTGAATAAGCTTCCAATCGAGGAAAACATGCCGTAATATTGTAAAGAAGGAAGGTCCGAATGGCTCGGTGTTCACCCGGTTCTTCTTTGAGGATGGCGCATATGGGAATGTATGATTATTCTTTGACATTGGGCATGATTTAGGGCCTGCTTGGTAACTTGCCAAATAGTGAAAATTTTTGTTCTTTTATTTCCAAAATTAATTTGGGAACAGAAATCTATTTATTAAATTTTTTTTGTCCGGGCACAATTTTATAAAAAATTGTTCTCTGAATTAGTTTTGGAATATAATTAAGAAGCAAAAAAAAAAATAGCTTCTTAATTATGGAACAGATTTTCCATTTCTCATTCTTCTTGATTTTTTTTCTTTTTTCTTGGTTTGTTGTTCTTTTTCTTCCTGCTGCCACTGGCTGACCGCCGCCACCTGCCAGAGCCGGCGAGGGCGGCTTGCGACTGTGACGGCGAGGCTCAACCTCGCCCAGAGTTGGCGATGGTGAGGTTGGCCTCGCCAGATTTGGGCGGGGTTGAGCCTCGCCCAGCCAAGGCGAGGTCGACCTCGTCGTTGCGATCGGGAGGTTGTCGACGAGGGTGGCAACGAGGGCGGCGACGCCCTAGTTGGCCCTGGCTCCGGCAACAGGCCCTGACCAAGGAAGGAAAGGAGAAAAAAAAAAAAAAAAAAAGGAAAAAAAGGAAAAAATATTAAAAATTTCAAAATGTTATTATAATATTATTAATAAAAAGAAATTTTGTGCAGTTACCGAACGCATTTCTGTTCTTTTTCTATTCTAAGAATAGAAATTTTGGATAGTTACAAATGCCTTTAAATGCTTAGAAATTGTTTCCGGGCACATAATAAAAAAGAATCATTTCTAAGCAGAATTTGTTTCTGGATACAGAATGGTTGTCATGTAAAGCCTCAATATCATGTAGTTGCTTGGAAAATTACTGTGAGACTCAGGAAAACGCGGATGCACGCAAGGTGGATTTTTGCGTTTCTTTGTCGATCAGAAAACGGGTTGGAAAGACAAGTCCAGGAGGTCTTTAGCTCGAACTTACAGCGAAGCAGGTCTCACAGTCGTGACGAGCGACGCGGTGTTAGTTTGGACATGCAGAGGAAATGTAGTTGATAGGCGGCTTCAGAATCTGTATAAGAAGGGCGTCACAGCGAGCTCCATTGCTGCATGCCAAGTCTTTGCTCATATTCTCATCTCCAAACTTCCACGTTCTCTTCTTTTGCTGGTGTTGTTCGTCCGCATCTACTCCTTTTGGATTCATTAAACAGGTGAAGTTTTCCTCCCTATCATTGCTCGAAAGTTCAGGGGAGGGAGAGAGAGAGAGAGACTATGCTGCAATTCCGCCGTCATGATTCTTCACTAATTACCTGGAAGCGTGACTAGTTTTCATTTTTCCAGTTGATCAACGTGAAACTCCGTTCAGCGATGTCACGGAAGAGCTCTGCGGCTGACCAGGAAGTCGGGTCTCAGCAAGAGATCCTCCTCGTCAATGCTGGGAAGACCCTCCTGAAGAAAAATTCGTTTCTCATTTCGACAATGAATAACGCTGCGATTGAGGTATGTGCGGTTGATGATCAAGATGTTGAGTCGCAGCAACTGAGTCTCCTCAATGCCGGCAATACCCAGAGGAGATGGTGGCATTTGGTCTACTTGGTCCATAAGGCTCACCAGAAACTCGTTTCGGCAGCAAATAACACCGTGATGGATACACAACTTGAAGTGAGTAGTCTCAAATCATCGCTTTTCCATCGCAAGACCACACAACACTTTTATAACAACTCACCGCCAAAACATTTGATAAGTGATCTTGCTTATAAGTTCGTCAGTCTCCAAATGATCTTTCATCTCTTTTAGCTACTGGGGACAAAAAATCACTGAAAGATGCGTCTCTCGGTTCATGAATCGGTTGATTAAGGACCTGAAAGTTGCTTTCATGGCCTTACTCATTAGTACCGACATATAATGTCTAGGTCTGCTGCAACTGATTTCAGTTAAAGATCTAGTATTAGCTGTAAAATAGTATAGCTAACAACAAAACATTCGGAAGAAGCTTCTAAAACTGAGGTAGCATATTCATTTGTTACAGAGCACAGAATTGCTGGATAATGGGGAACCAGAGCCAATCAGGGAATTGCGCATCAATTGTGGGTACATCAATCATGAAGCTACTGATGTGGTGCTCCAAACTGAAAATATCGCTAGGATGGTAATGGAAAAGGATTCGACTACCTTACAAGACTTTGGAGGTGTCCAAGGGATAGCAGAGGCTCTCAACAGTGATATGGTGAATGGAATTCCAGGTCACGAAGAGGACCTCCTTTGGCGATGCACTGCAATCCTTCAGCCCAAGTCGGAGGCTCATAACAGTAGCTTCATCCACTTCCTCGGGAAATCTTGCAACAGTAGCACCATCTTCCTCCTCCTAATTTTCTCCATTCTGTCATTCGCCTTTAGGATCCAGGAGAAAGGACTGAGAACGGGTTGGTATGAAGGGGCTCTTACACTAGGTGCCGTCATTCTGATCGTGATAGTCCATTCGATTTGTGAATTTCGGAATGAAAGTTCACGTCAGCTTTCAAGAAACCGCCTTTGGCAAAATGGAGAACAGAAAGTTCATGTTTTAAGAGGGGGGACGCCGTCAAATTATTTGTGTTGAAAAGCGATGCGGAAAAACAGAAGACAGAACACAGGGATTTACGTGATTCGATCACAAGGTGATCTACGTCCACGGGCGAGGCAAGACAAATTCCACTATAATCAAAGAGAGTACAAATTTCAGAAGTCGAAACAATGACAAAATCTCTCGGCTCACGAAAGCTCTCTAAAAGCGAAACTCTATAAACAACAATGAGAAAACCTAGCCGCAGTATAAAAGTGCTCCCTAAAATTTTCCTCGGGGGCTACGCCCCCAAACCCCCCTCGCATTGGTTCGCTTTTTCCAGCTTGGGCAGTCCACTATGGAGATTTGTTCGCTTGCTGCAGGTTGAGCCTATCGACCCAACCTTTCGCGTCGCGAACCAAATCTCAATTTTCTTTCCACTTTCGGATCGCATAAAAATATGTCGGGTTAGGTCATAAACCGGACCGAATACATAAAATTCAAGACATATTTAACAATTTGCATATCCGACGTCCTCGTGGGAGACATTGTGCTATTAGAGAAGGGAAACCGAGTTCCTGCCGATGGTTTGCTCATACCCACTGAATCCTTGGAAGTGAATGACACAGCTGATCCCATCATCAACAGTCGGAATCCATTCTTGTTTTATGGTTCCAAAGTAGCTGATGGTACTGGCAAAATGCTTGTGACCTCGGTTGGTCCCGAGACGAAGTTGGGCAATATTTTGAGCAGAGCTCCACCATCGAAAAAGACACCAGTAGAGGACCAACTCAACAAGCTCAGCACTTCGACACAGAAAACCCGTATTGTCATCTCAACAATCACACTTGTGGTGTTTTTTTTGCGGTTCAAGCTCGAGAAGGAACATGATAAGTCGGACCTGCCAGAATTCTCAGGGAAGCCACATCCTCTGAAGGGATTAAATGAACCTATAAAGAGAGTTGTCCTAACACAAGGGATGATAAATACGTTGACTTCTTCATGTACTTTGCTACTAGTTGGAGTAGCCGAAGGACTAGCATTAGCAATCACTATTGCCATCACTTGCTGGAACAAGAGGATGCTCGGTGACAAGATCTTTGCTCAAGAACCATCCATTACTGTCACCATGGCGTCAGTCACCATTATCTGCACTGACGAAACAGGGGGATTAACATTGACCCCACGAGAAGTTGACAGGTGCTGGATTGGTGAAGAAGTCATCAGTGAAGATTTCAAGATATCCGAAGCATTTTGCGATGGAATTGGCATATTATCTTTATTACCAGAGAACAGCCGAACCTCAGCGGATAACTCAATCCTTTCGTGGGCTGCAGAGAAATGGGGATTGAAAACGGATATCTGAAAGCAACGTCACAGTATCATTAAATGGCCAACCCAAAACAAGGACATAGTTGAAGCGGTGATCGGAAAGGATGGAGGTAACGGGCCCAGGTACTGGCACGGCAGGGGACCTGCAACAGCAATATTAGACACGTGTTCTCACTTTTATGACATCGAAGGCATAACAAGGCCCATGGATAGAAATGAAAAGATAATTTTTGAAGGCCGTATTAAGCAAATGCTGACAAAAGATAATGAATCAATCGCGCTTGCTTGTAAGCAAGTTGATGACTCCAGGTATGATGAAGGCAATCTAACAATGCTGGGACTGTTGGGGCTGAAGAAGAATAGCTTGAAAGATACAACAGAGGTGATAAAAGAATGTAGAGAAGCTGGAGTTAAAGTACTATTAGTATCGAGTGAGGAGGTTTCAATGCTCCAGAACATTGCTACAGCGCTCGGAGTGATGCGGTCTGATTCAGATCTGGTCATAACAGGCGACGAATTTCGGAATAGCTCTGATGAACAGAGGATGGATATGGCAGCTAGAGTTTCTGTGATGGGAAGCTCCCTTCCATCTGATAGGCTCCTTCTGCTGAGTTGCTTGAAAGATCAAGGACACACGGTTGCAATGATCGGAAACAGAACAAATGACATTCCCATGCTAAAAGCTGCTGATGTAGGAATCACGTTTGCTACTCGGAGCACCGACATTGCAAGAAAGAGCACCGACATTATCATCATGGAAGGCAATTTCACATCCATCTCGGCCATAAGGAAGTGTGGAAGATGCATATACAGTAGTATGCGAAAGTACATTCAATTTCAGCTAGCTATGACCTTAGCCGGGTCGTTGATACCCTTGATCACAGATGCCTCTCATGGAAGTTCGCCTATAACGACGATTCAATTGCACTGGGCAATCTCAGTGTTGACTCTTCTAGGTGGTTTGGCTTTACTGATAGAGCCACCCAGTGAGATGCTCACAAAGAAATTCACAATGGAACGAGATGGACAACTCATCACCAAGGCCATGTGGGTGAATATTTTCATACAAATAGCTTACCAGGTGTCCCTTTTGGCAACCATACAGTCTAAAGGGCCTACAATTCTCGGGCTTAACAAGAAGGTGAATGAGACTGTGATATTCAACAGCTTTTTTCTATGCCAAGTCTTCAACATATTCAATGCACGAGAGCCTGAAAAGAAGAACATCTTCAGAGGGGTCCATCGCAGTCAATGGGTTTGGGTGGGTATTGTTGCGGCTTTGTTGTTGCAGGTTGGATTTCTTGAGATAGCACATATCATTGCAGGTGATTCAAGATTGATATACGCCGAATGGGGAATGTGTCTGCTTCTTGGGATAATATCATGGTGCATAGACTTAGCTGGAAAGTGCACACTCCAGATGATTAAAAAGTGGGTTATAAACTCAGCTGTCCCAGGACCCGCTTGCAATCTCGAGCTTCCACTCATGCTGAAGGCCCAATATGTCCGAGTTAAAATGTTCTCTGCAAAAGAGATGGACAAACTCAATGATGGTGCGTGTCATTGTAAATAAGGTGGATTAGGAGGATTCATGATAGAAGCGTGTCAGACTGAATGAGTCATAACGAACGCCGTCTATGTCTCCTAATCAATTCTTTTTCCTTCCAATTCCTCTCTGTACTTCATTTTTTCTCACATTAATCCACTTAGCGGCCACTCTTTCATTTTGATACCATTTATATTTTCTGCAAATTGCCTCTGCTTAGCACTTCTTTCAGGCTCACAACAGTTTGTTTCTGGAAAAGTCTAATCCACTTAGCGGCCACTCTTTCATTTTGATACCATTTATATTTTCTGCAAATTGCCTCTGCTTAGCACTTCTTTCAGGCTCACAACAGTTTGTTTCTGGAAAAGTCTCACCAATCATTTAAAAACCTACGTAAGAGATCATCAGACATGTACAGTTTCATTCGCAAATAAGCAAGTAAAATAGCTGCAATTTTAGGTGCCAGAGATCATATTGATACATAGAGAGCAAAGAAATAATAACAGAAGATGATCATAAGTTTTTGTTCAGGCATCTTCCATCACAAGCTGTGTATCTAATATAGAAACTAGTGGAATAGATTACTGAGACATGACTTTGGAGCGTGAATTGATACTTGCAAGTAGGTGAAGTCATTAAGACAAGAGGAGCACCTGCAACTGAGCTTAGCTGAGAGTGAGACAGCAATTGGTTCGGAACTCCCTCGCTATTCGATTCTCTGTCCTGTGAGTTCTTGATGGCTCCTTGACACACAATCTTTGGTGTCAATGGCTCAACGCATTTTTCATTGGAAACATTCATCAACAATGCTGTTCTACATGAGGCTCGAACAAATCCGCAGCTTGCCTCGTCACCTAATTGCCAACAATCATCGAGGAAAATCGCGAACTAACCCAAAGTAATACTTCTCGACAAGGACCCTGAAAACTTTTAGTGGATGAACTTTACAAATTCCATCTAATCGACTGTCACGAATAATAATGTGCACAGAACAAGACAATTAACCATTGACATTCAATTCACTTCAGTTCTGTACTCACGTTCTCCTTCCTTCTCCTTGTTCTTCCTATCTTTGATTCACGCAATCATTCTTCATCATTTCAAATAAGCATCGACTCTCAAACACGCGCGCAAAATCAAATGCAGATCTTGAACAAAACCCAGCAGAAGGAACAGTTTGGCAAACCTGCAGCAAACGAACTTCGACAGAAGGCGATCAAAATACCTCTGTTTCGAGCTTATCTTCTATCGAACTCAATCACTAACCGAGCTTATCATTGCGTAGCAGACACCTCGAGAAAAACAGAAGTGCAGACATTAATTTGAAACCAGCACCTACAAGCGAGCTCGGTTGAAGAAGCACCGGTCGGTCCATGAAGCGGTTCAAAGTCAACGGTCTCTCCATTTCTGGCGAGTTCGACCATTATCGGACACACGCCTGTCGTCTCAGTGATTGGATGACCAGTGATCTCGCTGGGTTAAAAACGGAAAACCGAACCTCCATCTGATATTCTTTAGTTTAATAAGCCCAAATCCGACGGTCGATATTTCATTAATTGTCGATCGAACGGCCACATGAGGAGTGCAGCGCTGTGCAACGAAGGGGCAATCACGTTAGCAGTTACTACTTATTGTCCACGTTAATCCCCATGCAGAACCTTAAACAACGAATTCAATAGCAGCCTTCATGGGTCCGACGTAAAAGTTTGTGCCTTTTCTGAAACGCTTAAAAATTGAGTCCAAAATTATCCGGACGCAATAATTCGTGATTCTTCTGGACATGTTGCTTAATTTATTTTTGTGGTTCGACATAGTGAGCATCTTCGTGAATTTTCGTGATCACGATTTGAGTCAATCATGTACAGCGCGTAGTTAGTCTAGATTTGCTTGTTCTTGTTACGTAGAGATCGGTCACTTAATGTATTCTTATGTACTGGGAATGTGTAAAATTTTGTGAGATCATTGCAAACTAATGCGTGGTGTGAACTTCAGCGTAAAACGTCTAAAATACTAAGCGTGGGAATTTGAAATTAGGATCTCCTGCTCTGGTATCATGTAAAATTTTGTGAGACCGTTACTAATTATCCTGAGAATTTATGCTGTTATATGAAAGGCATGGCTATAAATTTGTTCTTTCAAACTGTCATATTTTGTAACTTCTAAAGGCATAGCCTGCACCAACTTGCCAATCTATTAAGAAGCTTAATCAAAATTAGCAAAACTTTTTTTTTTAGGATGACCGTGAAAACCGACAACCGGCTGATGAAACCTAGGGGAGACGAAGCGCAAGCGACCCAAACCCAAGGAGACACTTAAGTCGCGCAAAAGTGAGCATGGAGAATCGGACCCCCCCTCCCCAGCGAGATGGGGGACCCACAACGTTGTTGGACTCATGATCCAAAATTTCCCTTTATAACCACTCCCACAACACTTAAGTCTTGTGTAGAACAACACTAGAGTTTAAAAGTGAGCATGGAGAATCGGACCCCCCCTCCCCAGCGAGATGGGGGATGTTCGCTCGAGCCAACGCGCCCACAACGGGGTGGGCAAACGTTGTTGGACTCATGATCCAAAATTTCCCTTTATAACATTAATGTTAAATTTCATCAGGCTCCAATTTCTCCCTATATTAATGTTTTCCTTACGTATTTATTCCGTTTTGTTATGCTTGTGTAGAACAACACTAGAGTTTAATCAAGGGGAACTTTCCCATGCGGACAAAACTCTAATGGCACTTCCATATGATCAGCAGCCACGCACTTGGAAGCTGCAAGGCCGACCACAAATTATATGGAGAGGCCAAGATATTTTAAGCTTTCATATCTTTAATTGGAAGAATGGAAATTAGTAATCCGTACCATTCAAAAGTCCATGGTTTTCTCAAGTTCTCTACTTTTGTTCCACCTGATTCGCGATAATCCTTGGTTCGAACACATCATATACGGATTCTGCGTCACCTCGTACTGTGGATGGCGACTTTGTAACAAAATAATAATGGCCTAATTAATAAACCAAGCTTCTTTGTTCTTTCCGCTGTGATATTCGCGATCCCCAATCTTTATGTTGTCTATTCGATCGTGGAAAATCAATGAAGTAGTAGTGGTTGCGAATGGCGTGCAGAAAAAAAAAGTTATAATTAATCCAAAGACCAATATGATCCTAATCTACATTGCCAACCAAATAGTGAGCGTGTAATTTGGTCTATTATCGATAAGAGAATTCAATTTTTTTTTTGTTTCCACTATCCTTTGATTTCATGATATACTTCATGAGGAAATTTTTTTTTTTTGGGTTCGAAAAGCTACTTTCCTTGTCATTAAGCACGGCCGAGCACATGATAAAGGGGCATCATAACAAATTAGCTCCCAAAGAGGGGGGAGGGGGATTAGATTGGAGTTTAAGGATTGATCGTGAAGTGCATCCAAGAAAGAACGAGTTTGTGCTTGAAGCTAATAAATCTTGTGATGAGATTTGTGAACTCCTTTGTGAGATTAAGAGATGAAAATTAAACACTATGTGAGTTTTTTGGGGTAATCGAAAGCTAGGAAATATCGAGCGTGTCTGAGCAACTCAAGTATGATTGTAATCTCTTTTATGTCGTTTAATCTATAGTTGAAAGCCATGTTTCTCTTCCTGTGGGTTAGGTCTCACCGATTGAACTGGTAAATCCAATATCATATTTACCTTCTTATTATGTTTATTACGTTCAGGCGATTCTTTTGCAACATGCTCGATGGTCCATCCATACAATTTCCCTCACATGTACTAAGCGAACCATTGAAACGTGTGAACGATATGGTTCACCCTAACACGCTCACTTATGAATTGTAGCAATTGCTGCCGCTGTGCTTTTCCTATTTCTGTTGTTGTATAGATTGTGGCTCAAGCTTCATAGGTTTCATGGAAAATGAACGATATGGAAAACATATTTCTAAAAATAATCACTTATAACACTTACAAAACGAATGAAAGAAAAATATTTTCATTATTCACGAAAATATTTAGACATAATTTATTATTGATAATGAAAATATTTGTTATTAGCTAATTATTTCAAGCGATACAAATGATTATTGTTAAAAAAAATATATTTTTTAAATTATTTATTTTACGTGGAACAAACGGATCCTTGATGTAATTTTTTTTATAATAGAAGGTAAAACACGCGAAAGCCCAATAATGCAGGTGATGTAATACTATGGACGTCGTGAATTTAATGCATGCTCTTGTTAATATTCAACACGAAAATGACAACAGAACTAACGTACGAACCTTGCTCGTTTCGCTATTTAGAGCAGGCGAACTTGTTCACGAAGCAGTTCATCTTATTAGCTCAAGAAACATGGCAGAGCAGGTGCAAAATCCTCATTCACTTCAGCTTGCCTCTCTATCTCATCGATCTACTTCAATTCTTCTATTCGATTCTCTTCCTGCTCTTCTCATCTTGATTTCTCATCTGAATTTTCAAACTTAGCTTCTTGACCATACTTTCTCAATGTTATAGCTAATTTTGTGGTGCTTGCTTTCAATGCTATAGGCCGCGAAGATGGAGATCAAAGTGGATCTTAAGTGTCCTCGCTGTTGCAAGAAGATCAAGAAAATCCTGTGTGATATCCCTCGTGAGTCCCTCGCCTTTACCTCAATTAATAAAACTACATATTGATTACTCTTATCGCATTGACGTATAATAGATGTATGCATCAGTTCTTTTTCTTCCCTTTCCTCTTTCTCAAAAGCATGTGCCTTCGTTCTGTTGTGTAGCAGGAAAATTAGCCAAATAGTCCTAAATCTATTGTAATTGTATCAATTCAGCCTTAAACATTTTTTTTGGCAAATTCAGTCATAAACTTTTTGCATTAGTGTCAATTCACTCCATCCGCCAATTTTGACCGGCCGGCACTAACATGGATGCGAGCCATCCGACTGACGCTAACAAGACAATTTTTAAATATTTTTTGGAATTTTTAAAAAATTTTAAAGTTTGGGTGTTTCGTCGAGGTGTGACAACCTTGCTGTCGCAGGTGAGGTTGACCACGGTGATCTAGGAAGGACCTTGACCTCGCCCAACCTTGCCATGGCCGTCGTCGCCCATGCTATGGCCGACCTCGCCCATGACGGCGAGGTCATCACCCTCACCACGGCTAGGCGAGCTTAGCCTCACCATGGTCGTTTACCTTGCCCTCGATTTGGTCAAGCCTGACCTCGCCCAGATCTAGCGAGGTCAAGCCTTGCCCTCGCCATGGCCGACGTCACCCGTGGCAACGAGAGCAAGCTTCACTAGTAGCTGGCGAGGTGCCTAGTTGATTCGGCAACTAGCTAGGGGAAGAAGGAAAGCAAAAAAAAAAAAAAAAAAAAAAAAAAAAAAAAAAAAAGAAATTCAAAAAAATATTTAAAAATTATCATGTCAACGTCGGCAAGCTAAAATTAGCCGGATAGACTGAATTGACACAATTGTAAAAGGTTTAGAACTGAATTGGCAAAACAAAAAGGTTTAGGACTAAATTGGCATAATTTCAATATATTTATGATTGTTTTGATAATTTTCCCATTGTGTAGCACATCTTTACCTACTACTTTCTGTGATGAATAACACGAAGTGTTCATGATACATGGAGTTAATAAAACTTTGTCAACGCAGAAGTAAAAGATCCAATCTTCGACGAGAAACAAAACAAAGTGACGATCACAGTGGTGGGTGGCAGTCCCGAGAACGTCCGACAGAAGATATTGTGCAAGGGAAGATGTTTCGTTCAAGGCGTCGAGATTTTACCTGAGCCGAAACCACCAAATCCTGCTCAGCCGGTCTATGTGGTGGGGTGGGTGTGTGTTTGTCCCCCGTGTCTTAATTGGGGTTGTGGTTCGTCCTGTCCATGCAGCTGTCACTGTGGGCGGCCACCAATGTGTGTTGATGGTTGCGGGATGCCAGCCCACGAGTGCAGATGCGGGAGGCCACCGTTGTGCCGGGATGGTTGCGGGATGCCACCCCACAAGTGCAGATGTAGGAGGCCGCCACCATTGTGCCGGGATGGGTGTGGGATGCCAGCCCACGAGTGCAGATGCCGGAGACCTAGTTACTCGAGGTGTTGCGATCGATGCAATAATGAAAATGCCTGCTCATCATGGACCCCGCATGGTTGTGACTGTGGAAGGCCGCCGGTATGCACCAATGCCGGCTACCAGTGCGAAAGTTCCTGCTCGCTTATGTAAGGAGAGTTTCGTGATATTTGTTGATGTGGATCTTCTACCCCGCACCGTACTCTCTTCAGTGCCTCAATAAATACCAACCATTGACTTATGGCAATGATATTTTAGCAACAGTAAGATTTGTTAAGACACCGAGAGGAGTACGGTATATAGTATCTTCCATTCGATACATGTGAACGTTGTCGCAGCTTGATTATGTGCCATGAGGGTTGATATGTTGAATTATCCTTTACCACAAGTTTTAACTTATTACACTTTGTATTACCTGTCACCTACTGTGGTCCTTAATGTATTTGCTGATTTCAGACTTGTAATATACGGTTACGGGGGCATCGTGGCGGAAATAGTTTATTTAGATGATATTGGATTTTCCCGTTGTTTTCTTTTTCCATTTTTCTTTATACTTCGGAATCCATTATAACCATTTATTAGATATAAATAGGACAAAGATAATAATTCAACAATTACTATGAGTTATGGAGTACAAAAGAAGTATACTTATTAGAAAAAATCGAAACAATTACCTAAGCTATTCTAAATTTATTGTACTAATATCAACTCAGTCTTAAACTTTTCGATTTTGCTAATTCAATCATAAACTTTTGTACGAAATTTTAATATAATCCTACCGGCTAATTTTTGCCGGATATTACTGACATGATTGTCCAGTCATTGCCGGTCCTTCTACGTAGTACACTGCTACGTTAGCGATTTTCAGCAAAAATAAATAGAAAAGACTATATCAGAATATGGCACAGAGATTTTTGATTAAATTGGTAAAATTAAAAAATTTTAGACTGAATTGATATCTGTGTAATAAAATGGATGATTTCATTGAAAATTTCTTCATGGCTTTTTCAAGAAAGTATAGGATGGATTTGATTTTGTGAAAAGCTAGTCTGCTCATGTACTAAGGAAAATTGTTTAGTGTCATCCACATTTTTTAGTTTCTACATTTGCATTTTCACGATAATAATGAAACATCACCAGATAAGATGTTGTACGATGGTAGTCCATCCTTCAAAGCAATAATGATAGGATTGATAAGGCATCACGATGCTGCTTTTTGTTTTTTTGTCCAATCAATCTTTTCGTTGACTCGGCCTAATTCCCCAAAAACCCCCCTTGTCCAATCAATCTTTTCGTCTAGACTCACAATTTTTAATATTAGAATTTTTTTTCTTTTTTCTTTTCTTTTCTTTTCCACCTTCAACTCAACTCGGCCAATTCCCCAAAAACCCCCAAACTTTATCCGGGCCGGCCGAGCCCAATTATATCGCTGGCCGGCCCCCCAACTTTTTTTTCGAGGCCGAGCCTAAAAATCCGGGAAATCCGGCGAGGCTCGCCCCGCCGTTCTTTTTGTTTTTGTCCCAAACTACGGTGAGGCTCGGCCTCGCAAAGAACGGCGAGGCCGACCCCCGCCCGCCGGCGAGCTCGGCCTCGCCAAAGAACGGCCAGGCTCGGCCTCCCCAAACTGTGAGGCTCGGCCCGCCGCACGGTGAGGCTCGGCCTCGCCCGGGCTACGGCGGTCGGCGGTTGGCCCGCCAAGGTGAAGGTGAAACAAAAAAAAAAAAAAAAAGAAAAAGAAAAAATTGGGGATATAATTGGGACTAAGAGTAAAGTTTGGGGTTTTTTTTTAATTGGAATTAGGCCCTCCTCAACTCCGTTTTTAACGTTGGCTTGAATTCCACTCAACTGTAGTTCCACGAGAGATTTGTTTATTTCATGAAAAATAAATAATTTAAAAGATATTTTTTTAAAAATATGCATATATTATTCATAGAAATAAATAAATAAAAAGTATTTTTATCGTTCACGGAAATATTTAATCATGAATTATTATCGATAATGAAAATA
The DNA here is from genome assembly GCA_024733475.1 of Syzygium grande. NCBI lineage: Eukaryota > Viridiplantae > Streptophyta > Magnoliopsida > Myrtales > Myrtaceae > Syzygium > Syzygium grande. The sequence goes on from JAMXDD010000001.1 coordinate 4,524,143, forward strand.
TTTTTCATTGACTAATTATTCAAGCAATATCAGTGATCATTTTTAGAAAAGTAAATTTTAAATTATTTACTTTTCATGAAATAAATAGAGGTTTATGCCGAGTAAGATGAGGTCATCTACCGCGTCATTTAGTTCATGGGCCTTTGGATTAGAGGAGAAACATCGCTCGATTGGGATTCAGTCAAAGTTGTCCCGCTCAAGGAACACGTCCAGTCGACCCACTATGATCTCCACTCGCCACTTTGTGGATCCTGTTGGACTAAAAAGATAGACGATGGTGATCTAGGAGAGTTGCTAGTCCTTGGCTTGTATCCAGGACCGGAGATCATGATTCCCTCTTTCATTAGCTAGAAGTTATTAATCTATCTTTAGATTGGTATATGGTTATTTTGGCTTTTGTAATATTTTCCAGCTAAATTGTTCAATTTCTGTGACTTTCTAAGTTAAAAATTAAAAAAAATAGACCATGTGTGCCTAGGCTCTTAACTAGGCCAACAAGTTCAGGCTTCGGCACGACAATCCAACTATATAGGCCAGCATGGACCGGCTAGCTCAAGCCCGCCTAGGCTTGTCATGGGGGATGATGACATCATAATTAATCCCGTCCATCTGAAATTCTTCGTACCATGTGAAACCGACATCTCTTTCAATTTATGTACAAACTACAATTTAATGCACTTGATTAATAAGCAGTATTTCGATCGAAATACACATGATTGTTCGTTCGATGTGTTTTTAGAGCCTAGTCGACCACATCGGTTCGTCGTTCTAGGGATCCAAAAGACTTACAAACCATTTAAAGGTTGGAAGTATCTTTCAGGCTAGAGATAATCAATCTCCTAATTATGTGCGACATTTCAAATAATCCTTTCACTAAATTACATGATTTGTTAAACCTTGCCTAGAAATTATAGGTATAGGGTGATGGAGGGAGCCGGGTTGGTCCTACTCCCTTGCCTCATCACTGAGGCTCAGACCATGAAAACGAAAGAAGAGACAAGTTGAGAACATGACGGCAAATTCGGGCCTAGACACACAGGTTCGGGTCTCACATCGTTGAATCTGGTGGGCAAGCACTGCCTTTACGGAAAAAGGAGCATCGAAGGAGACTCGCAAAGCAAAGCAATCCACCCAAGTCAAAGAAGGCTTAGCTAGTGATCTGGGTTGATTGAACCAAGAGTCCACCAATGCCCCTCATCCATAAATTTGACTTTTTTCTAGGACTAAAGCATGAAAATTTATAATATGAAAAATATATAGAGATATAGAAAGATTTGAATTTGGGATCTCATGTTCTTATTGCATGTAAAATTTTGTGGGAACTCTGACGACTATTTTAAAAGTCTAAGGCTTCTGAAGGCATGATTTGATATTTAAATAATCTCATTGAATCGTACTTTCAACTTAATCAAGAATGTTGTTCCATAATTTACACGTCTGAAAGGAGTTGTTCTAAAGGTTTATTTTATCTTTCACGACAATGAGGACTCCATTTGTGAATCCTAATATAAATGGGGTCAAATCTCTGAAAAAACGGATCCGCCTCCCACCTCTTGAGGGTGAAGAGGCAGTTTTGAAAAATTTGGGTGTTTTGTGGAGTTTTTTGATTGTTCTTGGCTTATTTTCTCTTACCTTTACCAAAAAAAAAAAAAAGACTATAGCATAAAGAATGATCATGAAACTTTCACAATAGATAATGGTGATAGGACCGCCATAACATGATCTTCCTAACCATATATAAAAGATGCTTTAGTTGTAATGTTTACATGAATGAGGATGGGTTTTACTTTGCAAGATACATTAATGAGTTTCCGAGTTAAATGAGATTTTATTTCCTCGCATCCAACTTTGCAAAATTGATGAAGTGTAACTGAAGAATTTGATTGCATCAATTTGACAAATTGTATGATTTAATTGCACTTTTTGAATGTTTGGAGACTCCATCGCACTTTCACAACAAGATTTAGAACTTCTTATATACTTATCCCATACATGCAACAAAACACCTTAACTATTGTTTCTACCGTCTTATTGGACTCTAGGGACTTTTACAGCGGAGTACTTGGAGGTCAAGGAGTCTCGTAGTCCTTCCATACATATATATATATATATATATATATATATATATATATATATATATATATATGTGTGTGTGTGTGTGTGTGTGTGTGTGTGTGTGTGTGTGTATAGTAAAGAGCCGTAACTGCTCTTTCTAGTTATCTTATTGGACTTCGGGGACTTTACGGCGGAGTAATTGGAGGACAAGGCATCTCGAAGTCCTTCATTACGCCAAAGTTTGATAAGCTTCAAAGTGTAGTCTAACTCTGGCTCACCTGGAAAGGCATTCAAATAGGCCCAGGATAGAAGCAGACGTCCAACGGTGATAAGCCGTGTGTGATATATGCAGCACATCGAAGCCATCCAAGAAGAAGTTGGGACTTTATCAGTACGATACCTTTCTCGCTATGGGAAAACCATAACCATAGAGTTCGTAAAACGATTGCTCTATTTCTTAAAGGGAAAGAAAGGTAGAGGGGAATAACCACGTTTTTGTCGGGGTCGACCTTTCAAATTTAGTAAGATGGCAACTTTGTACTAGGCCTTTGATGCGCTGGCCAATTCTGCTAAAAAATGTAGTGGTCTATTGCTGTCTTTAAGAAAAATTAGCTGCCATCGTTCATTGTGCGCTTTTGCTTTTAGCAGGAGAAAATGAAGAGGACTACAGCTACCCCGCACCCTTCTTATCTTTTTAAAGGCTGATCAAAGGAAAAGCTTGTGTTTGTGCATGTTTTTATATGTTAGAGGAGCAATTTTTTTAGCCCACCAATTTGGCCACATATGCAAAATAAGTTGCAAATGAAGATGAGATAATTGGTATAGGTGGTCAGAACGAACTTTCATTCCTTCTTCCGATATACCAACCCAAGCACTGGAGGTACACGTGGGCGTAACTCACTTTCATTCCTTCTTCAAATAAACTAAGCCAATAATTGGTATCGGTGGTCGCAACCAACTCTTATTCCTTCTTCGAATATGCCAAGCCAAGAATCATATGGAAGGCCCACTTCTTATGTATGCTCGTAATAGGATGACTAAATATATAAGCAGTCTCTAGATTATATGTATCCCTGGAGGCCACTATTATCATGGTATGAACTTTTGAAAGTAAAATAATGATAATTCAGCATGGGTCTTATGCCTCCTAATAACTTTGTCACAGATGAAATCTACCATGGTTGCACTCCAATTCAATGTTGAATCATGTTTCCGGATTAGCCTGCTATTCTACTACATCTCAGTAAAACATATGATTGCCAACATTGTGAAAAAGAAGATCATTGTGAGACTAATGAATGCCCTATCGAACATATCGAGAAGACCTCTATCATCAAAAAGGTAAATCTGTTTCACTTAAAGATGAGAGAATGTACAATAGTTGCTAAACACATCAATGAATTCAATGTCGTAGTTAGTCAATTGAGTTCAGTTAAGATTGATTTTGATGATGATTTACATGCTTTGATTCTATTCTACTCATTACTTGATTGTTTGAATATTATTGTTATTGTTGTTAGTAATTCCTCTAAATCTAAAAGCTTGATGTTGCTAAGACCTTTGCGATTTGATTCTAGATGTGGTAATCCATAAAAGATAATTTGCTGAAGCTATTTTTGCTGGTTTAATAGGTGAAGATAGAGGAAAAACTTGTACTTGTGTTAGCAGGAGTAGTGTGAACTTGAATAGGCATAATTAGTCTATGACAAGTGTTATTGTTTGTTGGAATGGTGACTTGAGAGGGCATTTTTAAAGGGATAGCTTTAAGCTAAAGCATGATTAATGTAAAGGAACTAGAGTTGAGTATACTAATGATATTGCTACAATGACCGGTAATTATTTCCATAGTGTTGAGTATGTTATGCTTTGTCTTTGAGTATTCGTCATTTGGCGGATAGATTATGGATTTGGTTGCTTGTTTTACGACACACAAAACAAGGATCGATTTACTACCTATTGGTGCAGGGATAGTAGTAAAACATAGTTGGGGAACAATGTAAGTTAGATGTTGTGGGTGGTGGAGATGCTAGAATCATAATGCATAACGGTATCATGAAAACATTGATTGGTGAGGCATGTTTTAGGGTTGATAAGAATATGATTTCTTAAGAACCCTAAATTCAGCTGGATGTCGAACTACTCAAGAAGGTGGAGTTTTGATAGTCATTCGTGGTGCCATAATGACAATGAGAGGAATTAAGCACAATAACCTATATGAGCTTCAACTCAGGAGACGGTGACGAATTTCGTCATATAGATGTCGGATGCATCTGTTCAAGAGTCTGAATTATGGCATGTGTGTTTAGGGTACAATGTTGAGAGAAGCCTAAATGTTCTAAGTAAAAGGAAGCTGTTGTGTTTTTATGTGGCAAAGATATTTGTAGGTGCTGTAACTCGAGCAAATAGCAAAAAGTGTAGTTCAATGACACCGTTGGAGAAACCATGGAGATTGCAAAGTTGGTTCACTTGGATGTTCTTTGGCGATTACGATTTTTATTGAGGAGGAGTGCCAGATTTATGATAACATGAGGACTTGTGTGTTTGTGTTGAGTTACAAGTTTGTTGTTGTCAAAATCAGGCTGTTGAGAGGTTTTATTGAAAAGGAAACTAATAAGACAATCAAGTCCTTGTGGAATGATAATAACATGGAGATCTAATTGGAGCTGTGTAAATGAGTCATGCAATGAGAAGGGCATAGTGAGACACTGCACTAGTGCTAGTGAACTAAAAAAAATTGTAAAGTTGATGAGTCGAATGTTGTTAGAGATGACTCATAGAAATGCTCTCTAGTGCTGGTATGGTTAGGAAACTTCTGGGATATGTGCTTTGTAGAACCTACTTGGTGAATAGATTCTCATCAAGTGCGATCAGATGTTTGATTCCCAAGAAAATATAGTTAAAACATTGATGATTATTATGTTCTTAGAGTATTTTGTTGCCCATATTATATTCGTGTGATTAATGGAAAGCTCAATGGAAGGGCAAGAAAATGCATAATCCTAACTTTGCACAAGGTGAGTGGGGTTATTGATTGTTGTGCTCAGAATTAAATTCACGTGTTTCAGTCGAAAAGTTACATTTGATGAATCTAGATGTCGTTTAGCTGATGGTGGAGATGCAACTTGAACTCTTGAGGTAACGAGTTCTAGCGCGATAATTGACACGGTATTTCGTGTAATGAGGAACCTGTAAAGCTAACGGTTATTGTAACTATTGAGTTTGACAAGGTGGGAGTTTGACCTCATGGCAAGTATGGATGCAACATCGATTTTGCTTTATTGATGATGAAGAAGTTTGATTCGGAGAATCCTTGTAGAGTGGCTAAAGAAGCAATTGATGTTTGCGTTCTGATGTGGTCCATTGTTACGGCGTAGTTCAAGCATGACTTGAACTTGAAAGATGCTTATGGTGGTTAAGTCCATCAAGGGTGGTGAGAGAGTAGTGGCGTTGATTTCAAGTTCAGCGAAGCGATTGTAATTTTGCTCATGTCAAGTGAAGGTGGTTAATTATTATAGGATACATCTCGATTGGAAGCCTGTGAATGAAATCCAACCTGAATGCAAGTATGTTAAAGTCACGATCAAAAAAGGAAAGTTAAACTTGGACTTTATATCAAACTAAGTAAAGTCGATTTGGAAAACGAGGCAATTCCCTAATCCATGTAAGGACGGTTCCGGAAGTTTCTTTTTTAAAGTTTAAAAGTACTATCTTCCAAGAGGTGGTATTTTGACGTCGTTGATGTGCAGAATGCGATCTCTTGCTCGGCTGCTTCCATTGGAAATCATGGAGAATTTGAATGAGTTTAAGGGTGGATCGTGAATTGCATCCATGAACGAACAAGTGTGTGCTTGAGGAGAATCAATATTGTGAAAAGATTTATAAATTATATTTTGTGAGATTAAAAGATTATTTTTCGAGAAACTTTTGAGGCTAAACACTATTAAGTTATTTAGTATAATTTGAGACTGGAAAACGAAGAGATTGTTTAAGTGACTCAAGTGTAGTTGTGATTTCCATTATATGCTTTTCTCCCTAAGGAATTGGTCACACTAACCGACTCACGTAAATCCGACATTCGATTTATTTACTTATTTTATATATTATTATGTACGATCGCTTGTTTTGGCAACATACTTGATGATTAGTCCATCCAAATTTGAGTTCCATGTAGTGAGCGAAGCATTAGATCATAAAAACGACACAGTTTCACCCCAACACAGTCGCCTATGGATACTCTTGAAATCCAAGTACATGTCCAATTAAGTGTCGAAATAAAATTAAATGCAAAAACAATAAACAAAGGACTGGAATCACATGGGGAAATTGATAGTTTTAAGGAGCACAACCACTTTTCCTTTGTACTGAGGGAATGTGATTTTTTTGTAGTTCTTTTAGCAAAGGAAGGCTAAAAGGTGCAACTTTTTTTCCATAAAGCATCATGGGCGCCATGTGCATGCCTCTAACGTTGGTGATGTTATACTATGTTCGTCCTGAGTTCAACGCATGCTTTTTCTAATGAAAAACATCAAAATGACTTGAAATAATACTATGAACCTTTAAGTTCCTTGTCCTTATCGTCTATTGAACTAACGTAGGAACATTCGGGTCTCACTATTTAGGGGAGGTGAACTGGTTGAGAAGGCAATTCATCTTGTTAGCTCACGAAATATGGCAGAGCAGGTGCAAAATCCGCCTTCACTTTAGCCTGCTTCTCTCTTGTGATTATGACATGTTATGAATTTAGCTAATTTTGTTGTGCTTGCTTGCAATGTTGTAGGTCACGATGGTGATCAAAGTGGATCTTCGGTGTGGTCGCTGTTACAAGAAGATCCAGAAAATTCTGTGTGAGATCCCACGCGAGTCCCTCGCCTTTCGCCTTAATTAACCCTTATCGTATCGATGAAACTTATGCTGATGATCGTTATTATTTTAGTGATCATGAGAAGACGAAATTCAAACAGTGTTATCGAATATGCCACGTTCAAAATGATTGCTAGGTCTGCTGTGTTTATTATCACTTCTTAGTTCTTTTCCTTTCGATTCCTTTCCTCTGTCTCAAAAGTGCATGCATCAGTTCCTTTGTGTCGTACACCTTTACTTACTATTTATGTGGATGTTTGCTGTCACTGATGTAGATATTTTTTAAAATAATATTTTAATAATTTTCGAGTTTTTTCTTTTAATTTTTTCTTTCTTTTTTTTCCTCTTGTTTTTTTTCCTCCATTTTCCACGGCCATGGTTGCCAGCCCTTGCACAAGTGATGGTGGCCCTCGACCGGGTGAGGGCGAGTGCCGGCGAGGATAGGCGTCGCTTGGGCTAGGGCTGGCCTCGCCGGGCGTCGCTCGGGCGAGATGCCCGCCAATGAGTTGATGAGTGTGATAACAAAACAAAAAAAGATGTCTATTCCATCCAAAAAGTAAACTTTGAGATAAAGCCAATATTAGAAAGTATGAGGGAGACTACTCATCCTCGTGCTCGTCCTCGACCTGCGATATCTAGCTTTTCTCGATTTTCGTAAACACGCGCAAATTCGACCCGTCTACAGCCTCCAATCCAGCGAGAGGAAAGCACATTATTCCGTGAAAGAAAGGTCAAAATTGGCTTTGCGTTCGCCTGGTTCTTCTCGGAGGACGACTGATGTGGGAATGCAATGATATATGGTTTATTTCTCGAGGTTGAGCATTGGGTTTACTGTCATGCAGTTGCTTGGAAAATCACCGCGAGACTGAGCGAAAGGCGCATACACGCAAGGTCGATTTTGCAAGCCCCGAGCGGTCACGAATCCAGTATGCTCTTGCCTCCTGGACCTATCATGGGACACCCTCTTAATTTTTTCCTTACTAGAATATTTAAAATATTCGAAGCACACGTTCATCTGACAGCTTGAATTTTTAGAATAGTTGGCACTGATCTCACTATATCTAACACAGTGTTAGAGTAGGATGACCCGAGTTTAAATTTTCTATACCTCTATTTGCCTCCCTAATTGCATTTTTCCTCGCTTTAGACCTATGCTAAAGTATCGAAATCTTATCCCTTCATATGAATGCCGTGCGACTTTTATTAAGGGCGTGTTTGTTTGAGTATAAAAATTTTCCGTGAATTAATTTTCTGAAATTTCACGCACTTGGTTTGCTGAAAATGATCTTTTAATAGAATACAATTCATGGTCAAAGAAAATATGCATTGTTAAAGTTAGGAAATGAATTCCCTAACCTCAAAATGGGAAAACATTTTGCTGGAAAATGATTTCCCCGCAAAGTGTTTTTCTTTATTATGAAATTTCCCCATAAACAAACACACACTAAGAATCACTATAAATTGTCTCTACCTCTCTCTCACGCATATTTTCTTTCACAAAGTACATGTATATGTATATGTGCGTATATATATGTATTTTCTATATATGTATTTTCGCAACCTATAAACTCTTATGGTGTTAATTGCAGCTGTTCTACATGAATCTTTCATAAGTATTATATGACAAACTCATAATTAGATGTATTTGCAATGACTTCTATTTGACATGTTACCTCATTTTTTTCATAATTCAGTGAAACTCAATCATATGTTATACTTTTAAATTTTGAAGGGAGAGTTATAAGTAAGTTATAAATACAGGAAAAGAATTGAAAGACATCCATACTTCATTTAGAAATCCAAAAAAATTGAAATAAAAATACCGCAGCGATGGGAAAGTAAGAAGAAGGTTGAAAAGACATGCCGCAAATCTTTACACGGAAATGACGACGAAGGAAGGATGCCGAGATAGCGTGGAGATTCAGACAAAATTTAGTCAGGCATGTCCCTTAAGCTTAGAACGCGCTTCTTAGTTTTTCCCGCGCCCCAAATCCTTACAGAACGAGGGAGGGACACGACCAAAGAATCAAATTCCAAAAAATCTCCGTCGATATCGCACTCTCTCTGTTGATCATTAACTGAAGGACCTGAAAAAATTTGGAAAAGAGAGAAGTGAGCAACCACAGCCCAGTAAGTAATGCATTTCTTCTAAGGGACCGAACATTCGCTATGTACATTTCCAAAAACAACATCAAAACTCACTTGTCTCAAATCAAATATATAATACATGTACAAGATAAGAATGATTATATCGCTTTAACATAACCTTTACATAGACATGTACTTGTGAGCCAAATGAATGACATCTATCGACACTTGAACCGAGCACTTCTGTTTGGATCGTCTAGTACAGACATCTGCGAAGCATGCTTGGATTTCAAGGCCTTTAAGGCTGCATCATATGCTAATCATGCTAAGCGGATAAGACACTTTTGATGCCCATTATGTGGTGTCAAGGGCACGTATAGAAATCCTATTTACCGGTGCCGTTATGCTAGCACGTATAGAAATGGCGATTTGGATTAAATTTGAGATTATTAGAATATTTAATTATTATATCGCATCTTCGTCTTACTGTTAACTACTCTGAAAATTTAATCTGTTAGGCAAAGGCGCAATTTAATAATGTCCTAATAGAGACAGAGTCGAGACAAGGTTTTGAAAAGGGGCCAAATGAGAATAAACGGGTCAGCGATGAAATTTTCCTTTTTCAATGGGCCCAACAACCCTAGAAGGTATTGAGGGACACTGCTAGTCCATGGCCTCCACCGCGTAGCTTTACTCGGTTTTTGTTTCCAACGTAGCGATTTGTCTCTAGATCTTTTGATTTGGCTAATTTTTATTTATGTCACGCAAATCACCCCGTTCACATACGTTGAATAAGCTTCCAATCGAGGAAAACATGCCGTAATATTGTAAAGAAGGAAGGTCCGAATGGCTCGGTGTTCACCCGGTTCTTCTTTGAGGATGGCGCATGTGGGAATGTATGATTGTTCTTTGACGTTGGGCATGATTTAGGGCCTGTTTGGTAACTTGCCAAATAGTGAAAATTTTTATTCTTTTATTTCCAAAATTAATTTGGAAATAGAAATCTATTTATTAAATTTTTTGTGTCCGGGCACAATTTTGCAAAAAATTTTTCTCAGAATTAGTTTCGAAATATAATTAAGAAGCAAAAAAAAATAGCTTCTTAATTATGGAATAATTTTTCCATTTCTCATTCTTCTTGGTTTTTTTTTCTTTTTTCTTGGTTTGTTGTTCTTCTTCCACCACGTACACATGAAACCGGCCAGAGGCCGTGAGGGCGGCTATGGTCGCTGCGAGGCTTAGCCTCGCCCGGATCTGGCGATGGTGAGGTTGGCCTCGCTAGATTTGGGCGGGGTTGAGCCTCGCCCAGCCAAGGCGAGGTCGACCTCGCCGTTGCGATCGGTGAGGTCGTCGATGAGGGTGGCAACGAGGGCGACGACGCCTTAGTTGGCCTTGGCCCCAGCGACAGGCCATGGCCAAGGAAGGAAAGGAAAAAAAAAAAAAAAAAAAAAAAAAAAGAAAAAAAAACAAATATTAAAAATTTCAAAATGTTATTATAATATTATTAATAAAAAGAAATTTTGTGTAGTTACCAAACGCATTTCTGTTCTTTTTCTATTCTAAGAATAGAAATTTTGGGTAGTTACAAATGCCTTTAAATGTTTAGAAATTGTTCCCGGGCACATAATAAAAAAGAATCATTTCTAAGCAGAATCTGATCCCGGACACAGAATGGTTGTCATGTGAAGCCTTAATATCAGGTAGTTGCTTGGAAAATTACTGTGAGACTCAGGAAAACGCGGATGCATGCAAGGTGGATTTTTGCGTTTCTTTGTTACCTATCGCAGATCCCTCGGGATACTTCGGTTTGGGACTTTTATGAGTGCACATGGCAACCTTCGGCCACACTAGACACCATCCTGAGCTGGACGGAACCACCTCCAGGAGAAAAGGACAAGCTGATATGTACTCCTCATCCATCTAATTCATTCTCGGTAGCGGTAGCGTAGAATTACACCACGAGAAAAGGACAGTCGGTCCCTTGGCATTCCTTCATTTGGGATCATCACATAGCCCCCCGTCATGCCTTCCTATTATGGTTAATCTCTCTTAACCGTATGCCCACCCAAGTATTCCTCTCACATAATCGCAGGATTGATACTGCCTTGTGTGCTTTTTGTGGTACTAGACCAGATTCGGTCAACCACCTATTTTTTGAATGCACGTCTACTAGGCCGCTGGCATCATTTTGGGCAACAAAATGCAATCTTCCTTGGCAAAACCGTCCCTGGCAAGAACACATAAGATGGGCAATGAAAGTATACGACAGACATTCCTTTGCTCACCGCCTATCTAGGTTTTCCTTTGGCGCATTATATCATATCATTTGAATTGAAAGGACCAATAGGAAAGGCGTCACTTATCTCACGCTACAAGAAAGAGAATTGAGAGTGTTCAGAGAGAGGTAATCACTTTTTTAAGAGAAGAGAGTGTCTTTCACAAAATGAGCATGGGGTGGTCTTCAAGAGGGAGGCATTTCACATAAAAGACACAATTTGAGAAGAGCATGAGGGGAGATCAAGAAAGGAAAGGTCAAAGAGAAGGCAAGAGGAAAAGGCTGCTCTTCCTGGGGGATCGATCTTTAAGGCCTTTCTTTTTCATCTCTGGTTTCCACCCACGCAAAAACATGAAGAAAAGGAAAACCGTCCGTGGACCAATAGGAAAGGCGTCACATTATCACACGCTAAGAGAGAGAGAAGAGAAGAAAGTAATATTTTTTTTTTTCAAAATAATATGGGTTACATTAATTGACATTGTTATAATGAGGGGGAGATCAAGGGTTTGGTCTAATAAGTTTGGATATAAAGTTTCTTAATTTCTGTCTCGGATATGGGAGAAAACATGGTCTGCACATGCAGAGAGAGAAGGAAGAGCTCTAAATGGCCCGAGGAGAGTTGAGAGAGAGAGGCCTAAAAGAAAACTCTATAAATAAAGGAGAGCGGGGTCCAAGAAAGAAAAGGAGAGAGGAGAAGGAAGGGACGAACTCTCTCCAATCTCTCTCAAACGTCCCCATCTCTCAAACTTTTTCGACAAGGCTTTGCCGCCGGCCCACCTAAGGCTTCCGTGAGTTCTAAAATGAGCATGGGGTGGTCTCATAGGGAGGCATTTCATAAAGGGGCAAAGGGAGAAGACCTATGGCAGGGGGGTTCATCGTCATTTCAGCATCTAGGCCGATGGAATCCAAATGGTGCACAAATTCTATCCATCTTTTACCGTCACTGCTAATATCTTGCTATGGTGAGAAAACCTATCGGTCGAGCCATACGAGCCGACCAACAGAAAGAGCTCTAAATGGACAGGGAGAGGAGAGTTCGAGGGGGAGAGGAGAGAGTTTAAAAAAAGAGAGAGAACAGAGGAACAGGGAGTTCGAAAATAAAGGAGAGAAGACGAACCAAGAAAGAAAAGGAGAGAGGAGAAGGAAGGGACCGAGAGAGTTCGAGGGAAATACCTGAGAATAAAGGGTCCCCATCCGCCTGAAGGAGACTTCGAGGTGCCGTCGACAAGCTCCCAATCGCCGCTTTGCCGCCGGCCAGCCTCAAACAGGTAAGATTTCGACTTCTCCTATTTTGGCTTCCTCCTTCCACCTCTCGGGTGCCAGGCACACCGAGCCTATTCGGTGGTCGCCCGGCACCACAAAAGGAGGAAAATGTCTTTTTCCATCTCCAAGGAGTGTTCCCGAACAGTTTTTATCAAGAAATAACTTTCGAATCCCGCTAAAATCGACTTAGAAACGGTTAGTTTTAGGCGCGTCCCACCTATTCGTCGAAATGCCCCAATGAACCCTTTTGAGCTTAGGGCCTCGAATCTAACCTTGCTCTTTTTGGTTGTTTCATGCAAACCGAGATCTCTTTGTTGCAAAATATTGCTGTATGAATCTTCGAACATCATCTTTAAGCTAAAAACCGCCTTGAAACCTCATCCTAACACTCGCATCTGAACTCGCCTACAACATGTTTGATAAAATGTCCGAGTGGATGCCGAGACCTTTTTCACCAAAAACTGTTATTGTTATCTTCGTTTCACGAGTTGTTCATGCTTGAATCGACATTCCATGACTCCCTTGGTGTTTTTTCTTGTGTTCTTACGCCACCGTTTGAGCATTGCCCGAGTTGGCCTCGCGTACGTTTCCCCCGCCGGAGATATTTTCCGCATTGACGAAGCCTGCGACTCGAGACCGCCTTAGCTAGCGGATTCCTCCTCATCTTTAGCGTGAATATGTTTGTTTTGGCTGTTTGTTGTGCTGAAATTGTGTTTGATTTAGTATGTCCCTTCGGTGACGATAGTGTCGCCGGCATCGCTTGGTGTTAGTTGGGGTAGTAACTATCGGCGACGGCGCGACGACTGACGAGGGGTAGTCGTCAATGGCGGGTGGCGAGGATTGGCGGTGATGAGAGTTGGTCGGAACGCCGGCAAGGAGCCCACGGCATGCTCTCCGTGAAGGTAGAAGAGGGCAGGTGCGGGGGAAGCTCTCGGAAAGATGTCCTGAGCAGAAGAAAAAAGGGAAGAAAAGTCAAAAAGGAAGACGTCCAGAAAAAAGAAAAAGAAACAAAAAAAAAAAAAGAGGAAAAATTAAAAAGGAAAAGAAAAGCAGAATAAAAAGTCGGAAAAGAAGTGGGAATGGGGGTCATGTGCCGGACAGATTGCGTCAGGAGTCCAGTCCAGAATTATTATATTATTAAAAATATTAAAACATTAAAAATATATTAAAAATCCCAAAAAAATTGAAAATGTTCAAAAAAACCCAAAAATTTAGAAAAATCTAAAAAAAATATTAAAAAATTCAGAAAATTCAAAAACATTAAAAAATTCAGAAAAATTTGGAAAAATTCTAAAAATATTAGAAAATTAGGAATGTTTAGAAATTAGTTTTGAGCTTAATTTCACTAGATTTTAGGGTTAAAAAAAACTCAAAAAAATGAGAAAAACCTCTAAAAAATTCTCAAAAATCGGATAAGCCATTAGGGCTTTACCTTAGGGTTTTTGATTGCTTTTTCTTTTTTAGAGACGATGCTAGGTCGCCGATTGTCTATTTTCTTTATGATTATTTGGTTGCGCATCTTTAATTTATTGATTGTTATTTCCTATTTTTTAGAACGGTTAGGTGGATATTAGCTTTTTTCGATAGGCTGCCTGGTACGTTAGTTTGCGAATATTCAAGTTTAGGTACCGAAAGGGCACTAATAGATCACTAGTGTAATCAAGTCCTTGAATTTTGGAATCTCTGATTTTTGTACGTATTGAGACGACACTCTCGCGTCTCGATTAGAGTTTCTAGCCGACCCCTGATCATGGCTAGTGGCGACTCCAGTCAAATGTGTAAATTAGACAATTTTCGTCGCGTGAGGTATGAGGCTCGGGAGTGTCTCGGTCCTTGACAAATACCTCTTGGCCTAAATCCGATCGGGACAGGTAGGTCGCGACAGGTAGCCTTTCTTAGACTTGTTGTATAGCCTTTGCTGGGCCTTCCTTGACCCCATTCGGACATCTCTTTGTCCTACTTGGTTCGAGGGTTGGCCTTGGCGTTAGTTTGTATATGGTGTTTTGGAAAGTTATACATATTCTTACCTTTACCAAAAAAAAAAAAAAGAAAAAGGGTTGGAAAGACAAGTCCAGGAAGTCTTTGGCTCGAACTTACAGCGAAGCAGGTCTCACAGTCGTGACGAGCGACGTGGTGTTAGTTTGGACATGTAGAGGAAATGTAGTTGATACGCAGCTTCAGATTCTGTATAAGAAGGGGGTCACAGCGAGCTCCATTGCTGCATTCCAAGTCTTTGCTCATATTCTCATCTCCAAACTTCCACGTTCTCTTCTTTTGCTGGTGTTGTTCGTCCGCATCTACTTCTTTTGGATTCATTAAACAGGTGAAGTTTTCCTCCCTATCATTGCTCGAAAGTTCAGTGGAGGGAGAGAGAGAGAGACTATGCTGCAATTCCGCAGTCATGATTCTTCACTAATTACCTGGAAGCGTGACTAGTTTTCATTTTTCCAGTTGATCAATGAAACTCCATCCAGCGATGTCGCGGAAGAGCTTTGCGGATGACCAGGAAGTCGGGTCTCAGCAAGAGATCCACCTCGTCAATGCTGGGAAGACCCCCCTGAAGAAAAATTCGTTTCTCGTTTCGACAACGGATAACGCTGCGATTGAGGCATCTGTGGTTGATGATCAAGATGTTGAGTCGCAGCAACCGAGTCTCCTCAATGCCAGCAATGCCCAGAGGAGATGGCGGCATTTGGTCTACTTGGTCCAAAAGGCTCACCAGAAACTCGTTTCGGAGGCAAATAGCACCGTGATGGATACACAACTTGAAGTGAGTAGTCTCAAATCATCGCTTTTCCATCGCAAGACCACACAACACTTTCATAACAACTCACCACCAAAACATTTGATAAGTGATCTTGCTTATAAGTTCGTCAGTCTCCAAATGATCTTTCGTCTCTTTTAGCTATTGGGGACAAAAAATCACTGAAAGATGCGTCTCTCGGTTCATGAATCGGTTGATTAAGGACTTGAAAGTTACTTTCATAGCCTTACTCATTAGTACCGACATATAAAGTCTAGGTCTGCTGCAACTGATTTCCATCAACTGATTTCAGTTAAAGATCTAGTATTAGCTGCAAAATAGTATAGCTAACAACAAAACATTGGGAAGAAGCTTCTAAAACTGAGGTAGCATATTCATTTGTTACAGAGCACAGAATTGCTGGATACTGGGGAACCAGAGCCAATCAGTGAATCGCACATCAATTGTGGGTACATCAATGATGAAGCTACTGATGGGGTGCGCCAAACTGAAAATATCGCGAGGATGGTAATGGAAAAGGATTCGGCTACCTTACAAGACTTTGGAGGTGTCCAAGGGATAGCAGAGGCTCTCAACAGTGATATGGTGAATGGAATTTCAGGTCACGAAGAGGACCTCCATTGCCGACCCACTGCAATCCTTAAACCCAAGTCGGAGGCTCATAATAGTAACTTCATCCACTTCCTCAGGAAATCTTGCAACAGGAGCTCCATCTTCCTCCTCCTAATTTTCTCCATTCTGTCATTAGCCTTTAGGATCCAGGAGAAAGGACTGAGAACAGGTTGGTATGAAGGGGCTCTTACACTAGGTGCCGTCATTCTGATCGTGATAGTGTTAGATGTATGCCCTAAAGTTATCATGTAATAGTTACATGTTAGGGATTTAAGTTGTATTTTCAAATTTATTATTTATTTAATGGCAATAGCGTATTCATTCATTTGTCCAATTATTTAATTATATGAATGATTCCATAAGATCAGTTGTGACTGGACCTATTCTTAAGACGTTAAGAATATGTGTGACAGGTTCACAGTTAGATTGAATCTTTAAATTGTTCTCGGTCGATGGATCATTGAGTGGATATCAATAATCCTGTTGAGACCGATGTGTTCTTAGCTTCATCATTAAGTATGGGATATTTAAGGGAATGACGAGTCACGAGTCATTGGGTATTGTGATACCCGAGCTAGAACACAGGTGTTTGTATCAGACAAATTCACTGAACGTGACACGCATATATCGATTAGCAACATGGAAGCTTTTAGCGTGGTCAATGTTTAATCGTTTATGCTTTGGTCTTGTGTAAATAATCCTTAGACCTGAGGCACAGTGTTGACTTGTGTGTTGGATGGTTATGGTTCACATGTGCACATATTGCTGGTTCGTTGATCCGTCTCTGTACTTGATGGCCATAATTCGTTCACATACGAAGTTATACGTGTGGCGCAAAATGGAATCTGTCTCCTTGTTATACACAAGGTACTATAATGATGTCCTATGCAATCTAATCTTGACATTGCATTAAAATCCTCGGCCGGGGTTGTAACCGAGAATGAACTGTACATGTCTCATATAAAATGCATGTCAATTAGATTTGTGCATATGATCGAATTGGTGACTTGACAAATATTCCATGGTCTTTGTTCGATCGGGACATAGTAAGGCAGAGGGATTGAATTACACCGTAACCAAAGCTGACGGGTTCATTATGTTCTTAAAACATTCACACTGTCTGGGTAGCCATGACATATTGCTAGATGTCAATCATGGCTTGTAGGACCTAGAGGTTGATCGGGACAATCAATTCTCTTGGGAGTACTAACGTGTTAGTGCAAGTCCTACTACTAGATTAGTGATGAACCTAGGGATGTCACACACCATAACCAATTTAGAATGACGTTATACGGAGGATGCAATATTGCAAATATGTTTGCAATTATAGCAATTGATTAGTGAGATTCTAATTAAATTAAATGTGATTTAATTTCATTTTATTTTCAGTCATGAGCGTGCGTGCATATGATGCACATACAAATCTAAAGTGGACACATATTAATGTGCCAAATTATCTTGCACTCTTATTTATATAAAATTGTATTAATTAATTAAGTGCACACGGTCAACAAATGTTGACCGTGTGCAGTACACGATCAGCTCCTTGCTGATCGTGTCTTTTACTTAAAATTAAAAAAAAAAAAAAAAAAAGGGTGATGATGGTGGTGCATGCACACGGTCAACTGCTGATCGTGTGCATCACCCACGGTCAGCAATTGTTGCTGACCGTGGGCTTCGTCCACGACCAGCAACCGTTGCTGGTCGTGTGCTATATGCACACACGATCAGCGACGGTTGCTGATCGTGAGGAGAGTCCCTTGCGATCAGCAACTGTTGCTGATCGCACAAAAACAAATAATAATGATTAGCAACAGTTGCTGAGCAAGAACAAAAAAAAAACAGAAAAGAAAGAGTGCAAGATGCGTTCGTGAGAGTTAAGAAAATACGTTTTCTCTCTTCCGAGCCGCTGACTGAAATATCAAGAGTGCGGGGAATTGTCGCCACAAGATTGCTAGCACAATTCTATTGGTGATTATCCCAAAGTTCTTCCTTCCGTTCATTGTGCGATTGGTGGTGTGTCCGAACTAGAGGTCCGACACTTGTGGGGCTCGAATTGAAGAACATCCGAACCGAAATCGCCCTGGGTACTCGTGAAAGAAAACCAACATACATCCGAACTGAAATCGTTCTGGACACTTTGCAAAAGGTAATCCGTTTAACCCCCTATGGTTTTCCGATTTTTGATTGAAACGCACGAACAACGCCTTTGGAGATACATGTGTGGTTATATTTTTCCGCTGCGTTTATATATTTTTAAACTATGCATGTTCCGTGGAAAACCAACAGTGGTATCGAGCCAATCCTTAGGCGTTTCAAATGCGTTTAATTGATTTTGGTTCGTATATATTTTTGCGACTCAATGGCCAATTTACTTTGTTGAGAGAATTACTTGCTCTTAAATGGCCTATAGAAGTTGATTAATTTATATGATAAGTTTGATCAACTGAGCAAAAATTGGAACTAAATCAATTTTGAATCAAAAATCCGTACCTTATTTTCTTTTATTTTTGTCTTCTGCAAAATGATTCACAACTATGAATCTAGAGGCGACAACGTTACCGTCACTTGAAATCACGCGCGTGAAATTTGTTTCACCGGTTTTGATTTCTTAACACGGCTTACGTTGCTCGGCCATGAATTTGATTCAATGCAGAATTTTATTTGTGCCTTCCAAAGCTTTAAATTTAGAATTTATGGCTTGCAAGGAAGGGTGGTGATCATGGAAAAACCCCTAATCAATATGATTGATGTATGGATGAATGTATGATGATTACAGGTATTTTTGGGGTTGTAATTATTAAATGGAGGCTGCGTCCTTCTTTTTATTTCCATGTAATATTTTTTTTTTAGTATAGTTTAGTATTATCAATTGTTGATGTAAACATTACACGAGAAGGAGCCATTAAGCCGGAGAGCTCTATGGGCCCGGTCCGTGAAGAGTTCAAGGATCCAAGAAGAAGTGAAGAGCGGGACTCTATTATTAAAACATTAAAATGGCTAAATGGGGCTCATTGGCTCGAGACCCATTGAACCATAATTCCATGATCACCACGTAGGATAGATTTTTTTTTATGCATATGACATCTATTTATTTATTCATTTGTTATGCATGTTAAACCGGTTAATGTGCAAAGTGAGACCATTAATAATGACCCAAACCTCCTTATTAATTTATTAAGTCGAAACGGGTTTCGGACTCGTGGCCTTCCATCGCCGTGGTTTGGTCCAACTTTATAGTAGTTGATTGACCGCTATGAATACATAGGGGTCAATTGCCATTTATAATATTGGATCACTCCATTATGCATATGATGTTGTTGGGTTGAAGCCGAACGATTTCCAATAACTGTCAGGTGAGGGGATCGTTTGTGTTTTCAATACTTGCATGAGATGATGGGTTAGACTTAACTATGATCATGATGTCGATAACTGTTAGGTGAGACTTTCATGGTCTAGAGGCCGGGTTATGATTGGGACTCGTGATATGATGCGTTGAACAAGTTGGTTCACTCACTAAGTTCATAGGCGCCAATAACCGCGGGGTGAGGCGGGCTATGGGCTAGTGAGACTCCAATCCCCACTAGTAATTTTTACCCAACAAAGATTACCGTTTTCCCATTTTAAGGAGTATGGGATTCGAAAAATTTAGTGGGAGGCACTATTTCATTTAAAGGCCAAAATGAAATGGTTATTTTGAAAGACAACGGCTAACAATTTATTTTCTGCACAGATATATTATTACTCTAAAATGGTGACCACAAACCCACTCGCTTCTATACTTGACAAGAATTGTTTGACTGGACCCAATTTCACTGACTGGGTGAGGAATTTGAGAATTGTTCTCAATTCGGAGAAAATCGGATATGTGCTTGATCAAAAGATGCCAAACTCCTTTCCTGAGGGTGGGACCCAAGAGGAGCGCGTTACTTATGATAAGTGGCGTGATGATGACCTAAAAGTTAGGTCATACATGCTTGCTTCAATGAACAATGAATTGCAGAAGAAGTATGAAACTATGGAAGATGCTAGGTCGATCATCTTGCACTTAAAAGAATATTTTGATGAGAATGGTCGAACCTCTAGATATGAGATATCTAAAGCATTGTACCGTATGAGAATGGCTGAAGGATCATCGGTTAATGATCATGCTTTGAAAATGATATGGCACATCAAGAGTTGGCTAGGCTCAATCTTGTTATGGATAATGAGTTAGCTGTGGATTTGATCCTTCAATCTCTGCCCGATTCCTTCTCCGGCTTTGTCCAAAACTTCCATATGCATAAGATGGAGAAAACTCTTTGCTGAGTTACATAGCATGCTAGTAGTTTATGAGAAGGAAATGCACAACACGAGGCCTAATGTGGTGGCTATGGCTAAGGCTTCTTCTTCAAAGAGTAAGACTGTTTTGAAGAAAAAGAAATGGAAGAGGCCTATGAAACGTGCTGTGCAATCAAAGCCCAAGGTTGAAAAAGGGAATTGTCACTACTGTGGTGTCAAAGGGCACTGGAGGAGGAACTGCAGGAAGTACCTCGCGAGCTTGAAAGTCAAGCCTAAGGACCAACCTTGCGAAGGTATGGTGTCTATGCTTATTGAAACTAATCTTATGGTTAGTGCTGAATCCAACTTATGGGTTCTAGATTCTGCTGCAACCTCACATATTTGTATGTCTTTGCAGAATCTGGAAATAAGCAGGATGCTGGGGCAAAATGAAATTGTCCTAACATTTGCAAATGGAGCAAGAGTTGCTGCGTTAGCTGTAGGGACTTTTCGTTTATGTTTGCCTTCTGGACATGTATTGGTATTGAAAAATTGCTTGCATTATGAGAATGCTGTTAGGAACATCATCTCTATACCTCGTTTGAGTAAAGAGAATTATGAATTTTCTTTTGCTGATGATATATGTTCTATTTATCATAATAGGATATGTGTTGGTTCTGGCTTATTAACCAATAATCTTTATACCATTACAATGTCCGGTAATGCGATTACCAATGTCAATAAGCAACAAAATAATGATATAAATGCCATAACTAATAAACGCTCTAGAGATAGTCCAAACCCAAAGTATGTTTGGCATCTTCGATTAGGTCATATTGGAGAAGATAGAATCAACAAGTTGAGTAATGATGGATACATTGATCCATCAATGTTTAAGCCATACTCGGCTTGTGAGGCATGTCTTCTAGGAAAATGACAAAAGCGCCCTTTGTAGGACATAGTGCGAGAAACGACATACTAGGATTGATACATACAGATGTATGTGGACCAATAAATGAAAATGCTAGAGGTGGCTATTCTTACTTCATTACATTCACCGATGATCGGTCCACGGTATGGTTATTTGTACTTAATGAAGTATAAACCGAATCTTTTGAAAAGTTCAAGGAATTCAGGATGAAGTTGAGAAACAAACAGAAAATGTATTAAGGCTCTTCGATCCGATCGAGGAGGTGAATACCTTAGTACTGAATTCTGGACTATCTTAAAGATAATGGCATTGTATCACAAGTGGACACCTCCGGAACTCCGTAACACAATGGTGTATCTCGAAAGAAGAAATCGCACTTTATTAGATATGGTGCGATCTATGATGAGTTACACCGATTTGCCTATATCCCTTTGGGGATATGCCCTCGAGACAGCCGATATGTACTGAACAGAAAGTGCCATCCAAATTGTTCCAACTACGCCTTTATGAGATATGGCATAGTAGGAAACCAAGTCTTAATCATATTAAGATTTGGGGTTGTCCAGCTTTAAATCAAGAAGCTGAAAATGGAAAAATTGAGGCTAGGTCTGAACAAGGTCGCTTCATTGGATATCCAAAGGAGTCTCTTGGATACTATTTCTATTTTCACTCCGACCTAAGAATTTTTGGTCAGTGGGCATGCTTCTTTTCTCGAGAATCGGTTCGTCTGTGAAGGTGGTGTTGGGCGGAAAATAGTCTTACAAGAAGATAACAATGAAGTACCAAATAACCAAGTTCAAATACCAATGTCCGATTCGGTGGGAGCTTCTCGATACACAACCTCTTAGGAGGAGTGCGAGAACATCTCGTCCACCGCTCGTTATAGACACTTGGTTGAACATATTGAACCATTATTCATTGTGAATGATGGTGATCAACCTGGTGATCCCAACACTTATGAGGAGGCGATGTCGGACATCGATTACGGTAAATGGCTAGAAGCCATGAAATCTGAAATGGATTCAATGTATTCCAACGAAGTTTGGACCTTAGTTGACCCGCCCGATGGTATTGTACCAATTGGCTGTAAATGGATCTTCAAGAGGAAGATGAATCTTTGAGGGTCAAGTTGGAACTTACAAAGCACGGCTCGTGGCGTAAAGGATATCGTCAAAAAGAAGGAATCGATTATGACGAAACTTTCTCACCTGTAGCCATGCTAAAATCCATTCGGATTATGTTGGCTATAGCTGCACACCTAGATTATGAGATATTCCAAATGGATGTCAAAACGGCTTTTCTAAATGGTTTTCTTGAGGAGGACATCTATATGGAACAACCACGGGTTTTGAATCCAATGGTGAACGCCGGAAGGTGTGTAAGCTTAAGAGATCCATTTATGGACTCAAACAAGCCTCCAGAAGTTGGAACATCCGTTTTGATGAAGTAGTCAAATCGTTTGGTTTCATCAAAAACCCGGATGAACCTTGTGTATACAAGAAGGTCAGTGGGAGTGCAATTGCATTTCTAGTTTTGTACGCCGATGATATACTTTTGATCGAACGATGTACCGATGATATCATCGATCAAACTATTCTTGTCACAGAAATTCTCCATGAAAGATTTAGGAGAGGCAACCTATATTTTAGGTATCAAGATCTATAGAGATAGATCGAGACGATTAATTGGCCTCTCACAGTCTACGTACATAGACAAAGTGTTAACACGTTTTAACATGCAATGTTCCAAAAGAGGATTATTGCCTTTTAGGCACGGAATCCATCTTTCCAAGGAGATGTGTCCCAACACTCCTGAAGAAAGAGAGCGGATGGCAAAGATACCTTACGATTCGCTATTGGAAGCATAATGTATGCTATGTTATGTACGAGACCCGATATTGCACATGCTGTAAGCATTACTAGCAGATATCGGCCCCGATCCGTGAGAAGAGCATCGATAGCAACCAAGAATATCCTTAAGTACTTGCGAAGGACTAAAGATTTATTCTTGATATATGGAGAAGGGGAGTTTAAAGTTGAAGCTTATAATCGATTCCGATTTTCAATCGGATCCTAATGATTATAAGTCTACATCCGGGTTTGTCTTTACACTTAATGGTGGCGCAGCTTAGTTGGAAGAGTTCCAAACAGAGCATAATCGCTGATTCCACCACCGAGGCAGTAGTATGTTGCCGCTTTCGGAAGCAGCAAAGGAAGCCGCTTGGATGAAGAAGTTCATTTTTGAACTTGGAGTTATTCCTTCCATTGAACAACCAATAACATTGTTTTGTGATAACAATGGGGCAATAGCTCAAGCGAAGGAACCAAGGTCTCACAGTAAGTCTAAGCACATTGAGAGACGCTTCCATCTCATTAGAGAAATTGTTGGGAGAGGTGATATTACCTTACGTAAAATTGCCTCGCGGAAAACGTGGCAGATCCCTTCACTAAGGCCTTACCTCGGTCTTCTTTTGAAAGACACATTGATAAGATGGGTTTGAGGTACCAAACAAATTGGCTTTAGTGCAAGTGGGGAGATTGTTAGATGTATGCCCTAAAGTTATCATGTAATAGTTACATGTTAGGGATTTAAGTTGTATTTTCAAATTTATTATTTATTTAATGGCAATGACGTATTCATTCATTTGTCCAATTATTTAATTATATGAATGATTCCATAAGATCGGGCCAGATTGGACCTAT
The DNA here is from genome assembly GCA_024733475.1 of Syzygium grande. Lineage (NCBI taxonomy): Eukaryota > Viridiplantae > Streptophyta > Magnoliopsida > Myrtales > Myrtaceae > Syzygium > Syzygium grande. The sequence goes on from JAMXDD010000001.1 coordinate 4,547,953, forward strand.
TCTTAAGACGTTAAGAATATGTGTGACAGGTTCACAGTTAGATTGAATCTTTAAATTGTTCTCGGTCGATGGATCATTGAGTGGATATCAATAATCCTGTTGAGACCGATGTGTTCTTAGCTTCATCATTAAGTATGGGATATTTAAGGGAATGACGAGTCACGAGTCATTGGGTATTGTGATACCCGAGCTAGAACACAGTGTGTTTGTATCGCATAAATTCACTGAACGTGACACGCATATATCGATTAGCAACATGGAAGCTTTTAGCGTGGTCAATGTTTAATCGTTTATGCTTTGGTCTTGTGTAAATAATCCTTAGACCTGAGGCACAGTGTTGACTTGTGTGTTGGATGGTTATGGTTCACATGTGCACATATTGCTGGTTCGTTGATCCGTCTCTGCACTTGATGGCCATAATTCGCTCACATACGGGTTATACGTGTCGCAAAATGGAATCTGTCTCCTTGTTATACACAAGGTACTATAATGATGTCCTATGCAATCTAATCTTGACATTGCATTAAAATCCTCGGCCGGGTTGTAACCGAGAATGAACTGTACATGTCTCATATAAAATGCATGTCAATTAGATTTGTGCATATGATCGAATTGGTGACTTGACAAATATTCCATGGTCTTTGTTCGATCGGGACATAGTAAGGCAGAGGGATTGAATTACACCGTAACCAAAGTTGACAGGTTCATTATGTTCTTAAAACATTCACACTGTCTGGGTAGCCATGACATATTGCTAGATGTCAATCATGGCTTGTAGGACCTAGAGGTTGATCGGGACAATCAATTCTCTTGGGAGTACTAACGTGTTAGTGCAAGTCCTACTACTAGATTAGTGATGAACCTAGGGATGTCACACACCATAACCAATTTAGAATGACGTTGTAACGGAGGATGCAATATTGCAAATATGTTTGCAATTATAGCAATTGATTAGTGAGATTCTAATTAAATTAAATGTGATTTAATTTCATTTTATTTTCAGTCATGAGCGTGCGTGCATATGATGCACATACAAATCTAAAGTGGACACATATTAATGTGCCAAATTATCTTGCACTCTTATTTATATAAAATTGTATTAATTAATTAAGTGCACACGGTCAACAAATGTTGACCGTGTGTAGTACACGATCAGCTCCTTGCTGATCGTGTCTTTTTAAACTTAAAAAAAAAAAAAAAAAAAAAAAAGGGTGATGATGGTGGTGCATGCACACGGTCAACTGCTGACCGTGTGCATCACCCACGGTCAGCAATTGTTGCTGACCGTGGGCTTCGTCCACGACCAGCAACCGTTGCTGGTCGTGTGCTATATGCACACACGATCAGCGACGGTTGCTGATCGTGAGGAGAGTCCCTTGCGATCAGCAACTGTTGCTGATCGCACAAAAACAAATAATAATGATTAGCAACAGTTGCTGAGCAAGAACAAAAAAAAAAAAACAGAAAAGAAAGAGTGCAAGATGCGTTCGTGAGAGTTAAGAAAATACGTTTTCTCTCTTCCCGCCGCGACTGAAATATCAAGAGTGCGGGAATTGTCGCCACAAGATTGCTAGCACAATTCTATTGGTGATTATCCGCAAGTTCTTCCTTCCGTTCATTGTGCGATTGGTGGTGTGTCCGAACTAGAGGTCCGACACTTGTGGGGCTCGAATTGAAGAACATCCGAACCGAAATCGTCCTGGGTACTCGTGAAAGAAAACCAACATACATCCGAACTGAAATCGTTCTGGACACTTTGCAAAAGGTAATCCGTTTAACCCCTATGGTTTTCCGATTTTTGATTGAAACGCATTTAACAACGCCTTTGGAGATACATGTGTGGTTATTTTTTTTTCCGCTGCGTTTATATATTTTTAACTATGCATGTTCCGTAGAAAACCAACAGATAGTCCATTCGATCTGTGAATTTCGGAAAAGTTCACGTCAGCTTTCAAGAAACGACCTTTGGCAAAATGGAGAACAGAAAGTTCATGTTTTAAGAGGGGGATGCCCTCAAATTATTTGCATATCCGACGTCCTTGTGGGAGACATTGTCATATTAGAGAAGGGAGACCAAGTTCCTGCCGATGGTTTGCTCATATCCACTGAATCCTTGGAAGTGAATGACAAAGCTGATCCCATCATCAACAATCAGAATCCATTCTTGTTTTATGGTTCCAAAGTAGCTGATGGTACTGGCAAAATGCTTGTGACCTCGGTTGGTGCCCGAGACGAAGTTGGGCAATATTTTGAGCAGAGCTCCACCATCGAAAAAGACACCAGTAGAGGAGCAACTCAACAAGCTGAGCACTTCGACACAGAAAACCAGTATTGTCATCTCAATAATCATACTTGTGGTGCTTTTTTTGCGGTTCAAGCTCAAGAAGGAATATGATAAGTTGGACCTGCCAGAATTCTCAGGAAAGCCACATCCTCTGAAGGGATTATATGAAGCTATAAAGAGAGTTTTCCTAACACGAGGGATGATAAATACATTGACTTCTTCATGTACTTTGCTACTTGTTGGAGTAGCTGAAGGACTAGCATTAGCAATCACTATTGCCATCACTTGCTGGAACAAGAGGATGCTCGGTGATAAGATCTTTGCTCAAGAACCATCCATTACTGTCACCATGGCATCAGTCAGCATTATCTGCACTGACGAAACAGGGGGACTAACATTGACCCCACACGAAGTTGAAAGGTGCTGGATTGGTGAAGAAGTTATCAGTGAAGATTCCAAGATATCCGAAGAATTTTGGGATGGGATTGGCATATTATCTTTATTACCAGAGAACGGGCGAACCTCAGTGGATAACTCAATCCTTTCTTGGGCTGCAGAGAAATGGGGATTGAAAACGGATATCTGGAAGCAACGTCACAGTATCATTAAAAGGCCAACACAAAACAAGGACATAGTTGAAGCAGTGATCGGAAAGGATGGAGGTAGGTACCGGCACTGCAGGGGACCTGCAACAGCAATATTAGACAGGTGTTCACACTTTTGTGACATTGAAGGCAATAGAAAAACCATGGATGGAAATAAAAAGATCATTTTTGAAGGCCATATTAAGCAAATGAGGTCAAAAGGTTTTGAATCCATCGCATTGGCTTGTCAGCAAGTCGATGACTCTAGGCATGATGAAGGCAATCTAACAATGCTGGGACTGTTGGGGCTGAAGAGGACTAGCAGGGACAATACAAGAGAGGTGATAGAAGAATGCAGAGAGGCCGGAATTAAAGTTTTATTGGTATCGAGTGAGGAGGTTTCGATGCTCCAGAACATTGCTACAGAGTTTGGAGTGATACAGCCTGATTCAGATGCACTGGTCATAACAGGCGAAGGATTTCGAACTAGCTCTGATGAAGAGAGGATGGATACGGCAGCTAGAATTTCTGTGATGGGGAGCTCCGTTCCATCTGATAGGCTCCTTCTGCTGAGTTGCTTGAAAGATCGAGGACACACGGTTGCAGTGGTCGGAAACAGAACAAATGACATTCCCATGCTAAAAGCTGCCGATGTAGGACTGACATTTGCTACTTGGAGCACTATCATTGCAAGAAAGAGCACTGACATTATCATCGTTGAAGGCAAATTCACATCCATCCTGGCCATAATGAAGTGTGGAAGATGCATATTCAGTAATATGCAAAAGTACATTCAATTTCAGCTAACTATGACCTTAGCCGGGTTGTTGATCCCCTTGATCACAGATGCCTCTCATGGAAGTTCGCCTATAACAACTATTCAATTGCACTGGGCAATCTCAGTTCTGACTCTTCTAGGTGGTTTGGCTCTACTGATGGAACCACCCAGTGAGATGCTCACGAAGAAATTCACACTGGAAAAAGATGGACAACTCATTACCAAGGCCATGTGGGTGAATATTTTCATACAAATAGCTTACCAGGTGTCTCTTTTGGCAACCATACAGTCTAAAGGGCCTACAATTCTCAGGCTTAACAAGAAGGTGATTGAGACTGTGATATTCAATAGCTTTTTTCTATGCCAAGTATTCAACATGTTCAATGCACGAGAGCCTGAAAAGAAGAACATCTTCAGAGGGGTCCATCGCAGTCAATGGTTTTGGGTGGGTATAGTTGCCGCTTTGTTGTTGCAGGTCGGATTTCTTGACATAGCACATATCATTGCAGGTGATTCAAGATTGACATACGCAGAATGGGGAATGTGTCTGCTTCTTGGGATAATATCATGGTGCATAGACTTAGCTGGAAAGTGCACACTCCAGATGACTAAAAAGTGGGTTATAAACTCAGCTGTCCCAATCTTGAGTTTCCACTCACGCAGGAAGTTGAAGGCCCTAAATGTTCTCCGCAATAGAGATGGAAAAACTGAATGATGGTGCGTGGCATTGTAAATAAGGTGGATTAGGAGAATGCATGATAGATGTGTGTCAGTGTTGAGTCACGTGGATTATTTAATTGTAAATTGTTTAGCGTTCTAGTTATTAGGAGTCTTTTTGTAGTGGTGTAGAGCATGGCTTTGTGTTTTACCAAGTCAATAGGTGATTTCTGCACGTTGCTGTTTTTTAGAGGTTAGTGGAGTACTTTCTTTTATGCTGTTATCTGTCGTGTGTCAGCTCTTTAAGAAGAGTATCTGATGTAAAGTTTTTTTTTTAAGAGAAAAAAAAATGCAATGAGAACAACGTAGTTCTTTGCATACTGTGTAGCTTTCCTTCTTCCAAATTCTGTAACATTGGTATCAGAGCCAGTTGTGAGAAGAGTGAGTTTGAAAAAGGAGAGATTGAATTTGACATACCTTTGTGAAAAGTCGCAGCAGCAACTTTTTCAATGGCCACTGATAATTTCGTTCAGCTTGCCATTCCTCGCTTTGATGGTCATTATGACCATTGGAGCATGCTGATGGAGAATTTCTTGCGGTCGAAAGAGTACTGGCATGTCGTCGATTCTGGAGTAGCAGAACCAGCGGCTGGAGTGGTGTTGACGGATACACAAAAGGCTGATTTGGATGCATTGAAGCTGAAGGATCTCAAAGCCAAGAACTACCTTTTTCAAGCTATCGATCGATCAACCTTGGAGACAATTCTTTGCAAAGACACCTCCAAGCATATTTGGGATGCAATGAAGAAAAAGTATCAGGGGAACGCGAGGGCAAAGCGCGTGCAACTTCAAGGGCTTCGGATAGAATTTGAGAATTTACGCATGAAAACCGGTGAATCTGTTACCGATTACTTGTCGAGAACAATGACGATCGCTAACAAGATGCGGATTCATGGCGAGAAGATGGAGGACGTCACCATCATCGAGAAGATTCTTCGATCAATGACACCGAAATTTAATTTTGTTGTTTGTTCTATTGAAGAATCTAAAGATATTGATGATCTTTCAATTGATGAGTTGCAGAGTTCTTTGCTGGTTCAGGAGCAAAAATTTGTCCAGCAAGATAAAGAGGAACAAGCATTAAAGGCAGTAACCCATTCAAAAGGTCCTGATCGTGGGAAAGGGAGATGGAAGGATAAAGAGTCATATCATAAATCAAATGAGGATCACGCTGTCGATCCTAAATGGAAAGCGAAAAACCGTGACAACAACTATCCAAACGGCAACAAATCGAAGTTCTTCGACAAGTCAAATGTCGAATGTTATAAATGTCACAGGTATGGCCATTACAAGTCTGAATGTAGAACCAATCTTAACAAAAACCGTGGTGCAAAATCAAATTTTGCAAAGAAAGCAGAAGAAGTTTCGCTTTTGATGGTCTGTCATACAAAAGAAGAGGTTCATCTAAATTTGTGGTATCTAGATACCGGCTGCAGCAATCACATGTGTGGAGATAAGTCTGTATTTTCAGACTTGGATGAATCGTTCCGTAACACGGTTACATTTGGCGACAAATCTTCTGTTTCTGTCATGGGCAAAGGCAACGTTAAGATTCACACCAAAGAAAACTCTACTCAGGTGATCTCTAACTTTTACCTTGTTCCAGATTTGAAAACCAATTTGCTTAGCATTGGTCAATTACAAGAGAAGGGATATGAGATCTCTATCAAAGATGGAGTTTGTCGAATTCAAGATGAAAACTTGGGCTTAATTGCTCAAGTCAACATGACAACAAATCGGATGTTTCCCATCTGATCTCGATGACACCAATCAATGGTGTTGCTCGCAAGATTGAAGGATTTAAGCCTGGTTGTGGCACTTTCGCTATGGACATCTGAGTTTTGGTGGTCTAAAGATGCTGCAGCAAAAGAATATGATAACCGGTGTTCCACAAATTTAAAGTCCTTCTCAAGTTTGTGAAGAGTGTGTTGCTGGCAAACAACATCGAGATCCGTTTCCAAAAGGAAAAACATGTAGAGCGAAGAAGGTGCTGAAACTGATACATTCATATTTATGCGGACCCATTAAACCGACATCAAATGGCGGTAAACGTTACTTTATAACGTTCATTGATGATTATAGTCGGAAAACTTGGGTCTATTTTTTGCAGGAGAAGTCTGAAGCTTTTCTAGCTTTCAAGAACTTCAAAGTACTAGTCGAAAAAGGAGCAGGCATACTTATAAAGACTCTTCGCAGCGATCGTGGTGGAGAATATAACTCGCAAGAATTCATAAATTTTTTGTGAGACTCATGGAATTTGAAAACAACTTACGACAGCTTATACGCCACAGCAAAATGGCATTGCAGATAGGAAGAATCGTACCATCGTAAACATGGTACAAACCATTTTGGCAAGAAGCAGTGTTCCAAGAAGTTTTTGGCCTGAAGTTGTCAATTAGAGCATTTATGTATTGAACAGGAGCCCCACACTAGCTGTTCAAAATATGATGCCTGAAGAAGCTTGGAGTGGGCACAGACCATGTGTCGAGCATTTCAAAATTTTCGGTTGTATAGCGTTTGCCCATGTACCGGATCAGAAGAGGACCAAGCTTGATGACAAAGGTGAAAAATGCATTTTTCTTGGTGTTAGTGAACATTCAAAAGCATACAAATTGTATAATCCTATCACCAAGAAAATTATCATCAGTCGTGATGTAATTTTTGATGAAGAGAGGTTCTGGTTATGGAATGAAAACAAAGTTGAACAGCAAATACAAGCTGATTTTGATGGAGAGAATGGAGAAAAATTGCAGTAGCCTTTGGAAAATGCAGAACCTGTAGAAAATGAGCAACAACTAGCAATCAATGAATGTATTTCAGCCTCTGAAATAGGAGATGAACAGCAACCTCGACGAGTTAGAAGAAGGCCCGCATGGATGACTGATTATGAGGTAACTGGGATCGATCAAACTGAAGACCCTTTTACTCATTTTGCCTTATTTTCAGATTGTGATCTAGTAGCTTTCGAAGATGCTGTTAAAGAACCAAAATGGCAGAAGGCGATGGATGCAGAAATTGCAGCCATTGAAAGAAATAATACTTGGGAGTTGATAGAGCTTCCAAAAGGGCAAAAGACCATTGGAGTGAAATGGGTGTACAAGACGAAGTTAAAGGAGAACGGTGAAGTTGATAAGTACAAAGCCCGCTTAGTCGCAAAAGGCTACAAGCAAGAGTTCGGCATTGACTATACAGAAGTTTTTGCTCCAGTTGCCCGACATGACACAATCAGAGTGGTGATTGCACTTGCAGCACAAAATTCATGGCCTATCTTCCAGTTGGACATGACGTCGGCATTTTTACATGGCGACTTGGAAGAACAAGTATTTATTGATCAACCTCCTGGTTATATAAAGTTTGGTAGTGAGCACAAGGTGTACAAACTAAACAAGGCGTTATACGGACTAAAACAAGCTCTAAGAGCTTGGTATAGTCATATAGAGGCCTATTTTCTGAAGGAAGGTCTCCGAAAATGTCCATATGAGCATACGCTTTTTGTGAAAACTAGAGAAGGAGGGAAGATGCTTATTGTTTGCCTGTATGTTGATGATTTGATTTATACTGGAAATGATAGTGCTATGCTTGAAAAATTTAAGCAGTTTATAATGCTTGAATTCGACATGTCTGATCTTGGAAAGATGCACTATTTCCTTGGGACAGAAGTTGTTTAATTTGCTGGTGGAGTCTTCATTTCCCAAAGAAAATATGTGCAAGACATTTTAGAGAGGTTCCAAATGAAGAATTGCAATTCTTCTCGCACACCAACAGAGGTGGGTTTGAAGTTAGAGAAAGATCCTGAAGGAAAGAGAGTTGATAGTACCATATACAAGAAAATTGTGGGAAGCTTGATGTATTTAACTTCAACTAGGCTAGATATAATGTATTCTGTGAGTCTCATAAGTAGGTACATGGAGAATCCTACTGAGATGCATCTCTTTGCTGCCAAGAGAATTTTTTGATACTTGCAAGGTACAGCTGACTTTGGATTGCTCTACAAGAAGGGAGAAAGTTCAAACTTGATGGGTTTCACTGATAGTGATTATGCCGGAGATCAAGATGATAGAAGAAGCACTTCCGGATATGTATTTATGATGGGTTCGGGAGCTATTTCATGGTCATCAAAGAAGCAGCCGATTGTCACTTTATCAACTACTGAAGCTGAATTTGTTGCAGCAACTTCATGCGCTTGTCAAGCTATTTGGTTGAAGAAAATTCTCGAAGAACTTTATGTTGAGAGCCAAGGACCTACTGTGATTTATTGTGACAATAGTTTAGCAATAAAGCTCTCCAAAAATCCTGTTTTACATGGAAGAAGCAAGCATATAGATGTCAAGTTTCATTTCTTGAGGGATCTGACGAAGGAAGGAGTTATTGATCTCATCTATTGCAAAAGTGAGGATCAAGTTGCTGATATCTTTACCAAGTCCCTCAAGTTGGCTGCATTTCAAAAGCTGAGAAACCTGCTTGGTGTCCAGAAATTGTATTAAACTGAATGTTAGCAAACTTTCAATTTAAGGGAGGGAATGTTGAGTCACGTGAATTATTTAATTGTAAATTGTTTAGCGTCCTAGTTATTAGGAGTCTGTTTTGTAGTGGTGTAGAACATGGCTTTGTGTTTTACCAAGTCAATAAGTGATTTCTGCACGTTGCTGTTTTTTAGGGGTTAGTGGAGTGCTTTCTTTTATGCTGTTAACTATCGTGTGTCAGCTCTTTAAGAAGAGTATCCGATGTAAAGTTTTTTTTTAAGAAACTCGTCGAAGTTCTTTGACAAGTCAAATGTCGAATGTTATAAATATCCTGGTATATGGCCATTACAAGTAAGATATGTAGAACCAATCTTAACAAAAACCGTGGTGCAAAATCAAATTTTGCAAAGAAAAGAAGAAGTTTAGCTTTTGATGATTACGTCATACAAAAGAAAAGGTTCATGAAATTTGTAGTATCTGAATACATTTTGCGATAATCACATGTGTGGAGATAAGTCTGTATTTTCATACTTGGATGAATAGTTCCGTAACAGGATTTCGTTTGGCAATAAATCTTACATTTTACATCATGGGCATAGGCAGCGTTAAGATTCACACGAAAGAAAACTCTACCGGTGATCTCTAGCGTTTGCTTTATTTCGGTTGAAAACCAATTTGCTTAGCATTGGTCAATTACAAGAAGGGATATGAGATCTCTATCAAGATGAGTTTGTCAAATTCAAGATGAAAACTTGGGCTTAATTGCTCAGTCAACACTTGATAACAAATGGATGTTTCCAACATGTCTGATGACACCAATCAATGGTGTTGCTGCGAGATTGAAGGATGGCTGGTTGTGGCACTTTGCATGTCAGACATACGAGTTTTGGTGGTCTAAAGGCAGTGTAGCAAAAGAATATGGTAACGGGTCTTCTAAATTAAAAGTCCTTCCTAAGTTTATGAAAGAGGTGTTGTTGGCAAACAACATCGAGATCCGCTTCCAAAAGAAAAACATGTAGAGCAAGAGGTCTTTGGGCCGATACATTCAAATTTGTACGGACCCAGTAAACTTGAGCGTAGGTAGGTAAATGTTCTTTATAACGTTCATTGATGATTATAGTCGGAAAACTTGGGTTTATTTTTACGGGGAGAAGTCTGAAGCTTTTGTAGCTTTCAAAACTGAAAGTCTGGATTGAAAAAGGCGGGCATGTATAAAGACTCTTCACCTTGTTGATTGTGGTGGAGATATAACTCATGAAATTCATAAATTTTTGTGGGACTCATGGAATCGGCGACTTATGACAACTTATCGTTATTTAATTGTAAATTGTTTAGCGTCCTAGTTATTAGGAGTCTGTTTTGTAGTGGTGTAGAGCATGGCTTTGTGTTTTACCAAGTCAATAGGTGATTTCTGCACGTTGCTATTTTTTAGAGGTTAGTGGAGTACTTTTTTTATGCTGTTAACTCTCGCGTGTCAGCTCTTTAAGAAGAGTATCTGATGTAAAGTTTTTTTTTAAGAGAAAAAAATGCAATGAGAACAATGTAGTTCTTTGCATACTGTGTAGCTTTCCTTCTTCCAAATTCTGTAACATTGGTATCGAGCCAGTTGTGAGAAGAGTGAGTTTGAAAAAGGAGAGATTGAACGTGACATACCTTTGTGAAAAGTCGCAGTAGCAACTTTTTCAATGGCCACGATAATTTCGTTCGGCCTGCCATTCCTCGTTTTGATGGTCATTATGACCATTGGAGCATGCTGATGGAGAATTTCTTGCGGTCGAAAGAGTACTGGCATGTCGTCAATTCTGGAGTAGCAGAACCAGCGGCTGGAGTGGTGTTGACGGATACACAAAAGGCTGATTTGGATGCATTGAAGCTGAAGGATCTCAAAGCCAAGAACTACCTTTTTCAAGCTATCGATCGATCAACCTTGGAGACAATTCTTTGCAAAGACACCTCCAAGCATATTTGGGATGCAATGAAGAAAAAGTATCAGGGGAACGCGAGGGCAAAGCGTGCAACTTCAAGGGTTCGGATAGAATTTGAGAATTTACGATGAAAACCGGTGAATCTGTTACCAATTACTTGTCGAGAACAATGACGATCGCTAACAAGATGCGGATTCATGGTGAGAAGATGGAGGACGTCACCATCATCAAGAAGATTCTTCGATCAATGACACCGAAATTTAATTTTGTTGTTTGTTCTATTGAAGAATCTAAAGATATTGATGATCTTTCAATTGATGAGTTGCAGAGTTCTTTGCTGGTTCAGGAGCAAAAATTTGTCCAGCAAGATAAAGAGGAACAAGCATTAAAGGCAGTAGCCCATTCAAAAGGTCCTGATCGTGGGAAAGGGAGATGGAAGGATAAAGAGTCATATCATAAATCAAATGAGGATCACGCTGTCAATCCTAAATGGAAAACGAAAACCGTGACAACAACTATCCAAACGGCAACAAATCGAAGTTCTTCGACAAGTCAAATGTCGAATGTTATAAATGTCACAGGTATGGCCGTTACAAGTCTGAATGTAGAACCAATCTTAACAAAAACCATGGTGCAAAATCAAATTTTGCAGAGAAAGCAGAAGAAGTTTCGCTTTTGATGGTCTGTCATACAAAAGAAGAGGTTCATCGAAATTTGTGGTATCTAGATACCGGCTGCAGCAATCACATGTGTGGAGATAAGTCTGTATTTTCAGACTTGGATGAATCGTTCCGTAACACGGTTACGTTTGGTGACAAATCTTCTGTTTCTGTCATGGGCAAAGGCAACGTTAAGATTCACACCAAAGAAAACTCTACTCAGGTGATCTCTAACGTTTACTTTGTTCCAGATTTGAAAACCAATTTGCTTAGCATTGGTCAATTACAAGAGAAGGGATGTGACATCTCTATCAAAGATGGAGTTTGTCGAATTCAAGATGAAAACTTGGGCTTAATTGCTCAAGTCAACATGACAACAAATCGGATGTTTCCACTGTTTCTCGATGACACCAATCAATGGTGTTGCTCTGCGAGATTGAAGGATGAAGCCTGGTTGTGGCACTTTCGCTATGGACATCTGAGTTTTGGTGGTCTAAAGATGCTGCAGCAAAAGAATATGGTAACCGGTCTTCCACAAATTCAAAGTCCTTCTCAAGTTTGTGAAGAGTGTGTTGTTGGCAAACAACATCGAGATCCGTTTCCAAAAGGAAAAACATATAGAGCGAAGAAGGTGCTGGAACTGATACATTCAGATTTATGCGGACCCATTAAACCGACATCAAATGGCGGTAAACGTTACTTTATAACGTTCATTGATGATTATAGTCGGAAAACTTGGGTCTATTTTCTGTAGGAGAAGTCTGAAGCTTTTCTAGCTTTCAAGAACTTCAAAGTACTGGTCGAAAAAGAAGCAGGCATACTTATAAAGACTCTTCGCAGCGATCGTGGTGGAGAATATAACTCGCAAGAATTCATAAATTTTTGTGAGACTCATGGAATTTGAAAACAGCTTACGACAGCTTATACGCCACAGCAAAATGGCATTGCAGATAGGAAGAATCGTACCATCGTAAACATGGTACAAACCATTTTGGCAAGAAGCAGTGTTCCAAGAAGTTTTTGGCCTGAAGTTGTCAATTGGAGCATTCATGTATTGAACAGGAGCCCCACACTAGCTGTTCAAAATATGATGCCTGAAGAAGCTTGGAGTGGGCACAGACCATGTGTCGAGCATTTCAAAATTTTCGGTTGTATAGCGTTTGCCCATGTACCGGATCAGAAGAGGACCAAGCTTGATGACAAAGGTGAAAAATGCATTTTTCTTGGTGTCAATGAACATTCAAAAGCATACAAATTGTATAATCCTATCACCAAGAAAATTATCATCAGTCGTGATGTAATTTTTGATGAAGAGAGGTTCTGGTTATGGAATGAAAACAAAGTTGAACAGCAAATACAAGCTGATTTTGATGGAGAGAATGGAGAAAAATTGCAGCAGCCTTTGGAAAATGCAGAACCTATAGAAAATGAGCAACAACCAGCAATCAATGAATGTATTTCAGCCTCTGAAATAGGAGATGAACAGAAACCTTGACGAGTTAGAAGAAGGCCCGCATGGATGACTGATTATGAGGTAACTGGGATCGATCAAATCAAGACCCTTTTACTCTTTTTTGCCTTATTTTCAGATTGTGATCCAGTAGCTTTTTCAAGATGCTGTTAAAGAACCAAAATGGCAGAAGGCAATGGATGCAGAAATTGCAGCCATTGAAAGAAATAATACTTGGGAGTTGATAGAGCTTCCAAAAGGGCAAAAGACCCTTGGAGTGAAATGGGTGTACAAGACGGGTTAAAGGAGAACGGTGAAGTTGATAAGTACAAAGCCCGCTTAGTCGCAAAAAAGGCTACAAGCAAGAGTTCGGCATTGACTATACAAAAGTTTTGCTCCAGTTGCCCGACATGACACAATCGAGTGGTGATTGCACTTGCAGCACAAAATTCATGGCCTATCTTCCAGTTGGACGTGAAGTCGGCATTTTTACATGGCGACTTGGAAGAACAGGTATTTATTGATCAACCTCCTGGTTATATAAAGTTTGGTAGTGAGCACAAGGTGTACAAACTAAACAAGGCGTTATACGGACTAAAACAAGCTCCAAGAGCTTGGTATAGTCGTATAGAGGCCTATTTTCTGAAGGAAGGTCTCCGAAAATGTCCATATGAGCATACGCTTTTTGTGAAAACTGGAGAAGGAGGGAAGATGCTTATTGTTTGCCTGTATGTTGATGATTTGATTTATACTGGAAATGATAGTGCTATGCTTGAAAAATTTAAGCAGTTTATGATGCTTGAATTCGACATATCTCGATCTTGGAAAGATGCACTATTTCCTTGGGATAGAAGTTGTTCAATTTGCTGGTGGAGTCTTCATTTCCCAAAGAAAATATGTGCAAGACATTTTAGAGAGGTTCCAAATGAAGAATTGCAATTCTTCTAGCACACCAACAGAGGTGGGTTTGAAGTTAGAGAAAGATCCTGAAGGAAAGAGAGTTGATAGTACCATATACAAGAAAATTGTGGGAAGCTTGATGTATTTAACTTCAACTAGGCCAAATATAATGTATTCTATGAGTCTCATAAGTAGGTACATGGAGAATCCTACTGAGATGCATCTCTTTGCTGCCAAGAGAATTTTTCGATACTTGCAAGGTACGGCTGACTTTGGATTGCTCTACAAGAAGGGAGAAAGTTCAAACTTGATGGGTTTCACTGATAGTGATTATGCCGGAGATCAAGATGATAGAAGAAGCACTTCCGGATATGTATTTATGATGGGTTCGGGAGCTATTTCATGGTCATCAAAGAAGCAGCCGATTGTCACTTTATCAACTACTGAAGCTGAATTTGTTGCAGCAACTTCATGCGCTTGTCAAGCTATTTGGTTGAAGAAAATTCTCGAAGAACTTCATGTTGAGAGCCAAGGACCTACTGTGATTTATTGTGACAATAGTTTAGCAATAAAGCTCTCCAAAAATCCTATTTTACATGGAAGAAGCAAGCATATAGATGTCAAGTTTCATTTCTTGAGGGATCTAACGAAGGAAGGAGTTATTGATCTCATCTATTGCAAAAGTGAGGATCAAGTTGTTGATATCTTTACCAAGTCCCTCAAGTTGGCTGCATTTCAAAAGCTGAGAAACCTGCTTGGTGTCCAGAAATTGTATTAAACTGAATGTTAGCAAACTTTCAATTTAAGGGAGGGAATGTTGAGTCACGTGGATTATTTAATTGTAAATTGTTTAGCGTCCTAGTTATTAGGAGTCTGTTTTGTAGTGGTGTAGAACATGGCTTTGTGTTTTACCAAGTCAATAAGTGATTTCTGCACGTTGCTGTTTTTTAGGGGTTAGTGGAGTACTTTCTTTTATGCTGTTAACTGTCGTGTGTCAGCTCTTTAAGAAGAGTATATGATGTAAAGTTTTTTTTTTAAGAGAAAAAAAAATGCAATGAGAACAACGTAGTTCTTTGCATACTGTGTAGCTTTCCTTCTTCCAAATTCTGTAACAGTCAGACAGAATGAGTCAGTTCATTAACCTAGTTTTGTGACTTTCACTGACTAGTTGCCAAGAATTGCTCATTCAGATTGCCTTGGACATAATATTATATGCCATAACGAACGCCATCTATGTCTCCTAATCAATTCCTTTTCCTTTCAATTCTTCTCTGTAGTTCATTTTTTCTCACATTAATCCACTTAGCGGCCCCTCTTTCATTTTGATACCATTTAAATTTGCTGCAAATTGGCTCTACCGAGCACTTCTTTCAGGGTTGTAACAGTTCGTTTCTGGAAATATCTTACAAAGTATCTGAAAACCTACGTAAGAGATCATCAGAATGTGCAGTTTCATACGCAAATAAGCAAGTAAAATAGCCACAATTTTAAAAATCAGAGAACAGAAGATGATCATAAGTTTTTATTCAGGAATCTTCCATCACGTGCTGTGTATCTAACATAGAAACTAGTTGAATAGACTACCGAGACATGACTTTGGAGGGTGAATTGATGCTTGCAAGTAGGTGAAGTCGTTAAGATAAGAGGAGCACCTGCAACTGAGCTTAGCTGAGAGTGAGACAGCAATTGGTTCCAAACTCCCTCGCTATTCGATTCTCTGTCCTGTGAGTTCTTGACGGCTCCTTAACACAAATCTTCGGTGTCAATGGCTCAACGCATTTTCCACTGGAAACATTCATCGACAATGCTGTTCTTCATGAGGCTCGAACAAATTTGCAGCTTGCCTCGTCACCGAATTGCCAACAATCATCGAAGAAAATCGCGAACTAACCCAAAGTAATGATGCTCGACAAGGACCCTGAAAGCTTTTAGTGGATGAACATTACAAATTCCATCTAATCGACTGTCACGAACAATAATGTGCACAGAACAAGATGATTAACCATTGACATTCAATTTCACGTCAGTTCTGTACTCACATTCTCCTTCCGTCTCCTTCTTCTTCCTATCTTTGATTCACGCAATCATTCTTCATCATTTCAAATAAGCATCCACTCTCAAACACGCTCGCAAAATCAAATGCAGATCTTGAACAAAACCCAGCAGAAGGAACAGTTTGGCAAACCTGCAGCAAACGAACTTCGACGGAAGGCGATCAAAATACCTCTGTTTCGAGCTTATCTTCAATCGAACTCAATCGCTAACCGAGCTTATTATTACATAACCGAGCTTATCATTACATAGCAGACACCTCGAGAGAACAGAAATGCAGACATGAATTTGAAACCAGCACCTACAAGCCAGCTCAGCTGAAGAAGCACCAGTCGGTCCATGAAGCAGTTCAAAGTCAACGGTCTCTCCATTTCTGGTGAGTTCGACCATTATCGGACACACACCTGTCGGCTCAGTGATCTCTCGCTGTGTAAAAAACGGAAAACCGAACCTCCATCTCATATTTTTTAGGTTAATAATCCCAAATCGGACGGTCGATATTTCATTAATTGTCGATTGAACGGCCACATGAGGAGTGCAGCGCTGTGCAGCGAAGGGGCAATCACGTTAGCAGTTACTACTTATTGTCCACGTTAATCCCCATGCAGAACCTTAAACAACGAATTCAATAGCAGCCTTCATGGGTCCGACGTAAAAGTTTGTGCCTTTTCTGAAACGCTTAAAAATTGAGTCCAAAATTATCCGGACGCAATAATTCGTGATCCTTTTGGACATGTTGCTTAATTTCTTTTTGTGGTTTTAAAATAGTGTGCATCTTCGTGATGACGATTTGAGTCAATCATGTACAGCGCGTAGTTAGTCTAGATGTGCTTGTTCTTGTTATGTAGAGATCGGTCACTTAATGCATTCTTATGTACTAGGAACGTGTAAAATTTTGTGGGATCATTGCAAACTAATGCATGGTGTGAACTTGGTGTAAACGCGCCTAAAATACTTTGGGAATTTGAAATTAGGATCTCCCAAGCCCTCTGGTATCATGTAAAATTTTGTGAGACCGTTACTAATTATTCTGAGAATTTATGCTGTTAGATGAAAGTCATGGCTATAAATTTGTTCTTTCAAACTGTCATATTTTGTAACTTCTAAAGGCATAGCCTGCACCAACTTGCCAATCTATTAAGAAGCTTAATCAAAATTAGATTTTAAAATAAAAATAATTAAAAATTCGATTTTAAAAATAAAAAATATTAATTTTTTTTTTTTTTTGATAACCCAGAACCGCGAGAACTTCAATTTTAAAAAAATAATAAAATTTTTCACTAGTTTTATATTGCCGACAGTATAATTTTAAAAAAAACAGCGTAAACCCGGGTATGGGGGTGGGTCAATTTGGGTGGGACCATTTATGACCCGACCCAAAGCGCAAGGACCCACCACCCATGGCTATAAATCATAGACTTAAGTCGCAACTTGCCAATCTATTAAGCAAATCAAAATTGGAGAATGGGACCCCCCCCGCCGAGATGGGGCCGTTTCCCCCCGAGAGCCAACACGCCCACAACGGGGTGGGCAAACGTTGTTGGACTCATGATCCAAAAGAAGGGCAAATCAAATAAGAGTCTTAAATGAAGTTGGTTTTTCAAAAGAGAGTTCAAAGTGGAACTTATCTTAAATAAAAATCTACAATAGCTAATTTAGTCTCAAATAACAACATAAAGTGGGCCCGTTTTCCTAAAAACAAGGGTTGAGAGAGAAGCTTGTTTCAAATAAAGGCTTGAAGTAAGTCTTAAATAAGAGCTTAAAGAGTGGCCGTTTTCTAAAAAAAGGCTTAGAATGGATTTTGTCTCAAAAAGGACTAGAAGTGGCCAAATTAGTCTCAAATAAAAGCCTAAGCTCACCCGTCGGCTTGTACATGTTGCTCACTTTCTTATTTCAACGGCAACAATAGAGAGCCAATAACGACCGACATGATCGAAAAGGAGAAGCTATGTCTATGGTATTAAGAGGAAAATTGCCCATAGAAGAACCCTAACTTCAATTTGGGTCAAAGTGAAAAATTTCGGACAAAATTGCCCCCGATGTTACCGTGGGAATAAGCAAGTGAAATGCACCTGCGAGCTAGCCAACGAAGATTTAATCAGATGGTGAGTTTGGGCCCTCATTTGAGAATTAGTTGGTTACTTTAGGTTCTTATTTTAGGAAATGACCATTTTAGGCCTTTGTTTAATATTAATTTGATTACTTTAGACTCTTATTTGGGATAATGTCTACTTTGGGCCATTTTTCGAAAAAAACTCAACTTCCTTTATTTGAGACAAGCTCCACTCCGAGTCATCTTTTAAAAAAATCACTCTACTTCAGGCTCTTATTCGAAACTTTCTCTCAAAAGAATAATATAAAGGACAAACGAACATCGAGAGAGATGACTGAGAGCCCCTAAAAAGATCTTGAAATCTAAGAAAACTCGATCGGTAGCGACTCTAGAATAGCTTCAACAATCTAATCGATTGAACTAAAATCATCCAAACTCACAATGGAGCTGTCCAAGCCATGCCATTCACAAGAGGGGGATGGGCTTGAAGAAGCAAAGCATCCAATGCCCAGCAATCACTAGCTCCTACGCGCATGGTTTTTTTTTTCAGCTGGGGCATGCCATTCCACTACAACAGCTTCAAGACAAGAGAATATGAGTGACTGTGAATGTTGATACGTACGTTCTCATTGTCCCATTGCATTAGTTTTTCTTCTTTCTTTCTTTTTCAATCGGCGTATGATCGAACTCCAAAGAATCAACGTCAATTCTCACATCTAACTCTTTGTCCTTTTCCCCTCAGGACCGCCCCCCCATCCCAACCATTATTTCACCTCCATTTCTCCTAGGAAATCATTTTGCCGTAGAATACGAGCGAGGCAATTATTAATCACTATTGTAGCAGCCAAGAATCGAGTGTGTGATTGAGGGCTTGATTCGGATGTGGTAAGTCTCGTGCCTGAGTCACCGTCTCCCTATCAGAGCAACCCCTGAAGGGCGCTCCATCCACCATTTCCGTAGAGGAGCCTTATCGCCTCATGCACATGGAAGGAGCGGACTTGCGTGCATTCGTGGACATTGATCGAGTCGAATGTTGGACTACCCATAAAAGGAAGCAAAGACCAAACAAAGTTTTAGGGGGAAAAAAAATTGAGAGGCTCTGTCATTTGGTTGTAGTAGTTGAGAATCGACTAAGTGATCAAGCGCTCGGTTTGTCTGTGACAAATCTCGTGCCTAAGGCACCGTCTTTCAATTAGAGTAAGCTCAAAGGGCACTCCGTCCACCCTATCAATGGATGGAGCCTTATGGCTTAATGCACATGAAAGGAGTGATTTGTGTGTGTTCATAGAGATTAACCGAGTCGAATATTTGACCACGCATAAGCCGAAACAAAGGCCAAACAGAACTTTGGAAACCAAAGTGAAAGGCTCCATCCTCATCATCATCTCCAAAGCTTTAGAAAGTGGACTCTTTCCTAGGGACAAGTTATACCCAACCATATTCTCACAATCATGCACTTCCATGAGCTAATTTCAAACTCTCTTTTGGACCTCTCTAGGGACCCTTTTCTTCTTTTGCAATGCTCTTGCCTCTACTTTCATGTACACCCTATGAAGTAACTCCTTAGATTGACCACTCAAACACTTTCTTCTTGGACCTTTGCTCTCTTTCCAGCTGATTCTCACTAGTCACTGTCCTTTTTCTTTTTTCTTTTTAAAGAAAGTTGAATTATAATTGCATTGGGAGGCTAGCAGCCTACATATGCTTAACTTAATAAAAGTGACAATAGCTAGGTGCCACACCATCATCCTATAAATACATCTAAAGGCTTTGGTGGAGGCTGCTTAAGGTTAAAGACAGATCATCCTTACGCGCGGGCCTGTCATGAAGCAAATGGGGAGAGAGAGCAATGACCATGTTGTGAATCATTCCTCCATTGCCTTGTTGCAAGAGAGATTCAAGCAGTTGCAGAGGGTGAAGGAGATGAGAGAGGAGAGAGAGTTTTCGAAATCGGCCAAACAGCCATGTGACGCGCCCCACCAGACCCAGGGTTATCAGCAACATGCGAATCCATCGTTCGTCCGCGGCGAACCAAGTCTTCCTCGGCATTCACCTCCACGAGCTCCTTTCTCCCTTTGTCCAAGCACGGCGGATCATTACTCCAATTATCGGCGCACAGAGATCCCTCTTTTAGTGAACTTAATGTCTTCCGAACCAAACTCGAATCACGATGTCTCTGATAAATGTACTCAAGCTTATGACAGTGACGATGTGGACACTTCTCTTCATCTGTAATCAGACTCTTATATATGTACCCTCTAGTTGGTATATCTTGATATTTTGTTATCATATTGTAAGACTGCTTAATATTAAAGATCAGTTCTACATGTAATCACAGGAAGTGACATAGCATATAACGTGCTTGTGGCAGTCAGGGACCACATCTCATCTGGTAAATCCCTCAGTATGGCGCGCCATTCGTCGATCTTACTCTTGAAGTCATCATAGTCCATGAGTAACGATATTCAGTGATTCGTCTTCCTCGTGATTTGCTAGTGATAGGGAATGTTAAATGTACCAGTGGAATTCATGGATAAGTAATTAATTCATGCTTCAATAGGCTGTTATTTTGCAATTTTAGTCTGGGAACATAGATGTACAAATTAAGAAGCTGGCCACCTAATTTTGTTTGAGAGCTAACGGAATCACACTTCCACACAAACAAGGTCATCCATGTATGAAGCAGATTTGTCAGTTTTAGGAACAGAAACCAAAGGCGAAGCCGTTCATACAGGACTCGGGGCTTCCATCGGTGGAGGTGCACTTGAATTTGGTGGACTGTCGATAACCTTTCCACTTCTTGGAAAATGCTGGTCGAACTCGATCACTGCATCGATCCCGTGACACTTGATCATAGAGTTGGAGCACACGTTTGGCCTGGTAACCCGAGCATTGTTGACAAAGAAGCTCAGTCTCCCATGGTTGTGGATCCTGACCAGCCGGTCCCTATAACCCGACGGGATAAGTGTTCCTGTAGGAAAATGAGACAGGTCACCGAAGGACAGAGGCACTCTGATGGAATGGCTGAGAAGAAACTCTTCAAGACGGTTGACTGAGATCGATGACGCTGACAATTCAGGATCCGTGGGTATCAGGAAAGTCAAGTCCCGGTTCGGCTCTGATGTGCCGTTCAGCATTTGAAGTAGGATGGCAAAACCAAAGAAGGATCTCGATCTCATGTCATTGACCGCCACATGTAAATCAGTGCGGTTGAAAGCATATGCGGCCGATTCCGATCTAGGAACCATAAAGAGAGACACGAGGACGACCAAATGATACACAGCCATTTTCTTCGATGCTCACTTTTCGACTCTTTTTCTCTTCAAGTTGGATGTGGCTCTATAGAGGAATTCAATTGCGAGATGGGATTTAAAAGGGAAGCTGTGCGCGTGCAGTTTGCTTCTTCAGCAGGTGAACAACTGCTGGACTGCTTTCGTTAAAGAACTTCAACTACAAAGAAAAGTAGCGTTGAAGTAGTTTGTTCACGAAGAAACATCTGATCTTTACAGGATATTATAATGTTCATGCTGCATAAGTGACATCTTATCAAAGTAGGACAATACAAAGAACAGGACTCTAGTCAACCGAAACCCCCAATCAAAAAGATATGTCCCGCTTTATACACAGCTGCATATGTTTGGAGTAGTCACCTTGTTCCTAATTCATTCTAGACCTTCGGATCCATTCTTTGCTACAATTCGAATGGCAGAAATGATACTGTTAATGGATGAAGACCTTTGAGAATGTAAGTTCTCGTTTCTGGCTCTCCATAAGTATTCCACACAATCTTAATGAGAACAGAAGGATCTGCAAATCTTTCTTTTCGCCTAACTGTCATCACCCTGCCCAATTTTTTTTTTTTTGGTCAGTTCACCCTGTCCAATTCAACCTGCCAATTTCCAATAGCAATTCTCACAAGGCAAAGCTTTAGCACCTCTGACCAGATCTGAGAAGAAAACCGGCACTCGGAAAACAAATAAGGCTTTGATTCAAGACACATATTGCATAACGAACGCCAAGAATTAGCAATAACAGACCGCTTGTCAATCCTATCAAATGTAAGGAGTCTATTCAGTATCGGCAACCAAGATATAAAGCAAGATTAAGGCAAGTTGGGGAAGAACCAGATAAGCTTATGCTAAGAGGCTGCCCCACCTCCAATCCTAACCGCATTCCAAGCTGTTCACGCCCCCAAGTTTACAAGATCAGGGGCAATGGCAGTCTCAAACATAACCATTTTCAACCTGTTATCGAAATATATATATATTTGACAAAAAAGAAAATCTTGCTATAGGATAAGAGTTTCTATAATCCATCAAAAGAGTATATACATCTTCATATCTAACACCTGAACTCACAAGTTCATCTCTAACATAAACAACTTATGCCCAAAAATCCCACTATCTGCAATGTCCTCCTCATAATATAAATGCACTCGTCTTATTTACGGCTAACTGAAGAATTTGAAAAGCAAGTAAGATGAATGGAATGAGCAACCACAACCCATTGAGTGGTATATTTCTTTCAAGCAAATTAAACATTCACTATGCATTTTTATAAAACGATATCATTACTCATTAACTCCAAATTCAATGTACGATATACGTAAAATATTAAAAGTGAAAACTTTGTACTTATAAGATCAATCAATAATATCAACTCATAATAACAAATCAATCAATCACCAATGGTCTATTCAATTACTCAATATTAATTAAATCAAACATCAATGGTCTATTCCATTGACTAATCTATTACTCAATATATGACTATGGTCACGCTTAACGCATGTGACAAGGGAGCGACATGAGCACAATCTACCAACCTCAATCTCCAATAACCCACAACCAAAACCAAAAACCATATCAAAACTCGGATTTACTTACCAAATCGTATAACTTTTCACGATTCAATATATATCAAAGCACCTTCCATAAATCATGAACTTTTTGTGATTCTTTTATAAAATATTTTGCAAACCATTTACAGGCAATCACTGTAATCCAAAGATATCTTGCCACTTCAAATACACAAAACGGTAGTAAATGCTCAATACAGTTTATGCAGCCAAAAATGTCATTTTTTAACGCGCAATATGTTTTTCAAATATGAGTTTACAAATTCTAAAAAAGAGATAGAACCATTCACTCGAAAAAGCTAAAAATCAAAATCTGAGTCATATATTGCTCTAACAAATGACTCAACTAAACTACGTTTTCGTCGATATAAAACGACTTCTCCACACTAACTAAAAAACTTGTTTATAACAAACGTTCTTCTTTGTCCATTACGAGTATCGTTCATTACACATAATTCCAACGTGAAACTTCAAAAATTCATTCCGATCAAATCGTACGTCGGAATCGATTTTCGTCAAATCCTACCACTCCACAATGCCCTAAACTATTATTTCCATATAAATCTACAATTTAATAACCCCTCAGTCGAACATCGCGGTTCAAAATTGAAATAACTTCATATTTACAATCTAAGCTCGGAAAATTACTCCAATTATATGAATAATGGGCTTAAATACTTATAAGGCGATGTAAGTCGGACAATGCCCTAAACTATTATTTCCATATAAATCTACAATTTAATAACCCCTCAGTCGAACATCGCGGTTCAAAATTGACATAACTTCATATTTACAATCTAAGTTCGAAAAATTACTCCAATTATATGAATAATGGGCTTAAATACTTATAAGGCGATGTAAGTCGGAGTTGATTCGGCTTGTCGACTTCCAAAATGGCTAGGAGAAATTTCTCCCTTCTATCCGCGATTCCCTTTTCCTCTTGGTCAACAAACTCACATTCCTCTTCCCTTTCTTTTTTTTTTTTTTTTTTTAAACTCAGGCGGTGGAGCTTTGTGGCCAGAATTGAGAAAATGGCACATATGATCTCTGAACTTTGGCTTAATGTACAATGTGGTCCCTGATTTTTAATTTATTCAACGTGATCTTTAGACTTTCGGTACGTGTTCAATTTATTTCCTGCAGTTTATGAAAATATTCAATGTTGTCTCTGCACTTAAATTAATGGAATAGCAGTATTGAATATTTTCATATAGTTCATGGACTAAACCAAATATTTGTCAAAAGTCCAGAGATCACATTGAATAAATTTTAAGTTTGGGGCCACATTGCACATTTGGGTAAATTCCAGGGACCGCGTTGAAAAAAATTAAAAGTTCAGGCATCGCATTGCACGTTAGGCTAGAGTTCAATAACTATTTACGTCATTACCCCGCAAGAATTTAAGGGGTAATTGGGCTGGTCTTTGAGCCCATTATTACACTCTGCCATGGAAGCAACCCATTTGAGGAAGCTGTAGAAATCAACCATATCAGACCGTGTAGCGTCCAGTTGAATGACCGTATCCACCTTTCGAAGGCCTGGACCTCCTCCACGGCTCCAATCACCTCCACCCCACAAAGTCAATATAACAAAATTAGACTATCATTTTGGGTTTTTTTTTCTATAACTGTTTTTTTTTTTGGTAAAGTTTTTTTTTAAGACTGTTATTCAGTGCTCACTCCCCAAAACCATTGAAAATTTAATTATATACCATCATATATTATTCTCTTAAAATTTAAAATAATTTTTTCCATTTAAATTTTTTTTAAAGGAAATTGGAAATTAGGGAAATGTAATTTCTAAAATGGAAACGAAAAGTAACTGTGAAAAAATCTTCTTGCTATTTATCTTCTTTCCCCATCTTTTTTGTTGAAAGAGTGGGAGAAATTATTTTAAAATGCTAATACCATTAAAAAATTTTAAACCGGTGGCCACTGCATGTTTAATTTGAAATATGTTTTCATCTCACAAAAAATCCCGACCTGACATCGTTATAACATACTTACTCAAAATTAATTTTCTTTTCACGAAAAATCATGAAATGATACCCGTGACCCAAATTTACCTACAAATAATTGAAATTGGAATTTAACAAGTTGAAAATAGATTCAGATTAGGAGTACCGTTTTAGAATTTTTTTTTTTCTCGAGACGAAAATTAATATGGGATAATCACGTCGTCGTGGATGCCAGTTTGAAATGTTTAACGGGACTAACCTGAAATGAAAACACGTAACCACAAATTCGTTTCCGACAAAAAAAAAACCACAAATTGGCAAAAGGCCAAAAAAAAGAAAAGAAAATTAACAAATCTAGAAATTAGACGGGTGACCGTAACCGATGGAAACTCAACGGTTACCGGTAAACCGCAAAGCCAAAGTAATCATCTTCATCATCTTCTTCTTGTCCCTCTGTCGCAGCAGAAGATAAAGCAGCAGCGCCACTTCCTTCCGGCCATCCTTCGCAGCTCCGCCGTCTCCTTCCACCACCACCACCTCCTCCGCCGCCGCCGTCCCCACCTTCTTCGCCACCCCCATCATCGGAGAAGCATCACCGAGCTATGCGCACCAGCTGCCGCCGTTAGCTCCAGCTAGCTGGGTCCAGCAACGAGCAGGGTGGGCGGGGGGAAACGAGAGCGTCCCAGATGCTGAGCCTGCGGCCGCCTCGGTGCCGTTTCTCTCTCCCTATCGCTTTCTCCGGCTCCGGCGATCCGCGGTCTCTCTCTTGGCCGGGTCCGAGCCGGCGGGTCGGGTGCAGTTCGGGTCCGAACCGCCGGTGTGGGAGCCTCGGGTTGCGGAGGAAGGCGGCGAGGGTGAGGAGCGTAGGGAAGGAGGAGGCCGAGCTGCGGACTTCCTCTGTCGTGGAGGAGGAGGAGGGGGAGGAGAAACGGGGTGAGTACGAGGATGTCGATCCGCAGGACCTCGAGTATGTGCGGCAGATTCGGAGAGTAAGCTCTTCGCTCTCGTGGTTTCCCTGCGCTTTTGGTTATCGCTGCGGTTTTCCTTTGTCCCGCGCCGCTGATCGAATTGCCTTGTCTGGTCTCTGCTTGCAGGTGTTGGAGCTTCTGAAGAAGAATAGAGACATGATCTTCAGTGAGGTGATTGCCTTTCTTCCTGCTGGTTTTTGCTTGGTTTGGTGCTCTTTTCTTGTGGCCTGCTTCACTTTGGTCCCCAATGGAGTAGAATTTTGTTCTAACTTGTGCAATTTTATGGTTCTTTGTAGGTCAAGCTGACGATTATGATCGAGGATCCGAGGGAAGTCGAACGAAGGAGACTCCTTGGGATCGAAGATCCCGATGCCCCGACTAGAGATGATTTGGTTGAAGCTCTAGTGCAAGTATGTCTTCCTGTCCTTGAATTTTGTTTTCTGGGCTCATATGTTTGAGGTCAGCTCCTAGAATTTTAAGAATATGCTGCGTGGGTAGCTCTCAGGCCTTTCGTTGAATTTGGTGTTTTACTGGGTTTTCTGGTGGTTTATGAGTGATCCTGGCCAATGGGAGACCTTAACTGTGAGTTATATTATCTAGAGGAATGCTTTTAGGCAGTAATGGTGTTTCCGTGGGGCGATTCTGCAAATTTGTGAGTGAAGTGTTTAGAAAGTTGTCCAGGAAATAATGGAATGTACTAACACATTTGAAATATTACCACCACCAGCTAAAAATTACCACAGATTCGAAATTTGTGATTTCAACTCACTGATTTTCGGAGTACTTGTGATAATTTGGCCAGACATTATGAGAACCCAATAGAAAGTTCAATGTCCAAAGCACTTGTAATTTCATAGAGCGGAATGAGATAAAAGAGGGGATGTTCTAGTTTAGCATCTACTGTGGAGTTCATGAAGCTTAGTTTATTACGTACAGGAAGCAGTAGGTTTTTATAGGTATCTTAAAAGTGGGGACAATCTGTGAATTGCCCTTGCAGCTGACATTTTGCAGAGAACGCGTCTAGAAAGTTGTGCTAAGTTCCAGGAGACCATAGTTAAACTGTTGTGCCCCACTTAATGGTCAAAGCTATCTAGGATTAACATAAGGATGTAATGTATGAGGACTATAGGTACCCTGTTGTCTACTCACTTAATGGTTAACGATATCTAGGATTGATGTGTGGACATATGAAGACAGCCTATACCTTGCTCTTTTTAACTTTGGTTAGTAGCTTTCCGAAACGACAGTGACTGAAATCTGACGATGGCCATGGTTCAGCAATTGGTACAATTAGCTTTCTAATTTTCAATCATTGATGATGGGGGGGAAATAATTTTCCCTCTCGCAAGCCAAATCTTGCATATTGCTTGGAGCTCTTTCTCAAGTAGTTTGCCTTCATAGACTCTCGAGATTAGTTATTGTTTTTGAATGCATAATGAATCTTCTGCAGAAAGATAATGGGAGGTTTCAATCTTGACCTGAAGAATTGCATTCACTCTCTCGCAAATTGATTGGGATAATTATGATTTTCACATGGAAGATCCAACCATAATAAGAAAAATATTACTGAGTACAAAGAAGAAAAGCTAATACCAAATTCCTAAACATGAGAAACTTCTTCTGTTTTTCTGGATCTCTTTTCCATTATTTTGTTCATTGCCCAGAACCTGAGCATGTTCAAGGTAGGAGTACAGCTTGATAAATCATAATTCTTTTTTTTCTCGCGAGTGAAGTATTACCCAAAGAAGTACCAAGGGGGTGCAGGTCTGTTGGTAAGAATCCCAAATCAACACCCAAGAACACGAACACTGCTTGCCTGAATAGAACACCAAAAGAACTTAAAGACAGACTAACCAGGGGAATTAGAAAATTGTATTGCTACACCCCATTTAGTGTGCTTGTCTAATACTCTTAATCCGTTCTGCTAGTACATCAAATGTCTCTATATGAATAAGCTGCTCTTCTCTGATCTCTGAATTCGTAATTTTCTCTATGATGGCTTCGCATCCTATGCTGCCACATTGGGGTAAAAATTCCTTGATGTTATGTGTAATACTATTATTACTGGGATTATTTATAGTGCAGTCCCAATTGTAGGTCAATGAAGGAAAGGTCCCTGAAGATCGTCTTGCTCTTAAAATGCTTGCGGAGGAGATGCTTCAGTGGCCTAACTTGGAGGTACAGTTTGAATTTATTTACTTTCATAATCCTGAAACCCCGATTCACCTGATCTCACAAGGCCACAATCATCTTTGGTTTTATCATGAGATGGTTAATCAATGTGGGCCATCGTCACAAGCTGTCTCTTGAGATGGTTATATGTGTATTTCTGCTTGTTCCTAAGTGTAGGTAGCTTTCCTTTTCCATTTTGCTAATGGTGAAGTATATCTGAGCTAGCTGACAGAGCTTAACTTTAAGATGGTGCATTCTGTCTACTGAATTATGTCAATAATGATTCATTTCTTTCAATGAGTCTTAGCTTGCTCACGAGACAAGTCCTTTTCCTCGTAAAATTTATCCATGCATGTTGTGCCTTGTGTAATAGGAGGCGGCCCCTAAAGAAGCCAGGCAAATCACTATATGCAAAAGCCACGGACACTGGTATCAGTCCTGAAGTGGCTGCTAAGAGACTGAATGTTGACTGGGATTCAGCCGCTGAAATTGAAGAGGCTGATGACAGTGATGAGACAGAAGTGCCTCCAGCTGTGGTACGTCTCTATATCTTTCTCTCTCCAAGCTGTCTCTTGATCATCACATTAATGAGGGAAGGATAAAAAAAATAAGTCGCATAAAATTCTTTCAGTGGCTTGTTCGTCCCTTAGATGCAAATGAACTCTCAAATTTCATGGTTTAGTAAAACAAGTAATGAAGAGGTCAAGAGAAGAATGACTTGTGCGGTAATGCAGTTAGAACAATTTGGAGGACAAAACAGATAATCATGCTGGCTCCAATCTTACAGTATCTTTTAGTGCTCCATCTCCATGATTATGATGATATAGCGACTTTCCGAAGAAGATAGGTGTGATGTTTTGGTGTGATTGTGAACTGAATCAGTGTCTAATGATACTTGTGATTTAGAGCATCTTTCTCGAAGATCGTACATTATATTCACTGTCATTCTTGAGCTGAGAAATTATTGCTCTCTTAATATATAATCACATCAATGTTTTCCTATTTAAAACAGAACTTAAAAACAAACAAAGTAAATGCTGACACAAGTTGGCATTCTTGATACCTTTAAATAGTGGTTTGTTTGAGATTCTTTGTCCTTGCAAATTTTTTGAATACCTTCTATTTTAGGGATGTCATCCTAACCTCATCTCCAGGTGGAGCCTCTGTAAAGAGATGACATCGTACCTATAATATATGGTAATCACATCTTAATATCGGTTTGCTATTTGTCAAAATAGGCAAAGAGAAAGCCCAACTACAAAGCAGAGTAAGTGGATTCTTTAAACTGAACTAAGCCGACCCAAGAGCACCTCTACATTCTTTTGGCTGGAGTAGATGATGTTGATGGTCTTTGGTGGTTAATATGCTGTGAAACTAGTGTTTTAATGGGAAGTTTTGTTGCTGCCTCTGGAGCATGAGAATTGATTTACCACGGCGGTAGCAATATAAACTTCATTAATCACATACTCGTTAAGAGGTTTCTTATTATTGTTCTAACTTCTGAGTGAATGGATTCACTCTGAAATGGTAGTATTCCGAACCTTACTATGATTGTGTTGGCAGTAAGATATTACTTAGTTCAGTACGATTGTCAAAATTATCTAAGTTTCTTTGTCTGCTCTAGCTTATTCTTAGGGTTGAGCAGTGACCAAGAATGCTCTCTCTTGCAGGGCTACGGAGCGCTCTACTTAGTTACGGCATTTCCCGTCATAATCGGCATCTCTGTTGTACTAATTCTGTTCTACAATTCTCTTCAGTAAAAACTTTTTCGACCTATTATTCAGGGGCACCATCTTTTGTTGATTTTGACCTGTTCTTCCCCTGTATGTACATCAAATATTAAGTCAATGAGTGGATTCCCACTATCATAGATGAGCAAATGCATGCGCAGAAAGTGAATGCTCGCATTCCTTCCTTCTCGCAAATCAATGGTCCTTGAAGATAACATCTGAAATGGCTTTGCCCCATGAGTTCAAGAGCCTCACAATATTTGCTGGGGGCATAACACAAGGAGGAAGAGAGTTTGGTCTCTCGTGTGAGTTTCTGGGTTGTTGGATTTGGCTTATGACAACAAAAAGAGGATATTTCATTCCAGAGATAAATAGGACTATACAACACTGAGCTATTTCTCCAGATTGAATTGTGTACAAACAGGTTAGCAACGGGTAATACCAAAACTGGAAATTCGATAAGAGAGACGGAATCAAGGGGGGGCGAGTCCCTTCCTCACAAGCATGTCATAGACTCTATCAACTTTGCTCGGTTCCATCTGGA
Organism: Syzygium grande; assembly: GCA_024733475.1. Classification (NCBI taxonomy): domain Eukaryota; kingdom Viridiplantae; phylum Streptophyta; class Magnoliopsida; order Myrtales; family Myrtaceae; genus Syzygium; species Syzygium grande. The sequence continues at coordinate 4,578,046 of JAMXDD010000001.1, forward strand.
ACAAGTGATGGGCATCAGACTTCTTGGTGACATTGCCACTGAAGATTTCCATCGACATGACCTGCTGCATTTTGAGATAAACTGGTGCAGGTAACCTCAGCTCGGAGCAAAGCCGTTTCTCCTGCAAGCAATAGTACGTGGAAAAATTTAAAAAGATCTTGCCCATTGCAAAACAGCTAACTATAATAGTAAGAAGTCTCATATAGTACGCTGAAATAAGATACAAAGTCAGGTGGAGGACTTACATTATCGGAAAGTAACTCTGAGCCATTAAATCCCATCACGTCGAGATCGTTAGCCAATCCTGAGGAAGCATGCATGGAGGAGGGTCCCTGGCCACCAGCACCAAGCTGAGAACTATCTTTACCTCGGTGAGAGCTCTCTTCAGCTTCTCTTCTCCTCTTGTTTTCAAAGTATCTATCTGCCTCAGCTGATGTACGGCAACCAGCCGCACGGGCTTCCTGCAAAGTTATGTCCTCAAACGTGTGAGAGAGACATTGTTAATGTTGCAAAAAAGCGAGCTTCGTCCTCTGTTGCAAAACTTAGACATCTTCAAATGAATAACGCCACAAAATACCTGCAATTCTTTTATCCTTTTCAAAGTTCTATGCTCTGCAACAATGGTCTGGAGCAAGTCTTCATGCTCCTCCTTCGAATGAAACCGCATGAAGACATCGTAACGCCGACATAGCGCCCTCTCTTCAGGCGTCAAGCTCTTCTCAAAAGGACTTTGGTATAGTAAATTCCTCTCTAGTATGAACTCCTTTCGCCGTTTTCTCTCGTCCAGCCTGCCAGCAAAAATTATATGAGGGATTATGCGCCATAACTCATTGGGACTGGAATAACCTGGACTTAATAGAGAAGCTTAATCCACAGTTTTCAGAAATGTTATCTAGCGACTCCTACGAACAGCAAATAGATATGACCATCACCTTTTTGAATAGATACGAAGCACCCGTTTCTTCAGCTCGTTCTCTTCTTCCGTGTCCGTGTCCTTGAATTCCATCTCAGCCAGTAGCTGCTCAGCATCGTTATCATATTCTGTATCAAACTCCTGTCTTTTGGGGTTATAACCACTCGACTCAATTAGAGAGGGACCGTCATCCCCCAAAGTACTTGGAGTCATCCCATTAAAATTGCTATTAAACTGGGCATCTGCAGGAACATATAAGGGATGTTAACAACAAAATTTACACCAGATGCATTTGTACTATGCTATCCACAAAAGAATGTTTATCATACCTTCTACTTTGATGTTGCTAACTCCGTTCTTAGCCTGGGTTTTGTTGGATGCCTTGATACCTGCTCCTGATGCTGCATTGTTGCTACTAGAGCAAGACCCGGTATCCATATCTGAATTGACAAGATTGAGGGAACATAACAACCCCCCCCCAAAGGGTTAGGAACTATAAGCATAATGATTCACAAAAAATTAAGTATCTGACTAACTCACCAGCATTTGTACCAGAGAGCAAACGGCCAGAAGAACCACCTTTGTGTGGATCTTCGACTCTGAGAGTAAAAATTGCACATCACCAACCAAGAAGGTATAAGGTATAACAGTTCAGAATGAAGGCATAAACGAGATGGGTGCATACTTAGCTCTTGGAGGAGAAAAAGGAGATTCTTCCTTAAATGATAGATCACCAACAGAAGGTCCTGCGGTAATCACAAGCATACCTTCTTTGTAAAAAAACCCACCCAATCAACACGAACCAAGAAGTTCAAATTTGATGACCATGATCAAACACTTGCATATTAACTGAATATGAAGAACAATACTTGAAATGAACCAGAAGAAAGTGATCCATTCAAACAGAATCACAAAAGAGTATTTGTCACTTATAACTTTTGCTCAACTCAAATGACAAGAATGCCAACACATAAAACAGAACAATAAAGATTTCTATCCAAACAAAATCATTATAGCATGAGCTCCTCACTAATAACTTTCGTTTTCTTTTTTCGGTATATACAATAGTAACTAGTACAGGCATATCCCTCAGTAGCAACATTTTTCAATCTTCAAGGTCATTAGTCGGGGTTCATGATAGATGCTGCTTTAAATTTTGTCACACAAGCTTTTACAAAATTTCACAAGTAAAGAACAAAACATCATTAAGCACCTTTCTTGTCCTCGCCATGTCCTTTAGCCATTGCAAGAAGTTCCTTGCGATTTTTCCCAACAACATGAGACATATCCTATCAAAGAAATAATGTTAAGATCTCAAGCCACGTCAATGCCAAAAAAGGAAACGCGGAAACGGAATTCATTTCAACTAGGATCTCTTACAGGAAGAGGAAAGACTGGAGAGTTCATATACACTTCATTGTAGTGATCAATGCACTGTTCTTTGCTCTTTGTTCCAACGTGCTCAGCAACTTCAGTCCAGTTCCCTAACCCATACATTTCAATTCCCTGAAAAGCATTCCAAAATAAATACACACTTCCCATACCAAAACAAGGAAAAAGAAAAAAAAAATCAAGGAATCGAAATAGGCAGAGACAACCTCAAGAAGCAATATCTCATCATCTGCATTCCAGTCGGGGCAGATCAGAGGAAATGACAAGTTGTCCTGTTGACATGAGAAGAGACCATAACAAAATTACCTCACACGAATAAAAAATCAAACTTTTTGCATTGTCACCATTACATAACAGCAGATTTCAGACATTCTGGAAGCATCATTAAAAAGTACTGCAGTTCAAAGAAGGATGATCCTAGTTTCTAGATAATGACTCGATCAGTTTCACACTATGTCCAGATGTCAAGAAATGTGACAGACGAGAAATTACACTGCAGCAGATTTTTTGACATTGATGCTAGAAAAACATGCCTATGTTTGGAAACAAAAATTGACACATGAACACTCATGAGAATTAGAGATCATCCTGTCTCTCTTCCGGCTAATGTCGATAGAGTTTAATGTTAGCAGATGGACCAAAGAAGATCAAATTTAACGATGCTATTACTAACCATGACTCTGTATGGGTGGCTGCTTTTATGAGGCGCCATCTCAGCCCCAACTGAGAAGCATTCGATACACAGGTCAAAATCAGGGCACATAGCACACTTGATACGGATTCTCCCCGTAATGTCTTTGTTGCAATAATTACAGTGATATAAAGCCTTTTTCCCATCGCTTGATCCTTGACCTGAATTATCGGTTGACAAGTTAATGCAGGCAAAATTTGGCCAGAAGGCAATGAAATAGGGTGAAATGACAAAATATGAGTTACAACGAAAAACTTTAAACAGTTAGCACCTTAAAAAGACTGAATTAAATTATTACTTATAGTACCTGCAGAAGAAGAATCCAGGTTCTCTCCACTTGAAGCATTCTTCTTTCTCCTCGATCTGCAAGGCCAAAAACAGGCAATTATGAAAGACCCGTTTTTGGTGAGACATAAGTAGCTCATAAAAAAAAAGTGCTGTTTTTTGCATAAATATTGATCGTCACAAGAAATGAGGACATTGAATGGTACGGAATCAACTATTTGAGACAGTTCAAAGAAAGTATGCACTTAGACAACTCAACAGCTTAAAGAAAGTTGAAGCTACAAGCTGATCACAAGTATCCTTCACGAATCGCATCTAACATGAAAAATCAATTTTTAGTCGAACCAGTTAGAGAAGCAAGACTACCAAACTATTTGATCGTCACCAGATATGAGGACATCGAATGGTATGAATCAACTATTTGAGAAAGTTCAAAGAAAGTATGCAATTAGACAACTCAATAGCTTAAAGAAAGTTGAAGCTAAAAGCTGATCACAAGTATCCTCCTTCATGAATCGCATCTAACATGAAAAATCAAATTTTAGTCGAACCAGTTACAGAAGCAAGACTACGGAACTAACTACACTCAACAAACTCATGAAAATGCAGAGGGGTAGCTAGTTTTATTTTCAGTTCAAATTCATCGAAAGTAGAGACAAGAAATAAAAAAACTCCCGTGAGTTCCACCGCGTTTTAACACCTCAATTCTGGCTAATCTCTTACTATCAAAAGAAAGCTGAGAAAAACTCGTAAAGTTGCACAGTATGCAAGTGCACATTTTCTACAATGCTCCATTGTCCCGTGACCATTCCTTGATCCTCTAGTAAGTTACTAACTAAACAAAAGCATTAGTAGCGCTAAGTTACTATCTCGCGGCATGTCGAGAGAATTACTAAGTGTGACAACTTTCCGGTCTTAAGCAAGAATTTTTCAGGCCATTCACCGGACCAAGCGCAGATAAAATGCTCCCGAAAAGCACAAGCAACAGCAATTCCAGCCACGAAACACTCCCCACAATGTTCAATGCAGCTAAGATTGATCCTCAAGAACCATTGCAAGCAAGAAAAGAGCTCAAGCAACAAAATTTAAGCAAACGAGCTCAAACCTCTGAGTTGGGTCCTCATCATTCGAGTGGAAGTTGCCACGAGAGCGACCCATGTCGACCCCGAAGTTGAATGAGCTCGCGAACACCTACCCAGCAGAGGAATTCCCCCTCTTCCGCCTTCCCTTCCGTGCGCAGCGCGATTTCAAGAACCGGCAAGAACTGGGAGCGTGGGCAGCGAAACCCAAAACCCTAAAGCAGTGAAAAGAATCAAGAACTGGGGCAGGGAATTCGATTCCAGAAACTGGGAATTACTGCAATTTTATGGCGGAATTTTGGCAAAGTTTGGATTTTTCCTCTCCTTTTTTTGTGGATTAAGACTGGGATTTTGCCAAAGTTTGGATTTTTTTTTTTTTAAAGTACTGCAATGGTTTGTGCATGAATTGACTCAAGATGTCAGTCAATGGGGGGTAGAACAGGTGAGATTGAAATGGATTTGGTTCTTCTGAACACACTTTGCCTGAGGTGGGCTTGAGTGGTTAAGGCCGACTTCATTATTAGATGGCCCAAAAGGAAATTTTTTGAAATTGCAAAGTTTAATCTTTTTCAAGATCAAGAAAAAAAAGAGATGAATGGTTGAAAAAAGAAATTAAATGGCACTAATAAATATAAGTGCTAATCAGATCACTGAATTTTATTACTAGAAATTTAAAAAACTAATTTGGCTAAAATAGAAAAGATAAACAGTGGGTATGCAACCTGTGCAACCTTATTCTGCCTAGGGTTCGATCCTGAATCTATTTCTTTCAGGATTGATAGAAAATGCACCTCTAAAAGGAATGACCTTAAATGGCAAGAGTAAACCAAACCCAAAGGGTCATTTTTTAATTGCTTCATAAAAATCGTTTTAAATTCCAAATAATGTCAAGGTATTTATAGTCTCTTGAAACCTTGCTTTTCATATTTTCTTCAAGATTTGAGGCGCATGGTATTAAATTATTAATCGATTTCAAACTCTACATGATTTTTATGTAATACCATGGACCTCGAATCTTTAAAAGCATATCAAAAACAATATTTCAAGTCACCATAAATTCAATAATATATATGTAATATATATAGTTTTCATTTTGGTTGGTAATTCAGAAAGCCTTTTTGGGTTGACAAGTCCTTTCTTAGCCATTAATCTGGAAAAAAAAATATTAACAATGATGTAGAGGGAAAAAAGATAATAAAAAGATATTATGAAATAAATAATTGGCTTGGTGAGGAGTGATTAAGCCATGGACACAAAGGATGAACCCTAAAAGGAAATTAAGGAAGCAACGGTAGAGAAGTTCTATGAGATTTGCCTACCTTTGAACTGTTGCTTTGATGATTGAATTTGTTGTGGCATGCCAAAAAGATGATTAAAGCTAGGGTTTGAAGCTTGTCTTGAGCTTCAACAAAAACACCACTAAACTCAGAAGAATTATATTGGACTTGTATATAAGAAAAGAGAGAGGGACATTTGAGAAGAGGAAATCAAAATTTGTGAATTTGATTATTGAGGTTGCACCGATTTATAGGCGCGGTGGGGGCTATTTGCGAATTTACATAGTATTAAATTTCAGATTTTGGTGCATATTTAGATAATAAATTTTGGCGTTCTATTGACACGTTTGCATTCACTTATACCACTAGAGGTTTCAACTCTATTGATACCGTCTGATCGTTGCACCTTGTCAATTCGATAATTATGTTACTATATAAGGGTGAAATACATGGATTCTCTTAAACTTTAATAGATCATGAACTAGGCTAACCTTATAAGTAAGTTGCCTATGAAGAAATGGCTCTTGGAGATTTGAGTAATTAGTCTTATTTTATAGCATTTTCTAAATCCTCAATTAATACTGATAGGACTGATGCGAAGGGTATACAAGAATTTTCATCACCGCTTGAAATAAGAACATCAGAGAAAACTGTTCAAAAAGTCCTAAACCTTTTGCATTTTTGCTAATTTAGTCTTAAACTTTTCAATTTTGCCAATTCAATCCTAAATCTTTTAATTTTGTCAATTCAATCATAAACATTTTGCATTCATGCCAATTCAGTCCATCCAACAAATTTTGACCGACCAACGCTAACGTGACAATTTTTATAATATTATAATATATTTTTTGAGTTTTTTGTTTTTTATTTTTTTTTCTTCTACCCTTCTTCCCTCTGACCGGGCCGGCAACCGATGAGGTCGACCTCGCTGTCACTAGGTTCGACAACAAGGCCAACCTCACCGTTGTTGGGTTCGATGGTGAGGCTAGACCTTACTATTGCTTGTGGGTGAGGTCGAGCCACACGTAGCTAAGGTCGAGCCTCACCTAGCCAAGGCGAGGTTGACCTCACCCTCATTGTGTTCTCCCTTGCCCAGCGATGGTGAGGTTGGCCTCCCCTTGGCTCAACCTCGCCTAGCCAGGGACGGACAAGGCCGACAAGGTCGACCCTTGCCTCCAGCTAGAGGGAAGAAGGGTAGAAAAAAATAGAAAAAGAAATAAAATAAAAAATTCAAAAATTCAAAAAATAATATTAAAATATTAAAAAAAATTACCACGTCAATATTGGTTGGATGGTCAGCGCCAACAAGCATCTATGTTACCGTCAGCCTGTCAAAATTGGCTGGATGGACTGAATCAATGTAAATGCAAAAGGCTTAGGACTGAATTGACAAATTTTAAAGATTTATAATTGAATTGATAAAAATGCAATAGGCTTACGACTTTTTGAACAATTTTCCCAAAAACATTATTTTCATATTAGCATAAGTAAAGATTTCTAGATTACTAGGTCCATATCCTAATTATAAGGGTGATGCCTATATTGAATCTTAGACAAGTAATGGAAAATATGAATTAATTAAAATGTATTGTTAACAAATTCAACATGAAACTTAGAGAAAATTATCAATTAGTCCTAAATCTATTGTATGGATGCCAATTTAGTCCCAAACTTTTAAGTTTTTTCAATTTAGTCCTAAATCTTTGTGTGAAATTTCAATATAGTCATTTTGATTAATTTTTATCTTCATCGCTAGCCGTCCTACATGGTACAACGATATGTCAATGATTTCAAATGAAAATTGATAGAAAGAACTGCATGGTAATTTTGCACAAAGGTTTAGAACTAAATTAGTAAAATTGAAAAGTTAGAACTGAATTAATATCCGTACAATAGGTTAATAGCTGATTGGACAATTTTTGTTAAGTGAATAGAGATCATATGTTTATTAGGCTCATATAAGCCTTGTAAACATGCAATATATGATATTTCAACATCCTTTTTACGTACAAACACTTTAACAAACATGGTTGATGCACGATGAATTGATGTGTGAAACTTTAGTTAATTAAGCGAGAAGTCATGCATAATTTAAATGCAAATCATATCATGATATGGATGCCCTTTTCCTTCAATTTGTGAATATACACATAATATATGAGCACTTAACTGACATGCAATGAAGTGTACCTTGTGTTTTGATATATTATTGTAGTGTTCCTTTAAGATTAACGTTAAAATAAATCTACCTATAAGAACTCAACCACTTGATTGTTCTTCTTCATGAATATAATTTAAATTACTGTAAAAGGAAACACGAGAGACTTATGGAATCTGTGACAATTATTTGGAATTCGAATTCAAAGGGCAATTAATTAATTACTTGTTAATAATCTTGATTATGATAATTATGATTTTACCATTTATGGCTGCGTGGTCATATAGTATTTTAAATATGTGTATTGGCTACAAACATAGAGAGAAAGAAAGAACGGGGTGGCCGAATCAACACTACCTGCCGATGAGAGCCGTCGGGATTAACCCAAGCCCAGATGACCCTCATCGTTCTCAGATGAGAGCGACTGCTGCGTCCATCATAGAGACAGACAGACAGAGAGACAGAGAGACAGAGACAGACAGGGAGAGAGGCCGCGAGGCCCCGAGAGGGGGCTGGTGGTGTTGCGAGCCATACCATGATCTACCTGATTGATGAGTTCGATTCTCGTCCAGCTCGAAGGCGAGAGGGTCGCACCTCGCCACCGACCCTCACCACCAGGCCCCTCTATCGATCAAAACAGAAAGTTCTATCAAAGTATGACCACTTGAATGATCTGAGTTAAGTCTTCCGAGACTTAATTTGTAGATATCGTCATGAAATGAAATGAACAGACAATGCTGCAGAAAGGAGGGGCCAATGAGCGTGTTGGTACAGCAAATTGAAGAACACAAGACAGACGCCGATCATGAGTCATGAGTGGCAACGCCGGCATGGCACTGCCTTTGGCGGCTCTCTTAACTGTGCTCACCAATTTATACAACCACCCAAGTTATGCTGGTGAAGATATGTCTTTTGACTAAATCGCCTTCTGTCTGGCTTTCAATGGAAAAAGAAAACAAACCTGGAATGCTCTCTCTCTCTCTCTCACAGAACAAATGAGTGAAATGAACGTACCCTTGTCCAGTTATATATGGAGCACAGTCGGACATACATAACTACATGCAAACCTAATTTATTCTAAGGCTGGCATGCACACATACCTCGATAGTCAACATTCTTTAATGTCCTGTTTGAAGAAATGCCCAGAAGAAGGGGGGTGGGGACTGGGGAGAGAATGATCATTATGCATCTGACACGCATCCTGCGTGATTTCATGCAGATTTTCTTTGAGAAGGTTTTGAAATTGACAGACACGACCGGGGCATTGTCCATCAAATCTTTAACAAATAGAAGCCTCATTGTTCTTGACCTCAATCTCTCAGATGTATAGGTTCTCAGGTCAATGAAACTTGAGTCCAATCCCTTTTTCTCCAAAATCAAGCAAAAGAGAAGTGAAAACTGTGCTTAAAAGCACATCCTCTCCAATCCAGCAGGTTATAATATAAGTCATGCTCATGCTAGGAATTCCTTCAATATATCCAAACTTTTAGCTCAGAAAAAAATAAAAAGGAAACACGATGGGGAGGATCCGAAAAGGTCACATGAGAAATGAGTTCGTGCATAAATTATACCAGGTGACAATGACACACGAAGAACAAGCTAAGTCAATGATGCATATTTTTCAAAATTCAAATGCAAAAAATGTAAGTTAGGATTCCTATCTTGTGAACAATGTGATTGGCCTATCACAGCCCAATAGCGATGTAACCAATACATTACTTCTTTTTTTTTTTTTGATGACCCTGACTCTTGCACCGGCCATATTATAAGAATCCAATCGGCCAGGCACTAACCGGGGAGAACTAGCCAAACTCACAGGTTAGCCTCCATGTCAGTCAAGGATGTGATAAAGTGGAGGACAGAGAAACTCGAACTGGAGATCAGTCACCCACAAGCCCAAAGCCCTTATCACTCCACCAACCCCTCGGAAAGTTTGCATTACTTTCTTTTAACAACAAAGAAAGGATACTTTTACATTGAGTTCATCCACGTGTAAAAGAAAAGATGGAACAGAGTTAAGATGGGGTGCACCTGCGACAGCATGCTTGCTTCTGTGCCAGTGATGACCAGACTCTCCCCTTGAGAGCTATAAATGAAGATTGCATTTATGCCCTAACTCCGCCTACCGCTCCTCCGCCTTCTTCTTCCACAAAAGTCCCGCCCAAAACGCTCCAAAGTTGAAGTAAAATAATGTCCATTCACACAGAGCAAATCGCCAGTCTTGTGAGTACAAATATAGGTACGATACAGTTGCTGCGAGTTAAGCACGTTCGCCATTCATCTTGCATATATATCTTACACATCATTCTTCTTCATCTTTCAGCGGTTTCTAAAGATTGAAGGGTTTCTACCTCTTTCTGGGATTTGCTTTTCGAAGCTGTATTTACGTGTCAGAAGTGACTCGAACATTATGGGTCACCACGGAGCGGTGAAAGAAGCTAGACTCGGCTCCGTCTCTTCAGCTGCTTCTTGTTTCAGATTCGTGGTTGTCTCTACGCTCCTTGGTACCTCTCTCTCTCTCTCTCTCTCTCTCTCTCTCGCATGAACAGGAGGAATGACATAAACCTAGCTACTGTTTTCTTGAGGCCATTCACGAAGAGAATGTATGATCATGCATGCATGCATGCACGCAAGCAATATATTTTCATGTTTTGTGGGTGACTCCGAGTTAGATTTTGTACGCTATGGGAATATTTACTTGTCATATATATAAATGATAGCTCGAACTAAGAAGAAACAGGACAATCAACAGCATGTAGCTCCAGAGTTCATGACTGGTTGGAACTTTGTATTCGTCAACATGACATTCATAGTGATAGACAACTGATTTCCTCGTTCACCTAATAACTAAGTAAGTGTTCAGAATATCATAACATAGTAAATAGATGTCCCGGTTCTTCAGATCCCTTTGAGTATTTTCCATTCCGGGCCTATAGATTCTTCAACTACAAGTATCATTCAAATCAGGGCTATCGCTCAATTTATTAAGACATGCATTTTCGCAAATTAAGATTTTGGGTTGAAACTCGTGCTGATAACATTGAAATGAAAATCTTTAGGCTCGATTGATTTTCAAATCATTTAACACTTTCATAGCGACAAACTGGGGAAAATAGCGTGTTTGTAGTCTCTTCATCACTAGGTTTTAGGCTTTAACTTAGCAGCATTGATTCGAGCATTTTGGAGCTCAAAAAAACATTTGGCATTGATTTGTTGCAGTATTGGTTTTAATTCATGAAGAAAAGAGAGTTGCTGGTGAGGCAGCCATTAATAAAGGACCTGAGCATCCCAATGGTAAAAGCCCTAGCTCCTCCAGAAAGCTACTTCAGTCAGATGATGGTAAAATGCATCTCTCTCTCTGTCTGCCTGTCTGTCTCTCTCCCACATTTAATTGATTGTAATGACATGCAAACATTTTCCATTGATGTAATGGAGATGGAGGAGGCATGAACCGGATTGGTTCGTCCAGAAAGCTACTTCAGTCAGATGATGGTAAAATGCATCTCTCTCTCTCTCTGTCTGCCTGTCTGTCTCTCTCCCACATTTAATTGATTGTAATGACATGCAAACATTTTCCATCGATGTAATGGAGATGGAGGAGGCATGAACCGGATTGGTTCGTCATGCTCGAAGGACGACATCATGATCTACCAAGGGCCGACCTCTCCGATGCCCCAGGGCATCCCGATATTCACCGTCCAGATCCTGAACGCGTGCGTCTCTGACTGCACCATCTCTAACATCCATGTCAGCTGTGGCTGGTTCAGCTCTGTCCGCCTCGTCAACCCCAGGGTGTTCCGGCGGGTCTACTACGATGACTGCCTCGTCAATGACGGCAATTCCCTCGGTCCGGGGGAAAGCCTCTCGTTCCAGTACTCCAACAGCTTCCAGTACCCGTTGTCCGTCTCGTCCGCCGAATGCGAGTAATCAATCTGGTCGTAGGATTTGTATCTCGTGAACAACTCGTGTAGATTTAATATAGTAACTTCCGATGTCCCTAAGCTACTGTTAAGAGATCTTTCCTACTTGTCATGCATGTACTTGCATTGTTATACTTGGGATGTTTGAAAGTCCTCTGGAGTGTGTACTGGATTTTAAATATGACTTAACCCCATCTGAAAGAGTTGGTAAGTACTAAAAAAACTTTGGTAAAAAATAGTTACCAGTCACCTGATTTCCCGGTAAATTCAATATTGGTAACTTACTCACACTTCTATAAAATTATGAACTCTTTTTTATGGTATGCAAATTAACAAACTATCTTACCTTAAACCAACTTTCATTTGTCTTTCTTACCAACTCTTAAATGAGTTTATCAATTTTTGTTTGAATGACCTACCCAACTCTTTTCTAAATAAGAATATTAATTCTAGATTACCAACTCTTACTAGTTTTGGGTTTAGCACTAGTTCTAACCCACATTTCTTTGCTCAAAGAATGTCCCAAATCAGCTAGTCCTTACAACTTTAGCTGCTTCGTTCTTTTCCATTTCTTGAGCTGGTCGTAGAGGTTCTTAGTTCAATGATTTCATTTTTATCAAGCATAAATTGTTTACACCGATACCTACATGACAAGTTTGTAGATAGGCTTTAAGGAAAAAATAAAATAATTTTTTTTTCCGAGAGGTCACTACCAAGAAAAAAAAGGTTTATGGCACTAAAACCAGAGCAAATAAAAAGAAGGTGCAACTCTGTAGTACTTAGAGTGGAAATTGGACAAAAGAATTTCCAGATTTCCTTGAAGAAATTTGTGGCCGAGAAGAGAACGGGCTGTAACTCTCATTGGCGATTACCAACCGTCACTTAATCGGTTCTCTTTTATTATGAAATCCTTCTCGATCCCTTTAATTTTTTTTTCCACATACTTCAGAGGTTGTAGGTGTCATGATCGTTTCTAAATTGCCCTTTTGCACAACCTGAATTCATGTGTGTGAGACTTGTGTCATTTTGCTGACCTTCAATGTGAAAGAGAATGTGAAAATATAGATACATCAGCGCCGCCATATGATAAGTTGAATTAATTATTGAAATAGAAAGGGAAAAAGTCATTAAAAAACTTTAAATTATGTCTATTGTGACATATTTATCCTGTTCAATATAAAAAATTCCAAACCATGTCCACAGTTTCACAATAATATATTTACCCTAAACTTTTTTTATGATACAAAAAATCCTTAACTTATATATATGTGACACATTTACCTTCCGTTAAGATTCCTTTGGAAGATTTTTTAGATAAAACAATTTCATTTTTATTTCACTTAAATTAGTGAGCGCCATGTCAATATTGCCTGCTTTTTAGCATTTATATAGATAGATTTTTAATGATTCTCATTAACAGAACTTTGACGGAGGGTAAATATATCACACATATATAAGTTTGGAAATTTTTGTGTTATAAAAAAAATATAAGATAAATATGTCACAGTGAATGTAATTTAGGGTTTTTAATGGGTTTTTACCCTAATAGGAAACAGAAAAATTTCTGTCTTTTGGGTTGCAATTAATTTAAGACGAGCCAATCCACATGAAGACACTCTTAACCTCACAATTCAAGAAACCACTCAACATTATTGAGGGTCACGTCAAGGCAGTTTTGCATCCATCAAGACGCAACCAACCCCGATTGCTTTGTCATCTCATGCACGAAACTGAGTCTTTCCCCTCCTTCGTTCACCACAAGAAGCATTGAATTGCCAATGCGTGCGCGACAAATCACCATCCCAATTAGCTGTACAACTCGAAGTCCTAAGACAGCACTAACTATTTTTATCATTAATTTGACCACCTTAATTGCTTCATGCCTGTAATCCGCTTGTTTTTGTCCTTCACGCATTAAAACCTCCCTATATAAATGCCTCGCCTTCTCAGACCCGAAAGCTCGCTTTACGAGATCACTTTCTCAGCCCAAAGATCTCTCTCTCTTTCGAAAGAGAGAGAGAGGGAGAGATACTAGAGTCCTAGAGAGATGGCCCTGAGGTGGCTTCTCCACTCGGCCTGCCACGTTCTGGGTCACCCCAACCACGACGCTGGCGGCGTGAACCATTACGCGAGCGTGGTGTCCCGTGTGAGCCCGACATGCCAGGACGCTGTCAAGAGCTTTGAGAAGACGTCGAACGCAAAGGAGATGACATGCGGTCTGCCAGGATTCCAGATGCCCCTCCACTATCCGAGGTACAAGAAGGTCGATTACGAGAACATGGAGGAGTGGAGATTGGACATGCTTCTCAGGGAATATGGACTCGGCTTTAATGGCAACCTTGATGAGAAGAGGGCTTATGCAATGGGTGCATTTTTGTGGCCGGACCAGTATTAAGGGTTCCTACATCTTTCTTTGATATAAGCTTCCACCTTATGAAATATCATAAATAACCCTTCTCAGTGATGACTATCAGTCTCTATAATCCATCTAGACCTATTTTAGTTCTACTACTTTGGTTAAACAGGCTTTGATGTGCCTGTATATACACTTTGTAATACCCGCCATAATATAGATATGCTTAATAATGTTTTGATGGTTGCGCATGCATCTCTTTAATGATCGACAAACATCTACTTTAATCTCTAAATGCATGTTATTAATCCAACACTAGGCAGTAATAAGTATAAGGAATTAGAGGGATAAATGTCCAAAAAGTCATAAACCTATTATACGGCAGCCGATTCAGTCATAAATTTTACAATTTGGTAAATTTAGTTCTAAACTTTTTTGACGATTTGCCAATGTAATCATTCCAATCAATTTTGGCAAAAATCGATATTGTGGACACCGGCTGTCCTACGTGACATGGTGTTGGCGTCGGCGTTGGATGATTTTTTTAAATTTTATGATTTTTTTCTTTTTTTTTCTTGTCATTTTCTTTCTTTTTTCTTCCTTTTCTTTCCTTTTTCCTATCTCCCTTCGTTGGTTGCCTGGGCATCACGGCCCTCGCCCATATCTGGCAAGCGCCGGCAAGGGCGTCACTATCCTCGACTAAGAAAAAAGAAAAAAAAGGAAAGAAAGAAAGGATAAAAAAGAGAAAAAAATTCATAAAATTTGAATAAAATTGGTCCACGTTAGTGTTGGTCATGCCACATAAGATGGTTAGCGTTGATTGGATTGCTACGTCAGCAATTTCTAGCCAATTTTGGCTATTGGTTGGAATAACTACATTAGAAAATCGTCAAAAGAATTTAGACCAAATGAAAAGTTTAAAATCAAATTGACTGTCGTATTATAGTTTAGGACTTTTTCAACAATTTTCCCAGGAATTCGATAAATATATGATGGTTAGAGTGACTATCGATAATTTGGCACTAATTTAAAATGATCAAGGAAGGATGAACCGACATAGAAGAGAATTACAAGTTTTGTACCTCGTTCCTGGAAGAGCTTGTAACACAAGCAAGCGCAAATCAAAACACACCATCCAAGCGGAAAAAAATTCAATCAGGAACATCAAAAGTCATTAAGGCAATCATATAGAGATTAATAAATCATATAAGATTCCTCAATTTCTGTCCTTATAATCTGCCGGATTTGCTGGTTCAGATGTTTTAAGACCATTTGTTCCGTCCCAGGTGGAATGCTAAAATTCATATGACCTTTGTCTAAGCTCTAAGCTAAGATACATGCATGTGCTTGAAGATCCATTTAAATACATATCATGATAACCTCTTTTCAAAGTTTTATCTCTAAGGTTGACACATATAATTTTAAAATTAACAGGAGGCTGATCGTTCTCCTTGCAAAGAACACTTTTCTTGCATTTTTGCTTCCAACTAGGATCTTGTGCTCGCCGCATTCAAAGCACATTCAAAATATCATGAGTTTTGTTTGACAAAAAAAGATAATGAGTTACCGTGAAATGTTGCAAATTTTCGACAAAAAAATGTTTCAAATTAATAAATTATGATAATTTCTCCTATTTCCCATAAATCTTCTTGCATTTATGATAATTCCTACAGCTCTTTTAGTGAGTGTTAATGAAAGATTTTATTATTTTCTCTGAATATTTATATTGTTAATTACGTATAAAATTTCCATAGAGTAATACATATTAAAAATGAAAAGAGACAATTTTTAATATTTGATTTGCATATTATATCTGTACAAATTGAAATAGTGAAAAATACATATAAATTAATTCCCGAGCAATGTGCAGATTAATGGTCTAGTGTATTTGTAAGTTAAACATTTATAGCGCAAGAAAATTGAAAATATTTTCATGATCAAATAGACCCTTAAAATGTCAAATCCTCTATTATCCATTAATATTATTGCACGAGCGCACTTTTTTGTGTGTGTGTATATATATTGTTATGGCCCCGAGATATGTTTGGCCTATGTTGAACTATACGTATGGATGAGCTTAATTCAAGCATAAATTACAGGTCCTTGTTTTGCAAGCAACTCTGACATTGGACAGGATTCTCTACGTGCACCTTCAAGGCATGGCTATATTGCTCTCTCTTTGGGGTAAATTAATGTTAAAAGTACTAACTCTTGAGCAACCTATTTATGTGCACCAACCTAGTCAGAGAAATAAAAAAGGCAATTTTGGCCAAGAAGACTAGAGATTTTGGTAAAGCTCGTGGGGGCATGGCCACAAGAGATTACACTGAATAAAACATCGAACTTCAGATCTCATACTTTTCTTAGACGTAAGATTCTTGTCATTTTACCATTCGAGCAATCTAGTCATGAGCCTCGTCTTTCGTTTCTTTTAGACTAGGGTTAGCTACAGGTTGTTTTTAGTCTTGCTATCGATTTAGTTGCCAAAATAATGACGAGGTTCATGTTCATGGCTATCTAATTTGATACAATGCATTCGAGCATAGAATCCCATATAGCTAATTTAGTGGCTAATGAGCCCACCGTTGTGTCAATTAGGCTCATGATACAAGTACAATTCCCCCATATCGCTAGCTCAAACAATTTGTTATGCCAACACCTTGATTTTGAAACATGTACTACCTAATCGATGAGGTTAGTTGAACATTATTTGTAAACCTAACTTTGCCTACGTAAAGATGACTCATATTAAAAAACCAACCGTATTATTATCCCTCTCTGTTTGATATTAGACAAATGCACCATCAACTCACATGATATCTTAGTTGTGTTTAGGTGGATCGTCGGGATCTCAATGGCCCGCTGATGACTACCATTCGAAAGCTTAATTTGTTAGGCGATGAGGGTCGACATGCATATTACCGCATATCTTTGAGGGCCTTCCCGTTTCGCCTTGGTTTCGTGCTATTGCTTGGGCCAGAGCACCCGACCAAATCAAGGCCCAATTCTATTGATAATAGTCGCTTGCTTTATGTGATGGAGTTGCAATTGTAGGCCCATTAGTAGGATGGCCTTGTTAATTCTTCATTGCCGACCCATTAAAAACCTCATCAATCATGATTGGACTATATGGGCTTAATCTTTGGCTGCAGAAGTAATACCTAATTCAATATATTAAGGTTCAATGAAATCAAGATTTAAAAACAGAGCGAGGGACTGCACAACTCCTCATAATAGAGGTCACAAATGGAGAGAAGCTATGTCGTATATGCCCTCTCATTTAATTTACTTTTGCACCTATATTATGTCTAAGCCCGGACATCTCAACACTTAGCATTCTTATAGGAAATGACTAATGCTCGCTTCAAGGTCAACAACCTCTATGGCATGTGTATCCAATCCATCTTCTATTGAGTCTTCACATTTCAGCGAGGTCGGGACGAAGATCTCCGGAATCACTAGCTAGGGAGTCCCCCCTATTCCCAGTCTCTGATGAACGTATGCATCAGCATACGTTGGAGCGTCCACGGTTAGCTGTTAGAAATCCTTTGAAAAGCAAGTAGTAAACTACCTTAGTTTTTGGCTATATTTAGGTGGATGACAGGTTCTGCAGGGTAAACTTGAGCTAGGTAGATTAGTTTCACTAATTTATTCGGTAGGAAACTGGAATTCAAGACAGGAGGCTTTCGCCGATGCTGATCTTTAAACTGGTAGCTGTAGCCTGTCGTTTGCAAGCAAGTGGGTTGGTTTTGAGTCGAATGTTCAAGCGAACATAGACTTCAGTGCCCCATTATCAGAGTTCTATTCTGCAGCTAATTGTGCTACTTTTAATCCTTATTTTCGAGCATCTTTGTATGACTCTCGTTGCATCGCAGCGACAGATCTCTCCCATAAACAATGTTCAGAGTGTATAGCGGGAAATCTATCATTTGCTCATTAGAAAGGACGATATGGATGATCTTTCGAGATATGATTCAAATGATTGTCTATTCCCTGATTATGTGCATCAGCTTAATACTTGAATTTGTACTAACTACTGCCACTTAAGCTGGTTTTTGCAGTTAGAAAGGACAAATAAAAGGACATATATCTTTAAAAGGCAATAAGAGAGATCAAATGACATAGAGACCGAACAGCGAAGACAAACTCTCTCTGTGCGATTTAACTTGCAGATTGACTTCCATGAACATTTACATATTTACTCATGCCTCCGAGGCTCAGTCGATATATTCCGATTGCCCCGTGACATAGTCGATAATTCCCTCACCGGCTTTCTGGCCGTGACCTTCTGTCGAGAGCTTGGAAATCCCGCCGAAGGCGAATATTGTGACCAAGAACACGGCCGTGGAGGCAAAGAGAGGCCAGAAGTAAGCCAAGATGGTCATCAATCTAGGTGCTGCATATACCATAAGAGAAATTGCTGTGACTCCAATGACTGCCATGGCTATTTGATTCTTGTATTGCGAAATCTGAGCAGCGATGTCCATGGCCATTGAGAGAGACAGAGAGACAGAGAGGCTTTCTTTTGGAATGGGTGTTAAAGACTACTGTTATGTATTTAATGGAAGTCCTTATATATTTGATTTGTTTAAAGGTTCATGCTTTTCGTACATTATATATCTGCTTTGCCTATAAAGTCCCTCACCCAATTGCTTTAATTGCAGAGATACCCTCTTGCTATTAAAAAACTAAATACTAGGAGAAACTTGTGAGAAAGAGTAGAGAAAAAATTCAGAAAGAATTTTGTCAAGAACACTCAACTGTTTAAGCTTAATACTGAGTGCACAAGCTGTGTAATCTTTTTCAACACCTCCAACATTCGTCATATGAATAGGAAGTTATTTGTTAAAAATCTATTTTGGCCATGATTTTAAAAGTACTTGATCTTGTGTTTTTCACTAAATGCACAGACTTTTGAATTAGAATTTATGTTAAATTGGACGAAACAAGAAGAAATTATATATTTTCTTTGCTTGTGAATCTAGGTTTAGAATGTATAGGTTTAGATGCCTTGACTATTTTTTGAAGAGCCCACTTTTTCAATCCAAACGAAGATTAGCGGAGAGGAATTGGCATGACTTTCCCTTTTCTCCTTCCTACTAATTGACTTCATGAAAAGATTAGGTTATCAAGAAAATGGGCCTTCTCATTTTTGTCTTGATTCCAATTCATGAAAAGAATGACTTGATGGGGGGTTCTATAGATGCCACAAGATGTCCAATCAAAGGTGTCATTCTTGAAAAGGGCCATTATTTTATATAAAAAGGCTTATTGTCAGCATCCTTGTAGGCCACCAAGTCCTACCACTCAAGATTTGCATTATTCCACTTGCACTTTCGGCAGCAATTATTTTTCTTATCAGTTTCTTGATTCAACATCAACTCATCGATTCTTGAAACAATTTTGCGAAAGTTGTCGATGTTTTCCTAATGTTCTTGTCTACCTCTTACCTACTATTTCTCTATCATTTTTTAGAGAATTGATTTTATGCAGCTCTAATTTTATTTGACTTTGTGGCAAAAACAAGAACGTCTTCTTTCTATCATAGAACTGCAAGAATCGAAGCCATCTGAGTTGTAAGCACGATGACCAACGAAGAATTTAGCTTTTGTTACTAGACACAAAGGGCTAGCATTATCCACAAGTTTAAAATGTTCCAAAAGAAAGGTAAACAATTAGACTTAAAAATGAACACATAATTATATGAATAAGTTACCAAAAAAAGAAAAAGTTAAACGGAACATTTTAGCAATGAGAAAGGCAGGTGCTAACCAATGTTATAAAATTCGGACCGGACCGGCTGGTTCAACTGAAAACTAGTCAGGCCTCTAGTCCAGCTTTTAATCCTTTGCCGGATTGAGTCAAAACTGAGCGAACAAGGTAAATAAATAATTTTGTAACTCTTCTCAATGTTTTCCAAATAAAACTAAAGATTGCCATGAAAACAAAAGTGAACTTCTATACTTCACCTTTCTATTAGAAACGACAGGGGACAACTTAGTAACTTAAATTGATGCACTAATTAATGGAAGGTTCTTGACGTTCCCTACCATCTAATTATTACATTGTCCCAAGTCGAACTGCGAAAGTCAATTTCAAATGGAGATAGAAATGGATGTAGGTCATCTGTCTTGACTACTACTTTTTTGGTGTTTCAACATATCTCTACTATTGATTAATGTAATTAAAGTTGTTATCAATGGTTGAGATTTGTTAAAACATTTAAAGGAAGACCGTGCAGAATAGAGGATTTTCATCTATGAAAAATAAGATTTGGAATTTCAAATATAGAAAAACTCATAGTTTAACATCAATATGTTGGTGATTTAAATTGATCATGACTGAAAGAACAATATTGCTCTAATTCCAGATTTCCACACAAAATAGGATCAGAAAATGCATCAAGTGAAGAAAAGCTTAGAGAAGAGGGAGCCTGGAATTATAAAATCAATACCTTGAAATCTGGATATATTCCTGATAGGCTTCAGCCCAATTGGGTTGTACTGGCCAGGCCATAAATCCATAGATATTGCTTGGGCTCCATCTGAGACTTCAATTCAAGCAATTGCATGTCAACCAAATCCCACACCCCCTAATCAATCCACTTCCTTGAGATGCCAATAATAACAAGAACAATAATAATAATAAATGAAAGAAAGAAAACATTCCTTTGTCTGATGTTCTTGTGAACATGTGCATATGAGACAACCAACAATGGTCCAGCCAGTGTGAACTTGTTCTCAGACACCCATGTTGAGCTCCTTCAGAATGAGAATGTTGAACTCTTCTCACCATTGTAGTAGTGGATAAGCAAGCATAAGAATAGCACCTCTAATGCCCATTGAGTTGGCGCTGGATCATGGTTTTAGATTTAGATTGATGATCTAGGGTCACATATTTAAAGGGCCCCTCTCCCCAAATTCCTTGGTTCAAGGTTCATTGATTGCTTTCCACTTTGTCCTAGTATACGTTTAATGTAGACTTTCTTGCCATATAATTATCTAAAGTATTAACTTACATAATGCTTGAAGTGGTGTCACAGTTCAATTTCTACATCCTTCTGCTTTTTTCTATGATATAGAACTTGTGAGGTTTCACCCAGGTAACTTCTTTTACTCTATCACCCACCCTGGGATTGAAATAGTGGCAATAGCATTTTCATACTTTATGCTCAGGAACTAATGGTTGTGAATTCGATTCTTACCATAATGAACTCAGATTTAAGAGGGGAGGCATGACAATGGGTTGGTGTGCTAGTTCTCCTCCAATTAGTAGGCTAGATACGGCCGTGTCTTTTGCGATAAAATAAACACATATCATCTAACATTCATAGTTTATCGGTTTGCATGTGAGAAGGGATGATAAAGTCCATCTCTCCATAACAAGGCCAATGTAGGTATAAGTATTCATGTATACTCACGTCACCTACCATTTTTATTTCCTTTTAACCCTCTGAGCATTGCTTCTCCGAAACTTCATCAAGAGCAAGAGAGCCAATTATCTAGCTAGTTTTCCCTTTTATTTTCATTTATATTTTAGCTTAATGTTTTATTTCTTGATGTAAATTCTTTCTTTCCGTCTACTCACCCTCAATCATGTTTATCTCAACGGTTCCAATGGAGTTGGGACCCATTAAAGAGCACTAGAAATGCCAGGTGTCTGGCATTAACATAGCATAGTTAGGTCAATCATTATCTTTAATTTTTTTTTGCGCACTTTATAATTGCATTATCCCTTGCTCACCTACTCAAGCAAATAAGAGACGCACAAAATAAACTACTCTCCCGCCCCCCAAAATCCCCTTTCACATCAGCGGCCAGAGAACAAGAATTCATTGTTCAATAATGCAAATGATTATGATCAGAAGCCGCAATCTTGATCAAACCCCTTTTGACTTTTTTTTGGTGCTTTTAAGGATTGGTCAAGCAATGTCCTTTTCTTCAAG
Organism: Syzygium grande; assembly: GCA_024733475.1. NCBI lineage: Eukaryota > Viridiplantae > Streptophyta > Magnoliopsida > Myrtales > Myrtaceae > Syzygium > Syzygium grande. Next base: position 4,600,059 of record JAMXDD010000001.1, read on the forward strand.
AGCCGTTGAGGGTGTTGGTAAGGGGGTGGTATGGAGTCTTCCCATCGTCGTCTTCCCAAAACACTACCGGTGTAGATTTTAGTATTGCCAAATGGCCAAAATACACGAACAAACTCGGATAGAAATGTTATAAAAAAGGGTATAAAAAAAAATTAATAGCTGCACATCAAGCTGGCTTTCTCTTAATCCAATCATATACTTCCAAGCAAAGATGAATGACTCTCCTCCATTCATTAAACAGTATTTCGTTTTTTGATCTTTTAAGCCACTTCAGTTGGTCCACATCAGGTATGAATCATCAATACCTCATTTACTTAGTTCAAACCCTTGTTTCCTCAGTTGCTTCCATTGAGTAAAAAAATGGCGGCAGCGGTTCAAGGAGGATTTAGCGCTTAAGCAATCAAGAGAAAATTTCTGTCGCGAGGGACATGAGTTTTATCACTGACAATACTAAGTAAGATGCCGGCAATGACAGCATATGAAGGCTTTGAAAAGAAATTATGACTTTTGCAGGTCTGATTAAACGAGATGAGCGAGAGCTTCATTAAGCATTCAAACTATTAAATAGAAAACAACATATTCAATTACTTCAAAAGTTTAGTTAATGAAGAATGATACAATGTGTATTTTTATATCGAATTACTAAATTCTCCCGTGTCGACCAAGGAAACAACGAAAATCTCGATACGTGCATGTGGATGGACTCCATCATTAAAACTTATGTCAGGAAGTTAAAATTGTAATGAATTGAAAATAACACCTAATTTACTGAAAATTATCTAGTTTTTGGATTTTTATTTTGTACACTCGGAGTGCAAAACATCTACGCCGCAAGCCGAATTAAGATATCAACAACTACATAGCTTGCCGTTATAGCAATTTTATTCTTTTCATTAACAGATAATTAATCTTTCCATTTAAAGGCTACGCATGATAAATTAGAAATTTAGTGTGTATGATGTCTTTGATGAAAAAAAATCTTGTTTTACCCGATCGAAACTCAAGTAACATGTTGGAAATTGGAAATAAGGAATTAAACTAAAAAGTTAAAAACAAATGAGGCATTTCGATAAACAAAACAATTCACAAACAGAATTAACATTAGAAGTCAAGTGCAATTTCATTATTAGCATTTATATTTATAACATCAAGGAATGTACACTTCCTTCACAACATTGCTTGCATAAGAAAAATTATTTCTCCAGTAGTACACATAATAAGTCTCCCTTAAGCATTTACATTTGAATAATAGACGGAAAAATTGTCTAATTAGTCTTAATCCTATTATATGTATGTTGAATCAATTCTAAACTTTCCAATTAACCTTTGCGCGAAATTCCAGTGTAATTCTTGAGGTCAATTTTTTTTCGAAGAATGTTGACACGGCGGTAGGCCATGTAGAGCGATCAGTAATGACAAGTTCGCCATATATGCGATTCTCATCGAAAATTGATTAGAAGGATTACATTGAAGTTTTGTGTAAAGATTTAGAAATGAATTGGCAAAATTGAAAAGTCCAGAACTGATAGCATCCGTACATTAAATTTAAGATCAATTGGGAAATTTTTCCAATAATAGCCGCTTAATATATAAAATCCATGGTTGAATCTAACTTTAGATGTATATGTCTATTTGTGAACACAGTTAAAGATTTGGAGCGATACCAACCCCATGTCACAATCATCATTAAACACTGACAAAGATTTCTACCCTATGAGATGAGATAGAAATGCAGGATGATTTTAACTGATTCCCATACCTTGTTTTGGCTTCGGTTGGCCATGCTTGGGTTCTTGATGCAATTCAAAGGTTCCTCTTCTCTCGCAACATATGGCAGCACCAGGAACAACCACCACACTCCCACAGCATTCCTTCTGGAAATACTACTAACACCCACATGTTCATGTCAAACTATGAGAGGTCCAAAATGAAATGAGGATAAAAAAAGAAAAAACCCAACACGAAATGAAATATGCAAATAAATCATTGTGTCATTAAACCATGGAAAATCCAACATTTGGGCAAGGAGGTTTCTTTGTAGATAAGTTTGGACTTAAAGATAGGATTTTTTTGAATAGTAATCTTGAAAAGGAAAGAAAATTGAGTAACGGTTAGCATCAGGGGTGGAGGAAAACAAGCCGGCCAAGCCGGCTCTCTGAGAAGTAATTTTCGGATTTTGCTTCAAAACAAGGGCAATGACATCGCCTCCCTCTTGGTCAATTCCTAAAGTACATGCCAACTCTGTATCTTCAATCCTGAAACGCTCTTATAAAGAGTCTTTGTTGTGTTCTCTCGTTCTTGATTATTTGCTAGGAAGGTGTGTACTTTGTGATACTGATTAAGCACCGAGAAAGAGATCAAGTAATCAAGAAAAGAGATGGGCTCTGAAGAACAATTTGGAGGACAAGAGCTCTCTCTTTCTCACTCTGACCCCGTTGTTTTAGAGCTCAACCGCTTGCAAAACCTCCTCAAAGGTTCTCTCTCTCTCTCTCTCTCTCTCTCTCTCTGGTTTTTCAAGAGAGTCAGTGCACTGTACTTTTGAATTCTGATGGTTTAGTATGAATCACTGGCTCTGTTTAATCGAGACCCACCATGGGATTAAAATGTGATGTTCAACATGATGTGGAATTCTTGTTTCTAGGCAAAATTTTGGCTTTCTTTTTACATGAAATGATGCAAGGCTTAAAGTTGGTGCGGTCATGGTTTGTACAGTCATGGTTCGACAACTTGGAAGTAGTGCTTTCTTCGGTTCTTAATCCTGTAGTTCAGAACGAGGTTATGTCTTCGGCAGGAGGACCCTTGCATGACTACCTGTAATTTCCTCATTGGGTAATGATTATTCGTCTTGAAGGAGTCATACGGGACACTCCTGTCAATAAATGATGCAAGGACAACTGCCATGAAAAAAAATGCAGATAGCTGACGTTGTTGATTGAGAAATGCTCCTGGTTTTCTGAATAAATCATTTAGTCTCTGGGGCATTTGTAATGTCAACCATGTTTCAGATAATTTACGTTGTAGATTGAGAAATGCTCCTTATTCTTTATCAGATGTTTATTGTTTCTTTGGTTCACAGTATCTAGCATCCTTAATTATACATTGTCACTTTTTATGCTCAATGCAGAAAAGGATAGAGAATCGGCGAATGCTCAGAGTGAAATCAAGTCTTTAAAAGCGAATGAAGTTCTGAAGGACAAGGTTATAGAGGAGGTATGGGAATATAATGACATTAATCACATCAATACAATAACCCATTACGTGTTAGTTCAATGTTTTTACCAGAGTAGGACTTTGATTATTCTTCAGCTCATGAAAATGCTCGATACATGAGCTTATATGTTCTTTCATCTCGATTATTTTGACATGGCAGCTGAAACATATTGTTCAGAAACTGGAGGAAAAACTTGCAACCACTGAAAATTTTCTGCAGCACAAGGTGAATTGCTTCTTCAGACAACACATTAACCGCCTCTAAGTCGCAAAATGGGCATAACTTTTCCAACTTCACTATTAATGCAGAATCTGGAAGTCAAGAAACTTGCGAGCGAAAAGAGAGATGCATTGGCTGCACAATATGCTGGAGGCGACTATTAGAAGGATTCATGTAAACCAAAAGGACAATGATTTGCCTCCTGTCGAGTCTGTCATTGCTCCACTAGAGGCTGAGATCAAAATGCATAAGAATGAGGTATCGTATCCTAACTGAATTCAAGATAACAATGTGAAATCCTGTTGATATCTTATCTTGAAGCACTACTGGTGACACAATCCCCATGTTTGTTTATCAGATTGCAGTGCTGCAGGAGGACAAGAAGGCTTTAGAACGCCTCACTAAGTCAAAAGAATTAGCTCTGCTCGAGGCAGAGAAGATCTTGCGAAGCGCTTTAGAAAGAGCTTTGATTGTGGAGCAAGTGCAGAACCTGAACTACGAGCTAAAGAGACAGATTGAGATCTGTCAGGCATGATCTTATCATCCTAACAGACACAACCTAAAGGATCTCAATTTGAACAATTCGCAGCAATTCGAGTATCTGGTGATTCTTACGTAGTTTTGCTTCTAAATGTGCAGGAAGAGAACAAGATACTTGAGAAGACCAACCGCCAAAAGGTTTTAGAGGTCGAAAAGTTGAGCCAAACAATTCAAGAACTTGAGGAGGCTATTCTAGCTGGTGGTGCAGCAGCGAATTCTGTTCGTGATTATCGACGGCAGATTTCTGAACTGAATGTACATATGAAATCGTTGTAATCTAGATATCCACATTCTCATTACATTAGTTGAAGTCTAGCTGTTGAACCTATGTCCTACGTTTTCTTCCCTTAGGAAGAGAAGAGGACTCTTGAGAGGGAGCTAGCAAGAGCCAAAGTTTCTGCAAACCGAGTTGCGACTGTGGTGGCCAATGAGTGGAAAGATGACAATGAAAAAGTAATGCCCATTAAGCAATGGCTTGAAGAGAGAAGGATACTGCAGGTAATTAAGTTCCTCAGTGACAGAAAACTAGAGATTCAGTAATTGTGTCATTTTTGTGTCTTTTGAATACTTCTTTTCATTTGCTATGAAAATTCCTATTTGTTGCTTCCTCGTGAATATGGAACTTCTTTGTGAACTGAGGGAAAATTGACTTCTAATTGTGAGATCAGAGATCCACAGCTATTTGAGCAAAATTTGACTTTACCTTGTTTACTAAGTGAATAGAAATGCTGGGACATGAGGCTTTGCATTCTCTTTGATGGAATTAACATATTTGGCTGTGTAGGCGGAGACGCAAAGATTAAGGGACAAGCTTGCTGTATCAGAAAGAGCAGCCAAGGCAGAAGCACAAATGAAGGTGAAGTCTAAGCTATAGCCATTTTGTATGTAGTTTGTTTCTCCTTTCGTTTTCCTTGGAAACTAATGATGATATTCTACTATGTTGATCTCAGGAAAAATTTAAGCTGAGGCTAAAGACACTGGAAGAGGGGCTAAGGCACGGGTCAAATGTCTCGGTGAATGCAAACTTTCTTTGTACATCACCAAAGACTGAAAAATCAAACAAAATATTTAGTTTCCTAACGAGCAATGGTGGACTCAAAAAGAGATCATCATCGCAGCCAAGGGCTTCTATCATTAGAAGCTCTCCCCTTCGGCAACCAAATATGCAGGATGAAGTGGTGAATGTAGCCAGAGAATTCAATGGCATGAATAGTCTAAGAAAGAAATTTGCTTCTGAGGAATATTTACTGAAAAAAGGTATGTGGGTGTCTAGAAATAAGGTCCTTGATAGCACAGGTAAGGAAAATGCGGAAAAGAAGACATATTCAGACGAAAGCATCGACAAGTCTGCCAATGAAAAGAAAGCTGCATCGGGGGCAAATATGACAGACAGCAATGGTGACACTGAATTGGCAAGCAAAGGAAGTGCCAAGTTGGATAACGAAGACGTGGTCTCAGGCTTTCTATATGACAGACTTCAGAAGGAAGTCATCGGCTTAAGGAAGTTTTCTGAGGTTAAAGATAGCGTCTTGAATGCTAAGGAACAGGAAATTCAGGTAAAGTATGAGCAATCTCTCTCCCTCTCTCATACACCCGTGTGTCTGCACTTGTCCACGGATGCGAATAACTGAGGTTGTGAATTTCTTTTCAGATACTAATGAAGAAGGTGGACACATTGACAAAAGCCATTGAAGTGGAGTGTAAGAAAGTGAAGAGAGAAACAGCAAGCAGAGAAAAGGAAGCAGCGCAGATGAGAGTGGATGAGCTTAAGAACATCAAGAACCTGAAATCGACCAACAGGTAGAAGTAGAAATCCTTTTTCACTCGGCTATCGTGCTAGTAGTTTCTTGATTTACCCTGTCATTTTTCTTTTGTCCTCATTTCTTGCAGCTAATTAGGAGGAACTTAGATCATCTTACTTCAAATCCTTCGATGTCAATCTTCCACTTTTTCCCCCTATATTTAATATTTCTCTTCTCAAACGTTTGACAGGGCGATCAAGGCATGACGTGAAAAGCGAAGGAGTAGATGGAAATTGGAAACTCTGCTACACCAGCACCATCTCTTGATTTATTTTGTGTAAATATTGGTGGAAAGGAAAGAGCTTTACCATTGATTAACTAGTGCAATTTCAGTTCTGATTACTTTGGTTTGTAAAATTAGAACTGTAAATTCTAGGATTGAACTGGGAGTGTGCTTTTTTAGCTTGAGATTGACAAGAATGGTAGTTCTTGCTCATACTATATGAGAAAACCGTGTTTGCTGAACTGTCTATAGCGAGGCTACCCCATGAGGGATTGAACTCGATCATCTTCGAATATATACAAAGTCGAGTATTTGCTAAGCAATTCAACTTCAGCTACAAAGAAACAGAGATATATTACCAGGGTCTCTCTTTCGCATCATCTACACACTTTAACACAAAAAGTTTTAGATCTACGCATTGCCAGCTACACTGAAACGTCCTCGAGGCGACCCATAACTTCAACAGTTCTGGACTTCTGGTATAGTGGCTAAAGATGGTCGCCATTTCTGGCACTGTTCATTGAAGCAGAATCTTTTCAGTAACTGAACAGCAATTTCTTCAGGCGCCATCTTGTCCCCATCTCGCAAGATCGATGCAAGCTCTCGCTTGGTCACCATGATCTTTACGAAGTTGCTTTTGCACTCCTGATCAGATGGTTCAGTCAGCATTGAAGGGCTTTGTGGGTGCTCCACATCCGGCACCATGTAGTATACTCCTTCAGGTTCTAGCATGGCGTTTGGTAGAAATGACGACCGAGGCTGTCTTTCACCATTGCTGGGACTGGATGTTATCTTCTTTACGGGAGTTGACGCATCAAATTCCTCCTCTCCTCCATCAAAGAGAGCATGGACATTGTCGTGGGGTCGACAAAAGAAAAGATGAATGCAATTTCCCATGATTCATTGTACTCAAGAATTGGGATTCTTGAGTATGTATAAAGGCATGCTTTAAGTGATTCACGTTGCAAGTAGTTAAACGTGCAAACCATTACAGTATTATTTTATCAGTTCCTGTTTTCTATATAGCAGGGCACAATTATATTGATCTCTAAAAATAATGATACTCGAATAGTTTATCATTATACTTTCTGGGAAGACAATTGCAGGCAATCAGAAAGATATACCTACTGGGGAAGGATCGAATTGATGTCAAATACTAAATTACTAGGTATTTTTCTTTTTGGTTGGAAAATTACTAGGTATTTAAAAAGTCAATAGGACGCGAGATCGTCAACTGAATTTCCCCCTCGAGAACCTATACAACATGTCTCCATAGATCAACCATTGTCGGCATACGAAATGAGTTATATTACTGCAATCTCCTATTTCCTAAAGTTAATGAAAATTAAGTGATACAGTAGATATACATGCATATAACAAGATTACATCATGGTTGAAGATTAAAGTTTACCGGTATGTTGAGGTTCATTTCAATTAAGGAAATTAGATGAAGGATTCAGTTGATTTATCCGTCTTCTCTCTCATTTTAGGGGATAATGCTGTTTCTCATCTCAACCCTCAACTCAGAGAATATCAACAGATCTGACATTTCCCAGACGGGCTAAATCATTAAAACCGTCTTAAGTCAAATTAAACAAGCTGACTGACATCACTTCTTATGTTTTCTCAGCAGCGCCAATGCACATACCACAAAGGCATTAGTTCCAGAATCGTACAGCAATCATACTGCAGCACCGGGCTAAGCCATAAAAGAGAGACGCTGCTAATCCATGTCTATTGCACACCGCGACTCATACAAAGCTCATCCAGAGTAAGCAGAGAATATATCAGGAATGCCCAAAATACAGGAGAATTAGCTGCCTAAACAGAACATCAATTCCAAGAGATTCATTGACTCTCTGCATTCGAGTTTATCTATCAATTCCCGTCTCAGATTGTATGACAAAATTACCCCCTCGAAGACGAGTGTGAGGGAAGTCACAGGAAAGAGTACCTTTCAAGCTAAGTAGGATTGACTCTATAGTGGTTCTAATGTCCTTTTCAGCCCCTTATGCAAGCAAGATTATGAAGCTTCTAACTCAAGGGAGCTCCTGGATTCTAACCATGACTGTGCAGCAATCTTTGTTGTCAAGAACCAGCCAACCTTATCTGGTGCCTCATGGAATGGGGCATTCAGTTCCTTCAAATGTGACTCGAAAACACTCGCTAGCCCTTTATCCGAGTACTTGTGTTTCCCATGTCCGGTGTTGATTCCTAGCAATGGAGGAAGCTCCTCCCCAGATTGCAGTGCCTTGGACAGATCGTTAATCCAAACATGTAACGCAGTCAGAGCTGCCCCAAGGGACAAACTTTTCAAATGTAGAGACCACTGAGTTGCAGACCTGGACTGTATGTCTGTGTAAATCTCAAGTGTAAGCCCTAGGTCCAGTAGCTCACAGGCCTTCTCCAATAAATTGGCATTGACACATAGGTCGATTAAGCAATTGCAATAGGCCTTCTTTACATCAGCATTAATGGACTTAAAGAGTTCCAGTGCTTCCTCCTTAAAATTCAACTCACTCTCATGCTCTTTAATAAGTAGTTTAACCACATTTCCGAGCTTAGTATTAGCCTTCTCAATGCAGCAAACGAGCTTATCAAGATCCTCACTCGAGGTCTGCGTCATCACATTCAGGAGACACCCACAGAACCGGTCATCTGGAGTTATGGCCAACTCCAGGAGTCGATTGAATGTACTAACAACATCATCTGTGCGCTGGGCTTTTCCATAGCATTGTATAAGTGATGTCAAAACAAATAAGTTAGGCTCAAAACCTGCCTCCATCATTTGATCCAACATCCCCTCTGCCTCTGAGACCTTCCCACAACATGAATATATTGTAATCAGTGATGAAAACGTCCAACTGTCAGGCTGGCAAGTCCCGAAGTTCTTCATTTCCTCAAAAATCTCAACTGCCTCATCTATGTAACCAACATCAGCGCACATTGCTAGGAGAGTATTGTAAAGAATTATATTCAACTCCATTCCCTTCTCCTTCATCTCTCTATATATAGCTAGAGCATCTTCACTATACCGAGCTTTGCCATAGGCCCGTATAAGAGCTGCATAAGTGGCAAAACTCGGGGTAAACCCATTGTTAATCAACTCTTTGTATAAGATCTTGGCCTGCCAAGGCCTCTTAGCTCTGCCCATGGCATCCAACAGCGTGTTATATATAACCAAGTTTGGCTTTGCCCCAAGAGCCTTCATCTCTTCGTACACATTCAAGCACCCGTCAAAATTCTTTGTCTGCCCATATATCCTAATCAAAGTCGAGAATGTAACAACATCAACGCGCCACTTTTCAGTCCTAGCCCTGTCATAAAGGCTCAAAGCCATATTGACATTACCAGCCCGACCATATGCATCAATCATAGCCGAATACGTAACATCGTCAGGATCGCATCCGAACTGAGGCATCTTCTCAAACCATTCAACTGCCCTCGTCGGCAGAGAACACATCCTAGCGCAGCCAATAATAGTGGAAAAAGTCACATTATCAGGCTTTACCCCTCTCTCAAGCATTTCAGAGAACAGCTTCTCCGCTCCATCCAAATCCTTGCACTTCCTGAACACCTTCAACGTCACATTATACATTATCACCGCCCTCCTTGGTCTTATCCTCTGTTGGAAGTACTTCAACGCAAGCACCGCATTCTCCGCATTAGCCATGTTATTGAGAACAACCACAGCATCCTGTTCCAATATCTTATCGCCCAAACCCCTCAAGATCTCGAAAACATCATCTTCAGTCGAGCCACACGAGTTCAACGATTCGGCCATGTTCAAAACAAAAGCGTACCTCGCGTCATACGACTGTCGCCTGAGCTTTGAAGCGCGGGGGCTTTTGGGATTGACCCAGATGTAGCTTCTCGACGGAGAACCGATTTTCCCATCTGGGTGCTCAGAATCCGGTGATTCCGGTACTGGGTTCCGTGTTTCTTGGGAGACTGCGTCCTCCACCGGCACCTGGGTCGCCTGACAAGAGGATTTCGAGTGAAGCGAAAGGAAATCTGATTTGCGGGGGAAATTGAAGCTTCTGAGTCTGCTGTTCGCAGGGTAAGGGAGGGAACTGCAGGGATGATGGCGGTCTTGGAGGAAGTAGGACGGCGAAGAGCAGAGATGGTACGCCATCTTCGTCGGCGTTTGCTGCTCAGAGGAAGCGGAAGAGACCTTATCGAGTGGGAATAGTTTTGTACCATTTTTCGCTGGGGGCAAACCTGTCAATTGGATAGAAAATATCTTTTCGAAATAGGAAAATGATTTAAATGGTCCCCGAGCTTTGATAAAAATATATAATGTAGTTCTTAAATTTTTAATTTATTCAATATGATTCTTAAAATATAGCTTAATGTGCAATACCATACCGTACCTGAACTTTCAATATGATCAAAATTTTTATACATGTTTAATTTAGTCCTTAGACTATACGACATTGTAGTCCAAGGAATAACTTAAATATATATAAAAAGTCTAGGAACCATATTGAAAAAAATTAAAAGTTCAGAGACCACATTGAACAAATTAAAAGTTCATTTATTGCATTACATGTTGACTTAAAATTCAAAAAACTATTTGTGTCAATATCCATTTAAAAATTAGCCCTTATTTTATTTGAAATAACGCTGTTAACTAGCATAGAAGCACTCGTTAAGTAAAAAATTCATGATAATGACATTAATAGATCAAAATATTTTGCTCATTATTCAATATTGTGTCCGATATATTTTTTTTAATTTAACATAATCTCAAACTTTTAAAACTTGACCCGATATCGTCTTTTGTCAAATGGAAGAAAATATTACGTATAACAAGTGTGCCGTGTCAGTTATGTATAAGTTCACTTACGTGTGATACGTGTCCAAATGGGGCCGACTTTTCATTTTCTTCTCTCTCCTTCTTGCACTCTCTTCTTTTGCTCTTTTCTTTGGCTTTCTTTCTGCTTTGAGGCCATGGACGACAATGGCTGGCGGACGTGGATAGTAGCGTCACCGGCCAGCCATGGACAATAGTGTCACCGACCATACACTAGCCACACTCACAAGCGACACCGACACTCGTCCATGGCCGTCGTCATCGTCATCCAGCCGGATTTGGTCGACATTTGGAGACTGAAATGGGCGAGGCCAGATTTGGGCGAGCGACGTTGACGCTCTTCTATGGCCATCGTTGGCGTTGTTCGGCCAAATCTGGTAGGCTTGGTCGGCGTCGGCGACTCCACTGGTGGTGACGGTGGCGAGGCGCAAAGGTTGGGCTCAAAGGGAAAGGATGACGAGATGGGGTTTTTCGAGCAAGAAGCACCGGAGGGAAAACCAGGAGGCGGAGGTGGCTCGAGCTGGGGGGAGGTCGGTGTAGTTGGAATAGAGCTTTTTGGAAAATTTTTGAGACGTGCAGGTGGGACACCATTGTTGTCGCAAAGCAAGCTTCAGAGAGAGGGCAACCAAGGAGAGAGATTGAAAGAAAAAAAATTTGACAAGTGAGTTAATTATGGAGACATGACAAATAATGAGTGGACTTATACATGACTGACGTGGCACAACTATTATATGTAATATTTTATCTTCGTATGTTTTTTTTTTGATGACGTGGTGTGCCAAATAAGTATTTATTGGATGTAATTGAATAGGTGAAATGCCAATGCATTAAAAATGAGATTCTTTAGAAAAGCTCTTTTCTCCTTTTACCTTTTTTTTTCCCCTTCTCCGCCATTGTTTACCTTCTTCCCTAGTAGCTTTCTTACAGAGACATCACTCTAATCGCCATCGAAGCCAGCCGGCCGAGGCCAACTCGTTACATTGCGTGTAGCCACCATCAGAGCGTGTTAATGCCTATGCATTGCCATCATATCAGTATAAAAATATTTGTTGATCAACGGGCTCAATCTTTTAATTTTTGCAAGAGCATTTTTTCTTAAAGAGACTTCAAAACCTATTTAGAACCGGTTCAATCGAGAATTAGACTGATTGAACCATTTCCTAGGTAAAAGTAGGTTGCGGACTTGGAATCAGAAACCAAACTAATCCTGGGTCGATTCTAGGTTTGCGGCGGTCCGCCGCTGCCAAAGAGGAGTAGGACGCGAGGACGAAAGCCCCTTGAGTCAGGAACCTAACTTCACATAACCTTTGCTCTCGGATGGATATTGCTTTAGTCGAGCGCGAGTCACCAGTACATTATGTTCAATCCCATTTTGCGCGCCAGCATCGAACTGCCCGACTTGAAGCAGTTCTTTGGAAGGCCTGTCCCGATGCGAAGCCTCGCGCAGTCCTCGAGCCCGTCCTTGTCCGGGGAGTACACCGCTATGGTCCCTATGCCCTTCTATCATCAACAGCCGGTACACCCATTCCACCGATCGGGAGGACATGCGTGGAGGGAAGTGGCGTGTGATCCTGGTTGTAAGTCCAACGTCTACGAACTGATGCATTACCAAGAGTAACTCATAATGCCGAGGGAATGTATCTGCAGAAGCACGGCAAGAACTCGGGCACAGGTTCCTCGGGGAGGAGTCCGACGGCTGCCCATATCTCGTGGGATGTTGTGGGCTTCTTCATGGCAAATTGGGTTAATCTCTCAAAGATCCCAGCCTTCGAGGTGGATCTGGAGAGGGGGACTCAGACAGAGGCGAAGAGCTTGGGGAACGCGTTCAACTTCTTGAACTGTTATTCTTAACAGTCAGTTCAGTTATAACCTTATAAACTTTTTAACTTTGTGCTTCTAAACTGACCCAAGAAGTTATCTCAAATTGTAATTGACCCAAGAGGTTATAAACTTTATAACCTCATACTGGTTTTTGACAAATGATTGCAACTTGGCTTCTGACGTTTCTTCATATCGATTCTTTTTAATGTTAAATTTCGAATTCAAAAGCTAGTAATTGGTTTTGCTTTATCACTTCAGTGTTGACGTCGCAGTTGCATCAAGACCTCAACGTACTTATGCTAATACATTAAAGTTTGGATCGTGCATTGCACCTGGCGTGGTGATATCAATGACAATAATCATACCCATCAATAGATTAGTCTTACTTATGTTCTTCCTCGTTCCTATTTCAATAGACAACCTTATGGAAATAAGGGTGATATGCATCAACAATGACTAGAAGTTTTTGCAGAAGCTAGCGATTACATGCATGGCGGCAGCACCTAGAAGGGTCAATACAAATTGTTTGGAGGAATGAAGTAAGGATACATCTGCTTTATAACACATCCGTGGCGCAATTCTTCGCATTATATGACTGCAATCTTCACTTCGACGATCTTTAGATGAAGCGGTCGGGTTTTTTTATGTTCAACGGATGTCTTATGCAACTGTTAAAGTGCTGATCGTTTCAAAAGTGAGAGGGAATCTTGATCTCGAGCGGGACAATTTTGACTTGATCAAGTCTTTCATTATTGTCTTTCTTGTTGAGGGACGATAGAAGGAGGCAGGACCACAGCCAGATACTCATCTTTATTTGGAGATGTTCATCAAAAATTTGTGAAAATGTGAATGTAGCTTGTCAGAGAGTAGATCAAAATCTTAAATTTATAGGTGAAAGGAGATTACATGTATATAAAGAGTATATAAACCTCGAAAATAAGCATTTTGAGGCATTTTAACATGGCTTAACTTATGGGGTGAATCATAGGACGTGAATGACACTAAGCAATTTTACTTTGATTGATACACACTCAAGATGCATACATGACCAGACTGACTTTTCACAACGCTTCAACGGTCGATAAAACCTCAACTACATAAATGAGCGGTTGATATTTATTAGGGCATTGAAGGGAATATCATGCGAGATAAAAGATCCACGTCATGATTTGACAGATATCGTAAAAATCCCAACCCATGGAAATGAAAACCCCGTTTCAACTAATATCACCGAACTCTCTTTACATTTGCAGGCAGGATTTCTGGCAATGGGGATAGCCGGCATCACTGCAAACCGGTGGCCATCCATGACCACAACCATAAGGCGTCCTTGATGAACAGGCGTTTCCCTCATTGCATCGGCTGCTACACCCCAGGTAACTGGGTCTCCGGCATCCGCACTCGTGGGCCAGCCTCCCGCACCCGTCATGGCACATCGGTGGCCTCCCGTAGTGACAGTTGCATGGACAGAACCCATCGCAACCCCGATTATGACATGGGATACAAACATTCGCCCCGGCCATCACATACACCGGCGGGTAGGTTGGCACCGGTGGAGCAGGATTTGGTGGTTTAGTTGGAGGGGGTCTTCTCCTTTTCTTTCTTATCTTCTTTACCATTTTTCTTACCTCCTTTCTTTTTAGTGTCATCTTTCGGTTTCTGTTCAGGTAAAATATCGACGCCTTGAACGAAACATCTTCCCTTGCACAATATCTTCTGTCGGACATTCTCGGGACTGCCATCCACCACTGTGATTGTTACTGTGTTTTTTGCCACCTCGTAGTTTTGGTCTTGGACTTCTGTGTTCACAAAGTTTTAATAACTCCATACGTTACGAACACTTCATGTTATTCATAAAAAAATAGTAAGTAAAGATGTACTGCACAATAGAACTGATGCATATGCTTTTGAGGGAGAAGAGAGGAAAGGAAAAGAACTAAGAAATCATGAACACAGCAGACCTAGAAATCATTTTGAACACGACATATTGGATAACATTTTTTCGAATTTCTTCAAGAAGTTGAGGAAAATAGGACGGAATAATTTCTTTCGTCTTCTCACAATCACTGAAAATAACAAAGATCCTCAATAGAAGTTTCATCAATATGATTAGAGCAAACGATAAGTATGTTATGACTAAAAAATCAATAAGTATGCATTTTGAATAATTGATTATGGCAAAGGCTAGGGACTCACGAGGGATCCCACACAGAATTTTCTTGATCTTCTTGAAACATCGATGACACTGAAGATCCACTTTGATCGCCATCTTTGTCGGCTGTAGTATTGCAAGCAAGCATAACAAAGTTAGAGAGTCCTATCTAAAAGCTTAAGCTTATAGGTAGAAAGAGATCACATGTATATAAAGAGTATATAACTCTGTGGACAGGCAACATGCAATATTTTAGCACTCCCTCTCTCGTACAAATCGAATTAGGAATGGTACATGAGATTTAACAAACATGGGGCTGCACATGCGAAATAAATTGGGACTGAACTTGGTTCCGATACCATGTTACAATGTCAAACCCAAAAACTTAAGCTTATAAGTGGAGGAAGATCATGTGCATATAAAGATCATAACAAGTGAAACTCATAACGAAATTAGTTAAACACATAACAAGTCATGATCATAAGCTAGTGATAAGAGTGAGGCTCGCAGCCGGCGACATTCCACATAATTGCATTAGCTATAATAGAAGATCATGAAGGTCTCTCTCTCGTCCTCTCGACACTTAGAGGAATGACTGATGAAGAGAAATGCATAATATGTTCTTCCAAGCAAAGCAGAGAGAATTGAATAGAAGAGAGTAAGAAGATCAATGAAGTAGAGAGGCAAAGCTAAAGTGAAGGCGGATTTTGCACCTTCCCTGCCATATTTCTTGAGCTGACAAGACGGATTGCTGTCTGAACAAGTTCACCTCTTCTAAATAGTGGAACGTGAAGGTAGGTACGGTAGTTAACTAGAGAATAAAAACAAAGAACTTGAAGGTTCGTAGTCTTATGTTCTGTTGAATATTAGACAAAGCAAACGTTGAATTCATGATCCACAGTATATTATCACCTACATTGTCGGTGGCAAAGATGGGTTAGAAACAAATTTTTGCACTTTTTCTGCCTTCCACAATAAAAAAGACTAGAAAATGACATCGCAAGTGCCATATTCGTAGGATATTCATTTGAGTGCTATAACTTTTTTCCGTTCACTTTGATTGTCATATAAATGTTTTAGTTGATCACTCGAGTGCCATGACTTTTTAAATTGTTTATCACAAGTGCTATGTCATGTCAGATTTCCAATACTTTGGTGAATATTTTTTAAAAGTTACGGCACTCAAGTGATTAAAAAAAAATTATGCAACTCAAGTGAACGTCGTGTGAAAGGTATATTACCTGTGGTGTCCTTATCCCATCAAAAGACTCATGATAAAATAATATAGCGGAGATTACAATCACACTCGAGTCTCTCAAATACTCTTAGTGTTTCCTAACGCTTAATTATAGCCAATAACTTACATAGTGTTTAGCCCTCACAATTTTTTGGGAAATAATCTCTTAATCTTGCAAAAAAAATTCATCAATTTTACCCCAAAATTTGTTGCCTTTAAACACATACTAGTTCTATCATTAATACAATTCACGTTCAGCCCTTAAACTCATGGAAATTCTCCAAGAATTCCAATGAAAGCCACCGAGCCGGAGATCTATTCTGCACATCAACGGCATAAATACAAAGACCACCCCTTGGAGAGTATTTTATTAAACTTCAGAAAAGAATGTTTGATGAGTCATCTCCAACGTGAATTAGGAAATTGTGTTTTCAAACTGACTTCACATGTTTTAACACAGGTCCAAGTTAGATTTTCCTTTTTCCTTTTTTGACCGTGACGTAAACACACTTCCATTCAGGTTGGATATTGTTCACGAGTTCAAACTCGAGATGTAAGTTTAACAGATCTCCACCTCTTGAGCCAAATAACAATTGCTTCGCTGGAACTTGAAATCATCACTTCTACTCTTGCACAGCCCCTTATGGGCTCAACAAATCTTCTCAAACTTAGTAGCTATAAAATTCATTGGCACTATAGGCTCTACCTCATTATACGAAACATTTGTGCTGATTATTACGCTAGCACTTGATATGTCGGCAGTTTCTGGTTGCAACTCCATATAATGCTAAATACTATCCATATTCGTATAAATGTTGCCATAACCACTCTTATCCAAATGTATCTGAGGCTCGCCTAATATAATTGTTTGTTGAAAAAGTGAATTTAATTTCGAACACCACAATGAATAGTTCCGCTCACCTTGTGCATAGCCTAGGAATATGCACCTTGTTGCTCTCCCATCAAACTTACCATAATATGGGCAATAAATACTCTAAAAACAAAAATGTCACCAAAGTTATGTGACCACACTTCCTTCGGAGTTGAACATTCAACCACAATCATTAGGATCTATTCACCAGGTAGCTCATGGTACTAAGAGCATCCGTCAGGAATTTCCTAACTAGATCAACATGATAGCAATTTATGGACCGTCTTTAATAATGTTTTACTTATCACAATTCATTGATACTAGTGTGGTGTCTTACTATGCCTTCTTCCTTGTAGAATTTGTTAAACAACTAAGAGTAGAACTCCATACTATTGTCGGTAAGCACATGCTTGATCTTCATTTTAATCAAAGCACTCAATTGTCTAATTCTAATAACAACATCAAACTTGTAACTCAGCACAAGCACCCATATGCCCTTTGAGTAGTCGTCCACAAGTGTTAGCATTAATTAGGCACTCTTTATTGAACAAAACCACGACAGCCTGTGAACATTCAAATGAACCAACTTTGTAATCTTCATGATTTCAATAACAATCACACTGAACTCCACTTTCCCCCGTTTGACAGCACCTACATAAATTCAATTTCTTAGCCACATCACCACACAGAAAATTTCTTTAAGTTAGACCCTTCAGGCTTCTCTCACCATTGTACCCCAAACGTTGGTTCCATATGTTAGGCTCTCAAATGGATGCATTCAAGTCTTCATGGCGAAATCTGTCATTGTCTCTCCTTGAAGCTCATATAGGCTATTGTGGTTGATTCTTCTCATTATCACTAAGGCACCTCAGTTGACCTTTAGAACTCCACCTTCTGAAATATACCAACACTCAGTTGCGATAAATGAGGTTCTTATTCAACTTGGAACATGCCTCATTCCAGTCATTATCCTCATGATATCATCTTGCATTATGATTTTGACATCTCCGACAACCACACATCATACTCTTAGTTGTTTCTCAACTGCACTTTATCAATATCAATATAATAGTAAGTAATAAACCAATTCCTGTTTAGCATACTATGACATGAACAGATAGAGTCCACGACCTATCTGTCAAATGGCAAATCTTCAATGACAGATAAGACATAATCAATATCTTTCGAATTACTATTAGCTATTGCAATAATAACATTAGTAGACTCGATTCTAAGTTCCTTACCTTTATTGTTCTTTAGGTTAAGATAATCCTTCTAAGATGTGCCCTCTTGATGCAGTTCCAATATACAACACCGCATGGCCTACACTAACTATGTCTGTTTAGATTCACACTAATCCCACTAACAAGAGTAATAGTTCTACCTTTGCCTTCACCTACTAAACCAGGAGGCACAGGTTCATCAAATTCTCTTCTACTGATGTCCTCACTCTTAATCAAAATGTACGATCTCATTAAACGTCAAGCTTCTTGACCCAATGATATTACTAACAATAGTAACAATAGTATTGCAATTTTTAGCTATTAAGAATAATATAATCAAAGCACACAACTCATCGTCAAATTTAATCTCAAATGAACTTAATTGACTAACGACAACATTAAATCCATTGATATGCTTAGCAACCAACGCACCTTCACTTTTCTTTATGTGAAAACATGTGTATCAAGTAATTAAACTTTATTGATGGTAGAGGGTTACCCGTACTTGTTCGACAAAGCATTCATCGGTCTCATAGCGGTCTTCTTATTTCACGATGTTGTCAATCATATTCTTTATTTTAGATGTGATAGAATAATAACGCTAATCAAGACACATGATTAGACATTAAATTGGAACTTAGAGACTGCAATCATAGTGGATTTCATGTTTGAGAAAGTTATCAAAAGGAATCATCACCACCAAACTATGATCATTAATTTAATTTCAAATAATTCCTTCCGTGATACAAGTGGCCTCCATGGATTTGTATCATTCTGCGGGGTTGTAAACAAATAGCACTAATCCGAAAAGTAGGTCGGCCCCAAAGGAGTACAATGGTTCTGAGTCATCCGATTAGATTATACATGAAAAGTCGGCCTTCCCTATGATTTTTGCTTGGTTTATTCGAAGAAGAAATTAAAGTTGGTTCCGACCACCGATTCCACATATTCTGGGTTTTGTTTATTTGAAGAAGGAATCAAAATTAGTTCCAACCACCTATTCCGATCATCTCATCTCCATTTAAAAGTTATTTTTACAAGTGTGGCCAATTTCATGGGCTCGACTCTAACGTGTGGTTAGGCAAAGATTGCTCCTCTAATATACAAATACACACCACGACAAGCTTTTACTTTGATTAGCCTTTAAGAATCAAGGGTGCGGGGTGCTGTGCTCCTTTTCATTTGCTCCCGTTAAGGACCACAAAGGCATGAGAAGAAGGTGGATGAGATAAAGCGAAGCACTCGAAGAACAATGATTGAAGATTGCTGCATATTTTTTTACGAAGACAGCAGCATACCGCTACATTCTTTTTTGCAGAATTGGCCGATGCATCGAGCTGTACTAAATAGCCATTGTACGTAATCCGAAAAGTCGACTACGACAAAAGCGTAGTTATTCCCCCCTCCCTAAAAAGACCTTCCCTTTTTTTTTTTAAAAGGAAATAGAGCAAACACCACCCATCACTGTAGGACATTTGCTTTTATCCTGGACCGATAAGAATGGCTTTCCAAGCGAACCAGAATTTGATTAAACTTTGGAGTTGATCAAACTCTAACTTCATGAAGGACTGCAACACACCTTGTCCCTTGGAGTACTTCGCCGAAAAGTCCTCGGAGTCCAATAAGATGGTGTAAACAATAGTTACGGCGTTTTACTAAAACACACAAAAAGGGGGTATGGGTAGAAAATCTACAAACGTCGTTGGCCTTTCTTTTCTTTTCTGACTACTCTATTCACTTCACTAAGTATAAAGAATGCCCGTGAAGCTTTCGCAAAAAATTATTTCTATAGGACCAGAACAACATGATCTTCCTAGCCATTCATGAAAGGTGTTTAAGTTGTAAAATTTTCGTGATTGAGGATGGTTTTCACTTTGGAAGATCCCTTAATGAGTTCCCAAGGAAAATGAGATTTTATTTCTCACATCAAACTATGCAAACTGGTTGGATGATAAAAGGGCAGAATGTAAAAATTCTGACCAATCAAAAGAACAAATATAGAGAGAACAGTGTGGAATTTATCGATTTAAGCATTCTCTTTGACGAGAAGAATTCCAAGATAGCATCTTCAATGTCATGTCCTATAATGGGCCAAGCTTTTTTGTAGAATAAGCCGTTATACCCATCTGGACAGGGAGCTTTGTAATTGTTGAAACCCTCGACGACTCCGCGAATATTTGCTCTTTGAATAAATGATGTATTGACTATAGCACTAACATCTTCATGAAATAAAGATGGGAGCCTATCATACGGGATGCGACTATGACCGGAGTTTCGAAGTAAGTGCGGTAATAGGAAATTACCATATCCTTGAGAGCCCTCTCATCAGTGATAATGGAGTCATCATCGAGTGAAAGCTGATTAATCATGTTTTGAGCACTTCTACGCATCATGGAGGCGAAGAAAATCTTCTTGTTGTTATCATCCTCTTTAAGCCATAAATTTCTAGATTTCTATTTGAGAATGACTTCTTCATGTTTGCTAAGAGCAAGGAGCTCTTCTAGTTGTGCCTTTTCTTTGTTCCAAATGTTAGGGTTGAAGGGGTCCAAAACGAGCTCTCATTGAATCCGCTGTAGGGTTTCCCAGCCTCCTTGACCTTCAAATGCAAGTCACCAAATTGAGATTTGTTAAGGAGCTTTAGTTGATGCTTCAAAGCTTTGAGTTTCTTCACCACTGTAAACATTTTGGATCCTCTAATTTCCTATTGCTGACAAGTGTTTACCATGTGCAAAAAGCCAGGGCGTTTGGTCCAGAAGTTGAAGAATTTGAACGAGGGTTTTTTCCTTCAAGGAGTTGGGTCGAGATGCACTAAGCATAGGAGGTGATCATAAACACTTGGAAGCAAAATTCAACCGAATAGTGATTATACCTGTTCAGTCAATCCGCATTGATCATGACTATCAATTCTACTTGATTTTAGATTACCATCCACCCTTTTGTTAGTCCAAGTAAAGAAAGGGCCTATGGAAGGAGGTTCAATCAGTGCAAGTCCATCAATCATAGTGTTCAACTCCTCCATACCAAAAGTCCATTGAGCGGTGGAGCCAATCCTTTCATTAATATCCCTCGTTTCATTAAAATCCTCCATTAGTAACCAAGGTAGATTTCTAGAAGTAGCAATAGAAAAGGTTACTATGTCACGCCACAAAACCCTGCATTTAGTTTCATTATTACTTCCATATATAGCAGAGAGTAGAAAAGGGTCATCACTAGGCTTTTCAATGAGACAATGCATGACTTGTGCTGAGACTTCCTTCACTGTTAGGCTAAGAATGGATGACTACCACAATATCTCGATTCTACCCAGGTTACTACTCATATAGTTGTGAGTGTACTTCCAACCTTGAAATCTACTGTTGATGACAATATCAGCATTACCCTCCTTTATTTTATGCTCAATCAAAATAAGAATATGAGGATCTTGGGACAGAGCAAACTCCACAAGCTCCTTTTGTTTGGAGCTACAATTCAGGCCCCTTACATTCCAAGATATGATGTTCATTGATCAGGGGGTTCTACTAACCCATCCCCATCAAACCTAGGTAAATCAACACAGCAGCTAGAATTACTTGAGGGGTCATCTACTTCCAATAGTGCGAATCTATTCCCAGAGGTCATTGAGTTGTGAGAATCTCTATTTCCGCTGTGTGACCCTTTTTTCTTGCTATCAACTAGTTTGAACTCTGAAGAAGGTGAAATAGGGTGGGCAACAACGGGAACAATCAGTTGAGCGTCTGCGGCATTAGGAATTGGCAGCATAGTGGAAGCTATTTCCGAAGGAACAATTGTATGAGAATCTCCATTTTCGATGGTATTTTGTGCAGTGCCTGTTGGTGATTCCGGCCTCATTTTAGAAGAAGGGGCACGGGTTTTTTTTTTTACTTTAGGCACCCAGACTTCTTTACTAACTGCGGTACAATCCTTGTGACCAAAGCAATTGCAATGTTTGCAATTTGGTGGAAACCAACTGTAGTCAACAATCACCTCAAAGACCTCATCATTCCCCATGTCAAAATCGAATTTATTTGGAAATGAGCTTTTAAAGTCCATAAGGATGCATACCCTAGCATATGATAGCCGCCGTTTCAAATCCATGTTGCCCTAAGGAATACATAACCATTTCATGCGGCAACGTTATATATAAAATCATATCAAAGCTACTTGCAAAAAGAATAACTTGTATTCTCCCCTTGATTGTTGGCCTCAACCAAACTGTTTTCATCAAGGGAAAACAGATTTAAGAGAATATTCTATTATGCCAGGACGTTTTGCATGACTACTATAAAGGCAATAAAGGTAAATGGGTGGCAATCAAAATCGATCTCGTGAAGGCTTATGATATGGTAAAATGGGATGCTATTCTTGGGGTTCTGAAAGCTGTTGATACCCTTCAATATTGGATTGATATGATAAATCAATGCATTACTACCCTAAGGTTCTCACTTAACTTCAATGGTGAACAAATTGGGTATTTTGCCAGCACTAATGGGCTATAACAAGGCGACCCCCTCTCTCCCTAACTCCCTTTTCTAGTTATGGAAATCCTTAATAGAATTATCATGGGAAAAATTGCTACTTCATCTTTTAAGTTCCATTGGCGTTGCAAATCGCAAAGGATTACTCATTTATGCTTTGCTGATGACCTGTTCTTATTTGCCCATGGGGATGTGAACTTCGTCCTTTGCCTTGTTGACGCACTTGGTGATTTTGCAGCTCTTATAGGACTTAGGTTTAACCTAGACAAATACCATATCTTTTTCTCTAGGTTGTTTGAAGATGAAAAGCTCCTTATATTGGATCACACGCGTTTCTCCACGGGCGCCCTACCCATGAGATACCTTGGTGTCCCACTTGTTACGCTAAGGCTCACACATGAGGATTGCAAGGGTCTAATGGAAAAGATATTCCAAAAAATAGATAGGTGGGGAATGTATCATATCAGCTACGCAGGAAGACTTCAATTGGCCAAATCGATACTTTTTTTCCATTTGCACTTATTGGATGCAAATGTTTCTCCTCCCAAAGCAAATTATATATGAGATTGAAAAGAAGATTAGGTAGTTCTTATGGGCAGGAAATGCTGAAACTCACAGATTCTATAAAGTTGCATGGAAAGTAATATGCTTACCAAAAAAAGGAGGGAGGACTAAGCCTACTCGATCTGAAACTCTTGAATAAAGTATTGTTGGGTCGCATGCTTTGGAGCCTCATCAATAATCTATCCTCATCCCTACGAAGTACTTGGGTTCATCACATTAAATGTATAGGTACTCCTATTATGTAACTCGACATAAAGGGCAGTATGGCTTGGAGTTGGCGATGTATTTTCAAGCTAAGACCTGTTCTAACATCTATTATCTCTAGTCAAACATACTGTTGCAAAGAGACATACAAGGAATTTAGATAGGAGGGATCGATCGTGGAATGGTATCAATTAATTTTGACCATTGGTATTAGTAAGCATAATTTTATTGGCTGGCTTGTTTGTAGAGATAGGCTGCCGACAGTAGTAGCCATAAAACGATGGTTATCTTCGGTTGATACCAAGTGTAATTTTTGTATGAATGGTATAGAAGACAGAAACCACTTATTCCTTGAGTGCACTTGGACAAGCAGTGTATGGCGTAGTATTCTTGCACAAAATGGAACTTGGCATTCTGCCGGAGGTTGGAATTTAGAGCTTCAATGGATGATCAGGGCCACCAAAGGCAAAAAATTTGAGGCGAGACTCCTCAAGCTGTCATTCTTAGTGACTATCTACTGCATATGGTTGGAACGCAATTGCATACAGTTTCAAAACAAGTCGATTGGGGCTCATCTTCTATTGGCTAGGATACGAAAGATTGTGAGAGGTAGGGCGTCACTCTACCAATAGTGTAGGTCTTCCCAAGCAAATGTTTTATTAGCTACTATATGGAGGTTTCCTTCCTCCATCTTCTCGCATAATTAGTCTACTTGACAAGCTAAGGGTTTCTCCTAAGCTTTTGTACTTTATCTGATTAATGATATTTACATATTTATACCAAAAAAAAAAGAACAAATATATACAATGTCGTGACCTAAAATTTCTCAAGCTAATGGATTATTGAGACTAAGCCTAACTCGGGCCCTCCCAAGCCCTACCAATTCGCAACTTAGGGTTTAAGTTTTTAACATGTAAAAGTTTTCATGTTTGGAGTCACCACTAATCTATTTGTGGTAGGTTGATTAGAAACCTAAATAAAACATAGTGATATATGTTTTATTCTTACGAACCAGAGATTCTAAGCTCGGGGACTTGATTACGCTAGATCTAATCTAATGCCCTTTTGGTACCTTTTCTTTTCAAAAAATATTTATGCAGGCAGTTTGAATCCATTTTATTACCTAATCACTAACATGTAAGATGTTTCATGCGGGTGCCCAAACAACCAATTTAACACCCAAAGATAATCCTAATATGATTTCTAATTAGCAAAGCAAGTACTGAAGATGTTCATTAGGGTTTGCACTTTATTAAAGTGCAAACTAACCTATATGCAATGACGTGTAAAAAATGACATGCGATTAATGAAACCTAGCATGTGAACTATATATCATGCGACGATGTGATCTAAACGGACAAATGATTTATTTTTGGTATTTTTCCAATGAAATTCGGAATTAAAAATACTCAAATCAACATGCAATCTATCCTAGAGAAAATGATTTGATCTATCCTAAAGTGATTCTTTTTTTGGGATTTTTTATTAAAATTCGAAATTATTAAATATCCTAAATAATCCACTAAGATTAAAACAATCTCTAATTTAAACTAGGAAATATGCTACCTTAAATCCCAATTTAAATCAAATAATTATCTTATTCTTTTGGATATATTTAAGATTCCCTAAGCATGTAAAATTTCTAATTTAAATCTAACTAACAAATTTTTGGATTTTCTTTATTTAAAAGGAAAACAATCAAACGAAAATAACAATCACATTCAAACAATCCACACAATCCGCAAGATTCTTTAAATTCAGATAAGGCAAAGAAATCAAACTAACGGTCATATCTATAGGGTTATAGATATTGACAGAAAGTTGATTGTTTAAATTTGAAAAGCAAATAAAATCTATTATCGTATCCAAGTGATTATGGATAAGATAACGATTTTCCGTATTGCCACGTATCGTACCTTAAGGATAAGGTCGGATAGTCATCCAGATAACGTTGCCAAATTAGGAATGAATCCTTGTTGAATATATGTCTCGAGTTTAAGCCCGAAACGGAAATCTAAATATTTCGAATTGGATATTTTGCGGATCTCCGAAATTGAGCAAAAAGGAAAATAGAATGAATATTTTATTGTTTCCTAATTTTAGTGGAAGTCACGGTCTGCCAAAAAAAAGAAGAAATAGGAAAGTCCAAACTTGGACTTGTTGACCGCATGGTTTCCCTTTCCAAGTTGGAGTCGGCCACTATACGTTTACTTATTGGGCATACATATTTATTCTTGAACTTGGCCGCAAGAAGAATAAGTCTTGAAGAGCTATTATTGATAAAGAAGTCTTGAAGCGCCGCGGTTGACGTGAAGACATTCGTGAGTGCTTGGCGGTGGGTGTTTCCGTGGATTCTTGTTCGTGAATTATATCCAAGAAGAATTAGTGTTCAAGCGTAAATCTTATGATAAGATTTGTGTACAATTCTTTTGCGAGATTGAGAGATTATTTCGTGAGGAATTGTAGAGCTAAACATTGCGTGAGTTATTGGGTGTAATTGGGGCTTGGGAAATACTGAGAGTGTTTGAGTGACTCGAGTGTGGTTGTAATCTCCGTTGTATCGCTTGATCTATATTGGAATTCCGTGCTGCTCTCACCGTGGATGTAGGTCACTACGACCGAACCACGTAAATCTGGTGTTCGATTTATTTTCTTATTCTGTCAATTTTATTGTTCGATCGGTTGGCTTCCGCAATAATCCTAATATTGGGTATTTTCGAATATTGCGGATATAGCACACATCATCCTAAGATATCTAGCAATCCACGCAATATTCACGGAATATTCAAAATATCTGAACTAGGAATTTAGGAATTTAAATATTTTTAAAATATACCGGATAGAGATTTTCACCTGATTTGTGGATTACTTTCCAAATTTGAATCACGCGGATCGGGATTGTGGATCGGATGACCGGAAGCAAACGGACCAGCGATGACGGCGTCGCTCACGGTGGTGACCGTAATGTGCTTTACAATGGCGTGGTTCGCGATCAAGGACTGACTCGCGGGCGGTGGCTGGATGATCAGCAAGGTGACCACAAAAGGGTGCAGGGACTTGATGAAATCGCTTGGGAGTGCTGTGGCTTCAGACTTGCTGGTGTTCGCAGGACTAGTTGGACGTGTCATGGACGACCAGCAACGATGGCAGGAGGAAACCTGGAACGGAGGGACTGATTCCTGTGCGACGTCGGAGCTGTTCTTCGCATTGATCTCTCAGTTTTTCTTTCCTTTTCCTTTTCACTGAACAACGAGTAGTGGAAAGACGCAATCAACAGGTGGCGTCTCTGTCACTTCTGCAGAGGGGGAGATATTTTTATGGTTTGTGCACCACCTATTGTGGCAGTGAAGGACCTTGCTTTTGTCGAACTTGTCTGCAAGTGGATGTTTGACAATTTGGTCAAACTGCACTCGCCAGTATGAATACAAGCATCGCCACTTCATCCATCTTCGATCTCCGAGGGTGCTACCATATTCCTCTCTCGGCTTTCGCTCACGATTTCTCTCTTGAAGCCGTCTCTCTTTCTCTCTCACTTTGTTCTTACTCTTGCTCTCATGTTTCACTCTTGCAGTCAAGAATTCTCGTCTGAAAATTATGAAAAGCCCCCCTGATTATGACGCATAACGACATATTTATATCACAACCCTAGGTTAATTAACTGGGTTTCCTAGTCCTAATGGGCTTAGACTTAGGCTTTATCATTTAATGTTATTTTAATTCCAAATGGGCTAAATTAATTCGGGCTGATCTAAGCTCAAATTAAAACAACCAAAGCCTTTTAGACTTGTGAATTTTGGCCCCCAATCCCTTGAGTGAGCCGAGTGCTCGAGCTCGGTTTACGCGATGAATTTTCAGCTTTCTCGCCACCGCCGGTTCAATGCGGAATGCAGCTAACCTATATGAACTTAAACTATATACTATGCAATTTTAATATTTTTGTTTAGGGGTTAAAATTTAATCCCTAATTTTCTATGCAAATTATTATTAAATGGTCGGTCGAAATTTAGGTGTCAATATACAGACACACACACTGACATAAATGGAATCACAAATGGAGTTCTCATTCTATCATCTCGGGGGATTAAGCCTCTCTAATTTCGAGATAGACAAAACAAATATTTAGAAACAACTACTTTAGATGTGTATATTTTGGAATGACATTCTTAATTCAATTGAAAGGATGATTCTATTAGAGTATTTAAATGTTAAACCATGCATTTTTCTAACACCGTAAACTTTTAGAGCAGTTAATAGTAATCATATGATAGGAGATCCTGACTTCAGATTTTTCCAAATGCCTATTTACCCATCAAATAATATATTTTCACGTTTTAGTCTCAAGTTAAAGTCCAACTTATGCATGAAGGGGAGTGTAAGACCCTTGGTTGCCCAAACTTGCGATCGTGTTTTAGATTTTTCTTTTCTCTTGTCTTCATGGCCCGAGCCCAAGTGATGAGGCAAGAGATTAGGCCCGGCCTAGCTATCTCCTACAGCCCTGTGCCTATACAGGTTTTTGATGAATGATTGCAACCTGGTTTCCAAAGTTTCTTTATATTGGTCTTTTCTTAATGTTAGATTTTGATTTCAAAACCTAGTCTGTGGTTTTTGCTTTATCATTTCGGTGTCGATGTCGCAGTTGCATAAAAAACTCGACATACTTCCGCTCATACACTAAATTTCAGATCTACGTTGCACGTGGCTAGGTGATATTGACGAAAACAATCCTACCATTAGTATAATAGTCTTAAATCTTTGATAGATCTAGGTCGGTTTTCCTCGTTCCAATTTCAGCAGACAAACTTATGGAAATGAGGGTGATACGCATTAACAATGACTAGAGAAATATCTTGCAGAAAGTAGCAAAAACATGCGTCGGGTCAGCATACTTGGAGGGTCAATAAAGATTGCTTTGTAAGCAATCTCGCGGGGCAATTTTCCGATTGCCTCCCTTGAGCGGGACACTTTTGGTCTTTGTTTTTCCAACAAATCCAAAGGCTCATCGCTAAAGGTTTGCGGTTGATGGCCTCGTGACAAGGTAGTTAAAGGAGTGGCACATGCACTGTGAGGCCTTATCGAGGGTTTCGTTATTGTTTACTGGTGGAGGGACAGTGGGAAGAGGAAGGACCACAACCCTATGTTCATCTTTATTTAGGGATGTTTCATAAAATATGTGAAAATGCAAATGTAGATGAAATTTTTTATGAGAGGGGTGAATCGTGAAGTGTGAAGGACACTCAACAATTTTGCTTAGTGCTTTGATGGATACACACACTCTGGGCTTTCAGAGCATACAAGAGCAGACTGGCTTTTCACAAATCAAATCCATTCTATGCTTCTCGAACAAACCATTGAACAATATGAAATTAAGTCTCTCTCTCTCTCTCTCTCTCTCTCTCTCTCTCTCTCTCTCTCTCTCTCTCTCTCTCTCTCTCTATATATATATATATATATATATATAGCATTATGATATCCCTTATAATCTTTCTACTATTCTCAATAGGAGAAATAAAATTGTTTCTCGACCTATTTCCATAAACGATCTTAATCAAGAGAACAACCACTAGAAGCAAGAGATTCAGAATCTCAAGCTTATCCAAATTGAGATGCAAAAGGAAATTCTAGAGATAAAATCCAATTTTATGAAAGGAAAAGAAAAGATGACCAGCACCCCAATCATATTGAGGTAAGTTTGAATCCTTCACCCATAAAGTCAATGGGAAAAAGAATTTCCAACGAGGTGGTCATTCAGCCTATAAAGGCAATCTCTCCAAAATCAAGATTCTTTTCTAAAACAATATTTCAAAATATATGTACTGTTGAAAATGGGTTCTATCATGAAGATCGCAATATATTCGCAAAAATATATATTTTCTGATAAATTTATATATATTTGTTTTTTGAACTCTAGAACTCATCCTATACATTGAAGCCAATCATGTTATAGAGGATGGCTGGCATCCATGTCAGCAATTTTTGGCCAACTACATTAATAAATTGTCAAAATGTTTAGGACTAAATTGACTAAATTTGAAGGTTTATGACTGAATTGGCATCCGTACAATATATGTAGGACTTTTTTTTGATAATTATCCCTATCATTATACGTCTAGGTCTCTCCTTTCTATGCATGTCTAATGAATGGTTCTTATGTGTTGACACCTAGGTCGGTCGCAACATTATGTATTACGAGTATCAATCAACAAAAACATTAAAGGCCACAATAGGTGATAGGTAATACACAAGTGTAATGAGTTAAGACCTTTGGTAGTGTTTATACAAAAAAATGACCAACTTTTGATTATTACTGACAAGTGATAAATTTAGTCAATAAGAGCAGAGTTTGGTCATTTATAAATAGAATTACCGATAACTTAAAGGGAATTGACAATTTGCTAGTGAAGTCAACAACAACACAACGTGAGACTATTGATGAGAGTCTTGAAGTTTGTCGACAAAGTTATCGATATCGACGGCAAGCAATCGACACGAAGATAATCGTTGATTGGTTTGGTCATATCTATTTGCGAAGTAACTTCATAACCACTAAAAGGGAGTTATTTTTTCTTTCAATTTAGTAATTGCCATGTGTAAAGGTTATCAATACCCCAAGTGTACTGTAACAGTTTGAATTTTCGATCATTTTTTCGGGATTTAGGAAATGAATATTGACAAATGCATTATAGTAAGATCTCACCTAGAACAGCGCATTCTCGGGATGCTAACCGTAGGGGTAAGGCCATTACGGGATTGAGTTCGCATGACCAAAGAACTTGGCTTGGGTTCGACCTTTGACCATAAGAATTGACGAGGGAATATTTTGGGCCAACAGAGACCGATCTAATAAATTAATCGTGTCCGAAGGGAACTAGCGACAGACCTTCGCAATTATATAACAACTGAGGTCATCCCAGGTAGAGTAAACTTAAACGTGATTTGACTTGGTGTCGATCACGGGTCGAAAGCGCGTAATTCTAATGAGCCACCCGTTAGCCAGAGATAAGCTAAAGTCGCGATTGTTCAATTTTAGTCATTTCTTAAAATTCGGGATCGAGAATCGAGAATTTTGAAGGTGAAAATTTTGAGCGACCGATGACGTTTTTGGCTTGGCCAACCTTGGGGCCACCCATTTCTGCAAAAAAATGGATTTCGGTTCGGGACCGGAAAAAATTACGATTTTGCCCATCTGGTCACCGATGTCGATTTTAAGGTCGTATGAGATTATTTTTCGAGGTCGATATTGTTTTAGGGTGGCCACGTACATTTAAAGTTGTTTCGATAAAAAATTGGAATTTTGGCTCGGAAGTGAAAATGATATTATTTTATTCCTCAGGACTTTGCAGTCGATTTTCAAGGGCTTAAGAGGCTATTTTCGCAATTTCGACGCCATATTATGTTGGCCACGCACATTTGGGGTTGATATAGCCAAAAATTAGAATTTTACTCCGGGACTGGAAAAATGACCATTTTGCCCCTGAGCTATTTTTGGGTTTCGAATTTTGGAAAATTTTTGGGATTATTAAAATGGATTTTCAGCTCAATTATTGGACCTTGGACACTTTTGCCCCTCAATTATTGGATTTGGACAAACAAGGATCGTTAGATTATGAGTATTTTTGGTATTAGCTTCAGATCGCGACAAGTGTCCCACCTAGCCCCAATATTTGACCGGTTTTGACCCCCACTCTCTCTCTCCTTCCCCTTATTCAGCCAACTTCCCCGAACTCTCTCTCTCTCTCTCTTTCCCCCCCAACCAATCGGTTCTCTCTCTCTCCCTTCCTCGTGCGTGAGCCCCAGCCAGGCCGACCACCAGCTCGCCGCCACCGGTCGCCGCCCAGCCCAGTCGCCGGCCGCCGCTCCTTCTTTTTCTCGGCGAGCATCACCACCGTCCGCCTCTCCCGTTTCTCTCCCGTTCACTGTTCCGATTGGCATGGCCATCACCGAGCCACCCCTGGCCGTCCTCCCCTGCCCTGTATGTGACCATCGCCGCCCCCAGCCGGTCGTGAGTCGCCCGCTAGCCACCCGTTCAAGGTAGTTTCGACCCGTTCGCCCCTAGGTGCCCGGCGATGCCTTTTCTTTCATTTCTTGCTCTATTCGGCCACTACCCAGCCCTATTTGTCTCGCCTTTTAGGGTAAGTGTCTTCCCCAAAAACTACCTAGGACTTCGGGTATCGTAGGACATATTTAGGGTTCGGTTTAGGGGTTTATGTGGTTGTTTTGGGAGCTGAGATGAAGGATGGTATTTGGTTGTCGTGGGCTGATTTGGGGACTGATTTGGCGAAGAAATTTGTGAGGATTTGGAGGTTCGATGATGGTTGTGATGTGTGGAGCGATCGCGGTTAATTTGTGTAATTGATTGGAATTATTGTGGCTTGAATGGGCTGATTGGAATGTTTGTGATGGTTGTGCTTGTGGACTGATTTGGAATGTGTTTTGGACTGATTATAGTGTGGTGGTGTGCCGTATGTGTATGGCCGTGAGGTGTAGTGGCGTGGAAATGAGAATGTGCATTGAATTCGCGTGTTAAGTGTGTGAGTCGTGGGGTCTATTCGTGTGACAAGAATGTGAAATTGTGAAATGTGTGTGAAGTGTGTATATTTGGTTGTGCGACTGTTGGCCGTGTGTAAGTGTGGTTTGAGTGGAACGAGGGTACGGAAATGTAGGATTGATTGGAAAGGATCCGTCCTGAGGCGTATACGTTTACGAGGGACGATATCGTCCCTGACGAGGTGACGATACCCGGCCTGACGGGGTGTCGATGCTTGACAAGATCAGAAGACCGTTGGCCTGATGCGTTTTATGCGTGCACGGTAATTAAGGAAAGAGAGAGGTAGGATTCCGTCCCTGAGGCGTGTTCGTTTACGCGGGACGATGCCGTCCCTGACGAGGTGACAATGCCCGGCCCGATGGGGTGACGATGCCTGACGAGGTTTGAAGACCGTTGGCCTGATGCGTTTTACGCGAGTGCAGTAGTGGTGGAAGAGTTGAGAATGAGTGGGAATTGGCTTGAGGTGCGAGATTTGGGAAAGTGATGCGTGGTGTGGGTCAGTGTGCGAGTGTGTTTGTATCAATTGCTATGGTGCTTAATTATGGGGTAGAAACTGCTAGGCACGATATGGGACGTGCCCAAGTGGTTTCTGTCTTGTAATTAAGGCATGCGCGTGTCTGTGATTCCTTGCTGTGATGTGCTGGCTGTATTATGGTCTAATGTGCAGGAACGTGCATGATGGGTTCTAGGTAGG
The DNA here is from genome assembly GCA_024733475.1 of Syzygium grande. Taxonomy (NCBI): domain Eukaryota; kingdom Viridiplantae; phylum Streptophyta; class Magnoliopsida; order Myrtales; family Myrtaceae; genus Syzygium; species Syzygium grande. Next base: position 4,632,656 of record JAMXDD010000001.1, read on the forward strand.
TTCGTGTGTGATTGTTAGATTGATTGATCGTCGAGTGAAATATGTGTTTAGTATGGCGGTACGTGAGTGCCTACGTGAGGTTTGGGGTTGTACACTTATTGAGATTCATCTCATAGTTATATAATCCCCAATTTCAGACCCCCAGCCGTAAACCCGGGAAGTTCGCCTCTTCTTTTTGGAAGTTCGAGGAACCACTTTTGGTGCTCAATGGAACTTCAGGTGAGTGTCCGGAGGCTCAAGCCCGAAGAATTAGGAGCAAAACGGAAGGCGATCCTTAGGTTTTCCCTAGGGTATTTTAGGGGTTGTGTAAATCGGATTGACTCATAGGGAAGTTAAATTAACCAGATCCTGATCTTTTGTTATGACGGTGATTTCGGCTGCTAGTTTGATAATTATGTTTGTAATACAATGTTTATATATTTGGTGCAGTAATATTGTATGAAATGTTGTTGTTATTGTTTATCTGTTCTGTTGTTTTACCCTGTTGTCGTCATCTTTTAGTCCGAGGATTTTTATATCCGCTTCCGCATGTGGCTCTGATGTTTGGGTTGGGTTGGCGACGTTCTTGGGACGTCGCAATATTTCGACCGAAGCGGGATGTCGCGAGCTCGATGGAGTTCGGGGCGTGACATGTACTCTTTCTAAAGCCCCTTTCAATAAATCATAAAACTCAACGTTCTTGTAAATTCATCTTTATCTTTACTTTTTTGCATTTAAATTCCCATGCTTTAGTCATAGTTTCAAATACTTCATCGTCGTCGATTAAATTCCGACATGTATCTTAGTTACTGTTTTTAGATCATCGTCATCGGTTAAATTCCGATGTTATATCTTTATCATTTCACTTTATTGTCAATTAAATTCTGGCAAAGTGTTTTGTACTTCGTCGTCAATTAAGTTCCGACAAAGCATATCATATCTATTCCATATAATTCATTGAGACTCCCGTTCGGAATCGCCAAAGAATCCGTCTCCTCTTAATAAAGCCAAAGAACCAATTTAGTCTATTAGGACACTTTTCGATGAAACATCTTTTTTGCATGCTTGGTGGGCAAACTTGTGGTTCGATTTGAGGAAATTCAATGCTGAGAACAAGGAATCATCTAGAGCCTGACAATGCCGCGGGTAATTATCCCAATGGTAGTGACAGGTCTGCGCACTTCAGATCTTCAACCATTAACCGAAGGTAGAAGAATGCCAATGCAAGAATTTTCCTAACGTCTCACTGAAGATCAGTCAAGTGTTGGCCACTATGAAGAGATTAAGTGGAACGATTTAGCCAATTACATTATGAGTCACATATCATACGTGATCAAGCTAATTGTTCTCAATGCCATGAATGATGCTTTCTCGAGGCTAACATCGTTCAATCAACCACCACTATCAAATCCAGTGGTAACAAGGTATGTTCATATTCCCTCTTCATTTATTGATGCCAATCATATTGGTTAGAGTAACCAACTCCCTATAAGAATTATCCAAAGACTTGAATTTTCTTGTCACATTGGTAAGAATAATCAGGCTAATGTTGGTCAAAATAACCAAATTAGTGACAATAATTTGGAAACTCAAAATGGTCAACATGCCATAATTGCCGAATGTTAAAGATATAAGGCCAGTTTCACTCAATGTGTATATTCCTGTTAGGCCGAACATACCGATTAACGTTGAGAATCCGGCAAGACCGGCATCACCACCTAAAGGGAAAAATGATCAAACCAAATCCACAATTGAACCTAGCACAGTTTGTCGAATAAGTTCGACAACGTTTGGGGTTAGACATGGGTGTTATCATACCTGTTTGTAGGAAGTCACATCTTGAATGGATGGATAATCGGCCTTTTCCAAAAGGCTTTGAATCCTTGAATTTTCCTTTTTTACTAACGAAGATGAATGATTGATTATTGAACACATTGGTCAATTTGTAGCGCAACGAGGAGGAGTAGGGAAAAATGAGTTTTTAAGACTTAGGTTATTTCCTTGGTCTTTGTTGAAAGTTGCTTTTACGTGGTACATTGATTTACCAGCTAATTCGATGTGCAATTGGATAGAGATGGAGAGACAATTCCATTCTTAAGTATATAAAATGATTCTGAGGTATTGATTGTTGATTTGGCCACACTCTATCAATATAATAGTGAATTGCTTGATCAGTCTATTGCTAGATTAAAAAAGACTAGAAAGAAAGCCAAAACTTTGCTGATTTATTTCAATTGGCATTACAAGTGTGTAAGTATGAGCAATTACTTAAGGGCAGAGATAAATGGCCACATGAAGATTTTACACAAGACGTAACTTTTGTGAAAAAATGTGTTAGATGATGAATCTAATCAAGATAACATTTAGCAAAGAAAAATTGCATTTACCGATGACAAAAGGGCACATGATGACTCATGATTATCTAATATAAAAGAATCAAATGATTCATAAATCATTAATTTCTTTCAAATGGGGCACATGTTTACACAAAAATGATCCACTTTTGGTTATTATCAAAAAGTGATAAAATTAGCTAATGAGAGCAGAGTTTGGTTATTTATAAACAAAATTACTGATAACTTGAAGAAAATCAACAACTTACTAGTGAAGTCAACGACAACACAATGTGATGTTATCGACGACAGTCTTATAGTTTCTTGACAAAGTCATCGATATCGGCAGCGAGCAATCGACACGAAGATTACCGTTGGTTGGTTATGTCATTTTCGTTCACGAAGTAACTTCCAGTAACCACTAAAAGGGAGTTATTTTCTCTTTCAAATTTAGTCACCGCCATGTGTAACCACCATTTGTAATGGTTATAAATAGCCTCGGTGTACTCTTTGTAAAGCCCTTTCAATCAATCAAAGTACTCAATGTTCTTGCAAATTTATCTTTATCTTTATTTTTCTGCAATTTAGATTCCCGTACTCTAGACGTAGTTTCAGATACTTCATCGTCATCGATTAAAATCTGGCATGTATCTTAGTTGTTGTTTTCATATTATCGTCGTCGATTAAATTTCGATGTTGTATCTTTATTATCACACTTTGTCATCGATTAAATTTTGACAAATTGTTTTGTACTTTGTCATCGATTAGATTCCGACAAAGCATATATGTTCTATGTGATCTATCGAGACTCCCGTTTGGAATCGCCACGAAATCTATCTCCTCTTAATAGAACTGAAAGCCAATTTTCAGTGAAAAATATTTCGTCGATTGGGACACTTTTCAGCTCATCAAACTTCTTGTGCACACATAATTAAGATCTAACAAAGTTTGCATATATCTAATGGAAAGATACTTTACCCCGTGCCATGCTCCTCTCGGTGACTCGATATAGTTAAAATGTCAATAAAACATCATTCTCATAAACTGATGGCTAATATTTATTGGGGTACTGAATGGACTATGGTATGTAACGCCCCCACCTCGCGGTTATTAGTGCGACATCCCATTCGTTATTATCTTTGACTAAGCACAAGTGGAAGGAATTAATTCAGGATAATCACAATCAGATCAAACAATGTGGTTATGGCAAGCATCATGAGCAAACCTAGTATTAATATGTAACATCCTTATCTTACCCTCAGGGTTATTCATTTGACATTACCGGCTTGTCACCGTCCCGTTTCTTTCATCTGATTATTAAACACATGCGGAAACATGTAAACAAATTCCCAAACATCATAATAGCTCGAAAATCAGGGAAAGCACAATAGATAAAACACTCTACTGCCATTTTACTTGAACATATTTTACAAGCCCTTTTCTACAGGCCGTTCCACATACAAACCATATCACAAGCGAACCCCAAGGTTAATCCTAGCTCCTCTATGCCAACCTCCATCTTACGGACTTGAAAAGGAAAACAATGGGGGATAAGTCGTGAAGACTCAATGAGTAAATTCATTAATACTCGTGCAGAATAATGCCTTGCTATTGTACTAATGCATACAAATACTTTTTCCCCGCCTTATATCAATGACAAATCAATAGCAAAGACTTTGACCTTACCCTTGTTATGTTCATATGGAATATCCGATCACATAAATTCGGCTTATTAATAAACACACATACTGGCACACATAGAAGATTCATGTATCGTCATCCTGGCTCAACCAGGGCATCCCAACTCAACCGAGACATCTAGTTTTATGCTAGGCATCTTGGCTCAACCAAGGCATCTCGGCTCACCCGAGGCATCTTGGGGCTAGCTCACCCGAGGCATCCTAGCTCAACTAGGGCATCTCGGCACTAGTTTACCGAGGCATCCTAGCTCAACTAGGGCATCTCGACGCTAGTTTGCCGAGGCATTGCCGCCAATGCTATGTGACGACGGTCTTCTTCTTTTATTTAGTAATCACTTATCATGGGTCACACAAACCGGTTTATTATCTTGATTTCATTAGTCCATGCAATCAAGTCCAAAGGCATGCCGTGCTTGTGTAATCATGATCTCTAGAACATTCACCTAACATGTAGGTCGCGGTCGAGAGCACATGATTCGGTCCACCATGACAAGCGTCAGCTTGAAGCCAAACTTGGCATGGATTTACACATCCTAATGTAAACCCGCACCAAGCCGAACTCGTCTCGTGACACCACAAAATGAGTACGATAACATACGACACCTTCGTTTCATGAGTCATGCGTGCCTTTACTTATAATTATGAAGCAAAACAAGAAGCATTCATGCAAACATCGAGTATCACAGACACGGTCACTACTCGTGCCAAACTTGTAACTCCATGTCATATCCTCTTATAAATCAACAAGCATGAATGAGAACATCAAGCATGGTAACAAGCGATGTGTGCAACATCGAGACAAACAACAACACGCAAGTCTCAATAAAGGCTCGAGCGAGAACTCAAGCCAACAACGCATCATAACTTCCTATCCCAAGATTAGGGAATCCACTTATATGCCATGTTTCAACCATGCAACACACCGCCCTATCCAAGTGTTAGGAATTCGCTCACCTATAATCACCTATAATCATAAGAAAACGTCTAATGTTGGTCAGCGGCGACAAATGGTGAGAGAGAGAGAGAAGCGTTTGGCATGAGGGTGAGAGATGAGAGAGAGAGGCGTGAGAATGAGAGATGAGAGAGGAAGAGGAGATGTGTGCTGTGAGGAAAAGAGAAGGGTGCCTCTATTTACAGGTCCCTCTTCAACTTATTCACCAAGTTCTTGCTCCCCAAGTCTTGACCAACTTGATAATCAAGATTTGATCAATTTGCTCACCAAGCTTTGATCAACTTGCTCACCATGCTTTGACCAACTTGCTTACCAAGTTCTTCCTTTTTAGAACCCTCCTTCTTGACTCTCGGCTCCCTCTTTGTTTTCCCCTTTGTGTGACCTCCAATCAAAGCTTAGCATAGCTCATTTGAAAGCTCAGAATGAGCACATTAAATCACCATAAGATATTATATCAAGATTCCAATGTTCTCATATAGAAAATGATAAATCTTTAAAATCTGACAAAATCGGCAGTTTTTGCATTGTTCTAGAAATTGGGCTTAAAAACATAGTAAATTAACTCCGAAAATTTCCAAATTTGAATATGTCATAAAAAAGACCTTAAAAAACATTTTCTATGAAGAACACGAAATCTGAATATTTCTGTAAATGCAACATTTAATAACTCAAAAACAGACTAAAAATAATTCGTTGGAACAGAATTCTTGCTTCTCAAAGTAAGCTCTTTCCAAAATACAAATAATCTCCAAAAATTACCAAATTTATATATGTTATAGAGAAAGAAGTTCTCTACAAATTTTGTGAAGGAAGTTTGTTTAAAATTGGCCTAGAAAAGTTTGTAGAAAATCGAGAAAGTGTGAACATTACTGAAATACCCAATCTGGGCAGTTTTACATGGTCCGAAAATTAGGCTATTGTACTACTCATATCAACTCGAAAAATTCTGAAATTGAAGTATGTAAAACTTCAAGATGTTTGCAAAAACTTTGAAGAGGAAGTATCTGAAAATTCGGATCATAAAAGTCTTCACAAAGCTAACAAAACGAAAGGGGTACAGAGGATCCGAATATGGGTTTTCCAGAACAAGAGTAAAATTGGCTTCGATTGAAAAACCGCCAAACTTAAACCATAGCCATTTCTCAGAGACTGAAATTGAGGATATTACATGGTACGTGTAGAAGGTCCACATCATTATTTAAGATATCTCGTGAAAACCGTAACCTATGGAAATGAAAAACATGTTTCAACAAGTACCACGAAACTCAGGTTACATAAGTAAGCAGGAACTTTCGCACTCGTAGGCCGGCCTCCCACACCCATCAGGGCACATTGGTGGCGTCCCGCATTTGCACTCAAAGGCCGGCCTCCCGTACCCATCATGGCACATCGGCCATGATGGCCTCCTGCAGTGACAGTTGCATGGACAGAACCAACCGCAACTCCAATTATGATACAGAGGACAAACATACAGCCCGCCCATCCTATACACCGGTAGGTAACCCGGCACCGGTGGAGGGGGAATGGGTGGAGGACGTGGTCCTTGAGGGGATGGATCCGTTGTACCTGGATTCGGTTTTTGCACCCCTTTGTCTTGCCTTGGGGGGCATAATGTCAATGCCTAGAATGATCTCTCCTCCCTTGCAGCATATCTTCTGTCGGACCTCAGGATTGCAACGCACCACTGTGATCGTCACTGTGTCTTGTTTCTGGCTGAAGGTTCGAGAAAATATTGGCTAGGACTGTCTTGCCATGCTATCACCGAGACAGTCCACCCAAAATTTGACATGTGGCCTTTGGGACCCACCATAAGAAGTTTTTAAAAAATTTAGCTCCCCTCTCTCTCCACCTGGTTCTCCGTTTGGGTCTCCGTCCGAGAAAATATTGGCTAGGCCTCTCTCCTCTCCTCTCTCCTCTCTCTGGTCTTCTTCGTTCTTTCCGTCTCATCAGAAAGAAGACATTTCCTCTCTCCAGCAAAGCGAAGGCTTTCAAATTATTTTGAAACCGTGATTTCGCTCTCAAATTTCGCTCTCGACGACGTTCCTGGTTGCTCCAGCGCTCGCTCCGTCACATCACGTTGTTGCTGCTTTGGGTGCTCCTTGCTCCTTGCCGTCACCGACGAAGCAAAGGTTTGTGTCCCTCGTCATCATCAATACTCAGTGACCACAAAAAAAAAAAAAAAGGCCCCTGGCCCATCGCTCGACCCTAGCAATAATAATGTGGCTGAAGTTCTTTTACCGACATGTAGTAGAAGATCAGAGCTCCTGAATCCAGCACTTTTCACAGAGAAGTCGGACAGAATAGATACACTATTTCGAAACAGCAAAAGAACCTTGCCCCTATAGTGTCGCAGTCCAGGGAACGCGTAAAAATGACCATAGAATTTTGACATATCGGGCAATTATCGAAGCCCATTCTACCCTGCATTCTAATTGTATGTGGATCGGAGAGTTTACCATTCGTTGTCAAATTTGGTTTTTCAAGGCATTTAGCTTCTTATAGATGATTGGTAAAGGATCGTTTTTCATGACCATTGTTGCAAAGTAGCATCAACCTTTTACTACTTTAAACTAAGCAACGTGCCTTATTGCTCAATCTCAGCGTGAAATGTTTGCTGTTATTTGACTGGGCTAGCTTATAATGAATATGTTCCCTTTTGTTTCTTAGACTACGTTAGCCTAGTGAAGATGGGTAAGGTAGCCTTTTGTTTGAACATTCATTAGTAACCTGGATGCAAAAAAGGAAAAATGATCACAACCATTGTGGTGAAGAAGCATCGACCTTTTCATACTTTCTCCTATTTCTTTTCTCTTTGCCATGAACCTTTTCCTACTTTAATATAAGCAAATGTGCATCTTATTGCTCGATCTTAGTGTGAAATATCTATTGGTATTGAGCGAGGGCTAAGGTGTTATGATTACAAATTTCCTGCTTATGTCTTGTGATAGTTAGCGTGAACCATTCATCCAGAAATTCACTGAAAACCTAAACAAGGGTCTTGTGGTTGTAGTGGAACACTTTACTGATACACCGCAAACTCTATAATCTCTTCTGCAGGACTTGACGCATATATACAAGAATTCTTGTCCAACCATCACCATTTAACAACTTTCCGGCAATCTAGACTTGTCTCTTTTAGGAGCTATGTATCAATTGTGTACACTTATTGTAAATTGTGACAGGATAAACACACTGAAAATTCCCAATAACATCAATAGAAGCTTGCTTATTTTGCAATGAGTTTTTTTTTTTTTTGGTCATATATTTTGCAATGAGTTCAAAATGCTATTTCCTGGCACAGTTTTGAAGCTCAAATGGCTGAAGTGACTTCCAGGTGACTATGAAAAATGAGATTAACAAACTATTTGTGCAGCAATTCCTTACCAAAAAAAAAAAAACTATTTGTGCAGCAAACACTCCACGGACCTCTTTGTAAATAACTTTGTGACTATCAGGTTCAAGTTATGCTACTATACTGCTCATTTGCTAGCAAATTGTGCATATCCTTGACATTCCCAAGTCAACTAGCGATTTTAAATTATATGTGCAAAATAAATCAGGCTTTGGTGGGGCATTTGGCACATATGAAAGCATAAAATGTCAAACACAAGGAAGCATATTAAAAGTCTACTAGCCATTGCACCAAACCATCAAGTTATTTGCAGCCACCTTCCATTTCTGGATGCATCAACATCAAGATTGTTCCACTGAGGTAGGTGAGAAAATTGCTTATACCCTGTCGCGCGCATCTTACACAAAATTCACTATCCTCGGTTCTTCACAATATTCTTGAGCTTCTCATTTGCAGCCACAAGCTCTGCAGCTATGCCATGTCCATTAGCAGAATGTCCCGCGTTTGGAATCACCTGTTCATAGTGCAGCAATTTACTAAACAGGATAATGGACATGACATGCGGAATCAAAATCATGAAATCATGAGCAAGAATTCTTATCTGAAGTGGCCATCCACAGAACCTCACAAATGCAGAGAACTGACCTATCTCTAAAAGCCATTGGGAAAACCAATATTTTGGCAAATCCGTGACAACCATTAACATTAACCGTAAAGAAGTAAAGAAACACTAGAAGAATACTCTCAGCACGGAGGTCATATGCAACCTCAAAAATAGATTTTAAGCATAATCAATGGCAGGACATGCCTAAACAGCAGAAATCCTTGTGAACACCCGACAAATACACATGGCTCATTGAGGGATGCCATAACAAGTTCAAATTCAACCAACTTAGAATTAAATTTTTCCATCTTAAAAGTATTGGAAAAAGGGTAAAATAAATCAAGACTTCCAACATATTTCAGTGTTTGATTGGGCATGACAGACATGAATTTATCGTTTAAGCCCCAGAAAAAGGAAAACAAGAAACAAAAAAAGAAAAAACAACCTCATTAGTCTTAGACCGTAACAAAATGCTTCCATGGGATCTATGGCTACTCCAACATCTATAAACGATAAACCATTAACAATAAACATTAGAATTCGCAACAAATTTCAGCCAAGCGACCTCAACCAGGTTCTATGACTTCAAGGTCTCACTGATATACGTTTGTCAAATGCCTTTTTATTTCAATTACCATATTCGCACGCACTCTCTATGTTCAAGTTCTCATTATTCCATGCTGGACACTAGCAACTAACAATTGAGTATGTAACTCCAAATGAATAGGCACAAACCACAATGATTACCAAGCTATGCAACACCAAGGACATAGTAATAGTCATTGGAATGTATTGAAAACAAACACATCAAGAAACAATGACTCGTGTGCGCTAGGGTCGAGCGAGGGACTTGAGAATTGAGCATCTAAAAACTCCAAGACAGCAACAAAAGCGTAAGGAAACCCAACGAATTCAGAAGACGTAGCTCAACACAAACCATCAACCCCACAAAGCCAAAACCAAACACACAAGAAAAACCCAAACAAAAGAAATAACGTCACGATCTTGCACGTTTTGCTTGGGCACCTGGTTGGTGTACCGAGCGATGCAATGAGGGACGGTGAAAGGCACATCTTGCTGAGCAAAGCCCACTTTGATGTTCGCAGTGTTAGAATAATTAAATAATAAACCACGCCTTCATCTAACAGCTTAAGCTTTTAAGACAATTAGCAGTGGTCCCACAAAATCTCATATGGTATCAGAGCTAGAGGTCCTGAGTTCAAATTTTTTCAGGCCCCATTTGCCTCCTCAATTAAATATGTCCATGCTTAGTACTAAGCAAAAAGACCAGACTAAGCGTGAGGGGAAGTGTTAGAATAATTAATCATTAAACCATGCTTTCATTTAATAGCTTAAGCTTTTAGAACAATTAGCAGTGGTCCCATAAAATCTCACACGCAAAACCTATGAAAGCCAAGGGAACGAGTCACATTCAAGCTAGGGTCCAGAGAGGGGCTAGGGATTTTTTTTTGGCACTGAGTATTGATGATGATGAGGGACAAAAACCTTTGCTTCATTGGCGACGGCGGGGAGCAAGAAGAAGACCGAAGCAGCAACAATGCGATGCGATGGAGCAACTAGGAACGATGACAAGAGAGAAATTTGAGAGCGAAATCATGATTTCAAAATAATTTAAAAGCCTTCGCTTTGCTGGAGAGAGGAAATGTTTTCTTTCTAATGAGACGGAAAGAACGAAGAAGACGAGAGAGAGGAGATAGGAGAGGAGAGAGGCCTAGCCAATATTTTCTCAAACGGAGACCCAAACGGAGAAACAGACGGAGAGAGAGGGGGAGCCGAATTTTTGAAAATTTCCGATGGTGGATTCCAAAGGCCACGTGTCAAATTTTGAGTGGACTGTCTTAGCGATGACATGGCAAGACGGTCCTAGCAAATATTTTCTGTGAAGGTTCGGTCTTTTACTTCTGCATTCACAAAGTTGTAATAACTCCACGCATCACGCGCGAACAGTTAGTGTTATTCGTCGTATATAGTTAGTGAGATGTACTACACAATATAACTGATGCATGCACTTTTGAGAGAAAGGAGAGGAATGGAAAAGAAGTGAGTCTTAGACCAGCGGAACTAGAAATCATTTTGAACATGACACATTCGCTAACATTGTTTGAATTTCATCTTCTCATAATCACTAAAAGAGTAAAGATCATCAGCATCAGTTTCATCGATACGATAATGGTTAACTAAGGTAAAGGCGAGGGACTCACGTGGGATTGTTGGAGAAAGGATTTGATTTGATCCTTTGACTCCACTAATTGATTCAGACAATCGGAACAATCGGCATTAAGGAATATTGATGGAATATTCAGAAGATTAAATAGGAAAATGATATCATGTTTATTTATTTCCTGATTGCTTATTGTACTATAAATACAGCCATGTACATGTACAAATACATATTGAGAAATACAAATTTCACATTCCTCCTCTTCAATTTCTATCATGGTATCAAAGTAGTCCTTCCTGGTCTAACTTCCGCTACCTTAGAATTGCCTCCAGTTGGTTTTTGACTTGTTGTTGCGATCCCAATTCTGCAAAACAAATCGGGGTAGGAATCCAAATTTTTTTTCATATCATACCGAATACCAACAATTCTTCAATGGAGGAAACCCCTAACTCGACTCAACATCAAGATTCAGATCTGGTTGATCCGAATGAAGAGGAGCGGTCTTCTGCGCAGCACTCTGCCGGATCTGCTCCTGCTCCTACTCCTGTTCAAACTGCTCCTATTCAATCTGCTCCTGTTCCAGTTCAGATTCCTAATCCAACCTTAGTGGCCTCTAGTTCATTGGTATCCTATTCAAGGGCAATGGGCCATCGGGCCAAGTCAGACAAGGGCACAACATGGTCCACTTGGAGAGGATGGCATTCCAGACCATGGAACTCCCCTTCCACAGGAGACCAATTCGAATGGAGGACCGGGTTGGATAGCCCCGAATCACGGACTATATTTTTGGATAAGCTTTCCAAAGGATTTTGATTTATCAAAAGGCATTTCATGTAATGCTACCACTAGCAATAAAAATTTTCTTTCTCATCAGCGTTTGGGTCATAGTGCTCAATTTCCTTATCCAAATTGTACAATATGCCCTTTAGCAAAGCAATCACGAGCGCCGTTTCCAAAAAGCACATCTCGAGCTACTAGTATTTTTTTCTCTAATTCATGTAGACATCTGGGGTACCTATCACACTCCATATCATGATGGGTCTCGGTATTTTCTAACAATTGTCGATGATTATACTCACGTTACTTGGGTGTTCCTCATGCAATCCAAGAGCCAAACCTTTTCCAATCTGTCAAATTTCTTTTCCTTGATCAAGAATCAATTCCATAAATCCATTCAAAGAATTCGCACAGACAATGGGCATGAAGTTTTCACTACAGAGTGCAAATCTTTTCTTGCTTCTCATGGGATACTTCATGAAAGCTCTTGCACATACACTCCCCAACAAAATGGGATTGTAGAACGTAAACATCGCTATCTCTTAGAAGTAGCTCGAGCACTTAAATACCAAGCCTCCATTCCTGAAACCTTTTGGGGAGATTGTGTGGTTACAACGGCCTATTTGATCAATCGCATGCCAACTCAAATTCTTGAAGGACGAACTCCTTTTGAGATGCTCTTTGGGAAACAACCAGAGATTGGACATCTAAGAGTATTTGGCTGTTTATGTTATGTGACGATTGTGGGCCCTCGGGACAAAATGGATCCTCGCGCACTCCGATGTGTTTTCATGGGATATCCTCCTCTACAGAAAGGATACAGGGTTATGGAGATATCTACAGGTCACTTCTTTGTTAGCCGAGATGTTGTTTTCCATGAAGATATATTTCCGTTTGAGGATTTGACATCTTCATCTCATATGTTTATATCGGAGCCAAATCATCATCAATTCTTATCAAAAGAAGATTTATCTGCAACCCCACAATACATCTTCGTTCCACCGATTCAGATGTCAACAATTCCCGAATCATCAAATCGAGCAGTCGATTCCCCAGTAGCTTTACATGAGGAGGACACTTCATCTGCTCCGCTTGCACAGCCACATATTGAATCTTCTTTATCACCCCTAGAACGATCAATTGCCGAGCAACCCCGATGCTCGAGAGCAACCCCGATGCTCGAGACGTTCTATTCGTCCACCTACATGGACTAAAGACTATATATGCCCCACATTGGAGTCTCAAGGTACACATTATCCTGTTTCTTCATACGTCTCTTTTAGTCGACTGTCACCATAGCACATGTGCTGTATTAGTCGCACATCTGAAGAGTAGGAACCAACTTCTTATGAAGAAGCGGCACGTGACCTACGCTGGCAATAGGCTATGAAGGTCGAACTAGATGCCCTTATTAAAAATCATACTTGGGACATAGTTCCATTGCCTTCGCATAGGAAATCAATTGGCTGCAAATGGGTATATAAAATCAAATACAAGGTAGATGGTTCAGTTGAACGCTACAAGGCTTGACTAGTTGCGAAAGGATTCACACAACGGGAAGGTTTTGACTATCATGAAACATTTTCCCCCATTGCCAAAGAGGTGACTGTGTGTTCTTTTCTATCCATTGCTGCATTTCGTAATTGGTAGTTGCATCAAATGGATGTTCATAATGCTTTCCTTCATGGTGATCTAAACTAAGAAATCTACATGGAACTTCCACAGGGTTCACGACGACATGGGGAGTCTCGAGTATGTCTTCTTCGTAAATCCCTATATGGACTTAAGCAGGCTTCTCGACAGTACTATGCAAAATTCACCAATGCACTCATGCATGCGGGCTTTAAGCACTCCAAGCATGACTATGCTTTATTCACATGGACCAAAGGTGCTTCATCAATTTATTTGTTAATATATGTTGATGACATACTTATTATGAGAAATGATGATTCTGCCATTAGAAAATTCAAGGATTATTTGCATTCTACTTTTCATATCAAAGATTTGGGACCTCCCAAATATTTCCTTCATATTGAGATAGCTCAATCGGACAAAGGAATATCACTCAATCAGCGGAAATTCATTTTGGAAATCATATCAGAAGCAGGATTATCAGGATGTAGGCCAGCTGTTACTCCTATTGAACAGAATGTTAAGCTTACGACGCTTGAATATGATATGAGTTTATCATCGTCTAATGAGGATCCATTGCTTAAAGACCCATCAGGATATCAGCGACTTATGGGAAAATTAATATATCTCTCCATGACTAGACCTGATATATGTTATGTAGTGCAAATACTCAGCCAATTCATGCATAGTCCGAAGCAGTCCCATATGACAACAGCATTGAAGGTTGTAAAGTATTTGAAGGGGATTCCCAGTACTTGGAATTCTCTTATCGCGTGATTGCAACATGAAGATGATAGCTTATTGTGATACGGATTACGCTACTTGCCCGATGACCAAAAGATCTATCACAGGCTTTTGCATTGAATTGGGAAGATCCTTGATTTCATGGAAGACAAAGAAGCAATCAACTGTCTCATTATCATCAGCCGAATCTGAATATCGAGCTATGGGAAATATTGTTTGCGAAATAGTTTGGATACGGGGTTTGCTTGCAGACCTTGGGTACAAATTGATGAAGCAAGCAAACTATTTTGTGACAATGATGCTGCACTTAAACTAGTAGCAAATCCAATCTTTCATGAAAGGACAAAACATATAGAAGTTGATTGCCACTTCACTCGTGAAAAAATTCAAGAAGGAACTATCATAACTCGAGGAATTGGAACTGCGGAACAACCTGCAGATATTTTCACTAAGCCGTTATGCCAAAGACAACATGCGTATCTGTTGAGCAAGCTTGGCGTCTTCAACGTATATAAGCCGCCAGCTTGAGGGGGAGTGTTGGAGAAAGGATTTGATTTGATCCTTTGACTCCACTAATTGATTCCGACAATCGGCACAATCGGCATTAAGGAATATTGATGGAATATTCAGAAGATTAAATAGGAAAATGATATCATGTTTATTTATTTCCTAATTGCTTATTGTACTATAAATACAGCCATGTACATGTACAAATACATATTGAGAACTACAAATTTCACATTCCTCCTCTTCAATTTCTATCAGGGATCTCACACAGAATTTTCTAGATCTTCTTGTAACAGCGATCACACTGATGAAGATCCACTTTGATCACCATTATCGTGACCTATCATATTCCCAGGAAACACAACAAAATTAGCCAAATTCATAACAAGTCACAGTCATAAGCTACTAATGAGAGAGAGGCAAGCTAAAGTGGAGGCGGATGTTGCACCTACTCTGCCATCTTTCTTGAACCAACGAGATGAATTGCCTTATGAACCAGTTCACCTCCTCTAAATAGTGAAACGTGAAGATTCCTTCGTTTGTTCAATAGAGGATACAGACTAAGAACTTAAAGGTTCATAGTATTATTTCAAGTCATTTTGATGTTTCATATTAGAAAAAGCTTGCGCTGAACTCATGACGTCCATGGTATAACATCACCTACGTTGGAGGCATGCACACGGCGGCCTTGATGCTTTATTAAAAAACATATTGCACCTTCTTTACCTTCCATTATTAGTAGAATTTCAACAAATCACATTCCATACTACTAAAGAAAGATGTTTTGGTCCTTAAGCTATCGTTTTCCCCACGTGATTTCGGTCCTTTGATTATTGTTTTTGCATTTAATTTGGTTTCGACAATTAATTGTCAATGTGCTTTGATTTCAAGAGTATCCATTGGTGACTATGCTGGGTTGAAATTGTGTCGTTTATACGCCCTAATGCCTCACTCACTACATGGAACTCAAATTGGATGGACTGATCATCAAGCATGTTGCCAAAATAAGCGATTGAGCACAATAAATTTAATTCCGGGCACCAAATATCTAAAAAAAAATATTATGTGAGTACGCTTTCTCAAACATGTTGCAAGGGAAGGGAGATAATACATTTGACTAGTCCATCAAACATTATACATGCAAACAAATATTTTAAGAAAATAATAAACAAAGTTATCTGACTACACTTTCTCAAAAGTCGAACATCCGATCGTAGTCGATAGGAATTTATTAACCAGGTAGCTCATTGTACTAAGCACATCTATTAAGAATTTCCTAGCCGTACCAACTCTGGAGAGTATTTTATGGGCCATCTATAATAACATCTTGTCGATCAACTCTACAATCCAATATGGCTCACCGGTACTAGTGCGACCTCACTATGTCCTTCCTTGTATAATTCATTAACAACTACAAGTAGAAATCCATGTTTTTGCCGGTCGGCACATCTTTGATCATCTTACTAATTTTCGTTTCAATTAAAGTTCTCAACTGTCTGATTTTGACAATAGCATCAAACATGTAGCTTAGCACAGACACCCAGGTCTTCCTTGAATAGTAGACCATAAGTATTAGCATAAATTTGTCATTTTTCCTCGATGGAAACTGTCATAGCTTGCAAACATCCAAGTATATCAACTCTGCAATTTCCGTGGTTTCTCTAATAGCCGCATTGAAGTACACTTTTCCTCATTTGCTTGAGTTATAAAACCTACATACATTCAATTTCTTAGCCACATAAAATTACAAATGATGGCTTTCACTTAAAGCCTTTAGGCTTCTTCGCTATTGTATCCTAAATGCATATATCGAAATACAGATTGTTGAGTAGATGCATCCAGTGTCTCCATCAAGAAATTCGTCACTGTCTCCCCTTGAAGCTCATATTGTTCACTGTGCTTGATTCCACTCATTGTCACCGAGGCACTTCAAATGACCATTAGAATTCCACCTTCTAGAATAGAACCAACATCTAGATTTTAAGAAATCAGGTTCTTCTTCAACCACAAAACCTGCCTCAATCTAGTCAATATTCTCACAAGTGTCATGCATTCTGATTCTTATCATCGCCAACAATCACATCATCTCACTCACTTTGTTCTCCAACGGCACTTTACCACTACTCATGCATTGATAGGTTGTAAACAAGTTCTTGTTTAATGTACCCTGAAACAAGCAACCAAAATCCATAATCTATTTGCCAAACGAGGAATCCTTTATTATAAATAAGGCATAATCGGCACTATCCTAGTAATTATTAGCTATTGCGGCAATATTATCAGTAGACTCAACTTTAATTTCTTTACCTTTATTGTTCTAGTGCTTAAGGCAATCCCTTTTAATATGCTCCCTTATGCCACAATTCCAACAAATAATAACACCTATCATAGACTAATACATCTATTCAGGCTCACTCTACTCTTATTAATACAATTATTAATTCTTCCTTTACCTTCATCTATTAAACCCGCAAACATAATTTCACCAAATTCTCTCTTATGGATGTCCTCATTCAGAATCAAATCACACCTCATGAAACGTCAAGCATCTAGATGCAAAGTAATTACCAATAGTAGTAAAAATAGTATTCTAACTATCAAACACATACCTTATCATCAAAATCATTTTCAACTGGACTCAAGATGACTAATGACAACATTGAATTCATTGATATGTTCAGCATCCATCATACATCCACTCATGTTTAAGTGAAACTAACATCATATCAAGTAGACCTTGTTAATGATATAGGGCTTCTCATACTTTGTTCGACCGGGCATTCATCAATCCCGCAATGGTCTTCTCTTTCACAATATTGGCAATCATATTTTTTACTAAGATGTAATCAAATAATAGGCTAATCAAGATACATGATTTGACATAGAATTGAACTTAAGAAAGTGCAATCATAGTGGATTTCATCTTTGACAAAGTTATCAAAAGGCATAAGAATATCATTATTTTAATTTCAAAAGTTCATACCAATGTAATAGTGGCCTCCATGGATTTATATATAATTAGAGATTGTTGATATTGTTGCGGAAGCAAGTGATCAAATAATAAAATAGACATAACAAGAAATAAATCGAACATTAGATTTGCGTGGTTTAGTTGAGGTGACATACGTCCATGGAGAGAGTAGCAAATAATTTCATTATAGATTAAGCAATACAATGGAGATCATAATCATACTCGAGTCACTCAAACACTCTTAGTGTCTCAATTACACTCAATAACTCACATAATATTTATTCTCATAATTTCTCACAAAATAATCTTTCAATCTTATGAAAGAATTATACACAAATTCTTACCACGAGAATTTCCCTGTTAAAATGCAAATGCTGTAAAATTTTCGAAGAAATCAATTGTCTCGTAGAGAGTTGATCTCATGACAAAAGAATTCTTCAAGTTGGGTACAATGTCAATAAAAACTCACAATAAGAGCTCCTTTGCAATTTTTAGCACACCAAGCACTCGCACAAAACCGTCGCTTCAAGGCTTATCACCAGAATCCCATGATTGGTACATACACACCACGGCTTATGGAAGAAGCCCAAGATTGGAATATGTGAGAAGTCCACGCCAAGTGGAATTAGGAAACAAAATCCAAATTTCCTTTTCCTTTAATTTTCCTTAGCCGATTTCCACTTCTCAAGTGAATATTTCGTGTCCACAAGTTACCAAAATTGAAATCCTACACTTGCTCGTTGCGCATCTAAAAAGTCAACTTAGTGCTTTACTATTATTCATCTCGGTCGGGTTTTGTTCACGGACTCAAACTCAAGACACATTCAATAGATATATCCTATTACGAACATATATAAGAAGAGGGCCTTCCCTATAATTCTTGGCTTGGTTTATTTGAAGAAGAAATAAAAGTTAGTTGCGACCGCCTATAACCATTATTGGCTTAGTTTATCTGAAGAAGGAATAAAAGTTGGTTCCAAACAATTATACCACCTATTCTTGGCTTGGTTAGTTGGAAGAAGGAATGAAACTTTGTTCCAACCACCTATACCGATATTCCTGAGGAAAATTGTTCAAAATATCCTAAATTTATTGCACTTTTATCAATTCAATTTTAAACTTTTTAATTTTACTAAGGGTTAATATCACAAAAACCCTAAACTGGTACACTTGTGACAATTTTACCTCGAACTATTTTTTGACCATAAAAACCCCAAATTTGGTACACTTGTGACAATTTTACCCCGAACTATTTTTTGACTAACAAAAATCCCAAATTGGTACACTTGTGACAATTTACCCCGAACTATTTTTTTTTTACCACAAAAACCCTAAACTGGTATACATGTGACAATTTTACCCGAACTAATTTTTAATATTATTTTTTTTATTTTTCAAATTTTTTATTAATTTTTTATTTTTTCTTTACTTTTTTTTTTTTTCTTTTCTCTTTAACCTCCGACCGGCCGAGTTTGGCCCACGACCAGAGGCTGGCGAGGGCTCGACCCCACGGGCGTTGGCAAGGTCGGCCGGCCTCGCCTGCACGAGGTCGACCCCACTAGATCTGGCGAGGGGCCCTGACCGGTTGCTGGCAAGGCACGACCTCACGGCTTGGCAAGGTCGGCTAAGCGGTGCGAGGCTCGACCGCCGTTGACCGGTCGAGCCTTACCCGGGCCGCGGGTACGACTGGTCGGCCGACTGGCCTTTGGTGGTCGGTCGCCGGTTCGACCCGGTCGAGGTTAAAGAGAAAAGAAAAAACGTAAAACAAAAAATTAAAAATTAATAAAAAATTCGAAAAAAAAAAATAATATTAAAAATTAGTTTGGGGCAAAATTGTCACATGTATACTGAGTTTGGGGTTTTGGTGGTCAAAAACTAGTTCGGGGTAAAATTGTCATAAGTGTACCAATTTGGGGTTTTGGTGGTAAAAAAATAGTTCGGGGTAAAATTGTCACAAGTGTACAGTTTGGGGTTTTTATGGTCAAAAAAATAGTTTGGGGTAAAATTGTCACAAGTGTACTGGGTTTAGGGTTTTTCGTGGTATGAGCCCTTTTACTAATTGAGTCATAAATCTTTTTACGTTTTGCTAATTGAGTTCATCTAGCCAATTTTGGTTGGAAATTGCTAATATGGATGCCGGCCGTTTTATGTAGCACAGTCAATGCTAACATGGAGAACTTTTAATAATATTTTGTTAAATTTTTTCTTTTCTTCTCTTTCTTTGTTTTCCTCCCTTCTTCTTCCTCTAGTCGGCCATTAGGCTTGGGTGATGGCCATTGATTGGCCAAAGGAAACAACCGGCGAGGGCAACCCTCACCTGGATCTGGTGAGGGGCGACCTTGTTGACCTCAGACGAGGGCAACCTCGCTAGTGGTTGCCTTTGGCCAGTCATCAGCCATCGCTAGGCCCAGTGACTGGCTAGAGGAAGAAGAAGGGAGGAAAAAACAAAAAAAGAAAGAAAAGAAAAGTGTAAATAAATAAATAAATCGAAAAAATTAAAATATTATTAAAAAATTATCCACGTTAGCGTCGATCATTCTACACAGGACAGTTGGCATCCACATCAGTATTTCTGGCCAAAATTGATTGGATAGACCCAATTGGCAAAATGTAAAAATGTTTAGGTCTCAATTGGCAAAATTAAATGGTTAAATTAGCAAAGGTGCAATAAGTTTATAACTTTTTTGCCAATTTTCCCAATTATCTCATCTTCATTTGCAAGTTATTTTGCATGTGTGGCCAAATTGGTGGGCTCCAAAATTGCTCCTCTAACATATAAATACATGCACAAACACAAGCTTTTTCTTCGATTAGCCTTTAAAAAAATAGAGGTGCAGTTTAGCTGTGCTCCTTCATTTGCTCCCGTTAAAGGCCACAAAGGCATACATAAAAGGCAGATGAGAGGAAGCAAAGTGCTCAATGAACGGTGAGTTTCCAAGGAAAATGTGATTATAATTCTCACATCAAACTATGCAAACAAGTTGGATGACAAAATGGGGCAGAATGTAAAAAGTCTAACCAATCAAAAGAACAAATATACACACGCATATAAATGGAATCACAAATGAAGTCCTCATTCTCTCACGGGGATTAAACCTCTCTAATTTTCGAGAATTTAGGGCAAGTATGTTGATGTTGATTGTGACAGATAAAATAAACCTTAGAAATAAATACCTTTAGATGTGTGGATTTCGGAATGACATGCTTGATTAAGTTGAAAGTGTGGTTCTATTAGAGTATTTAAATGTTATCCACACCTTTTTTTTTACGGCTTAAATTTTTAGAGCAGTTGATAGTGGTCGTACAAAATTATACATGGTATTAGAATAAGAGATTATGAATTTAGATATTTCTAGATCCTTATTTACCTATCTTATTATATATTTTTCATGCTTTAATTTGAAGTTAAAGTCCAACTTATGCATGAAGGGGAGTTGTAGGCACTTGGTTTGATCAACCCCGTTCGTTGGCTAGCCTTCTTTGACTTAGGCTGACTGCTTTGCTTTGCAAGTCTACTTCGATGTTCTTTTTTTTTTTTTTTCCTAATGGCATTAGTTGCCTACCAGCTTTCAACAATGTGAAGCCCAAACCCACGGGTGTAGGCCTGAACCCGCGGGTCTAGGCCCGAACTTGTGATCATGTTTTAAAACTTGTTTCTTCTCTTGTCTTCACGGCCCGAGCCCAAGTTATGAGGCAAGAGATTAGGCCCGGCCCGGATATCTCCTACCACCCTATGCCTATATGTTATAGGCAAGGTTTAACACATCATGGCTTTGATGACACAATCACTGAAATTGTTGCAGATAATTAGGAGATTCATCATCTCTAACATGAAAGATAATTCCAACCTTTAATGGTTCGGAGTCTTTTGGATCCCTAGAATGACGAACTGACGTGGCGTACTAGACTCTGCTTCATAATCAAGTGCATTCAATTGTAATATGCACATTAGCTATAAAAAAAAGTGTGGGTTTCACATGCCATGAAGAATTTGAGACGGAGACGGTTATTTGTCTAGTCATCGATACACCCCATGACGGGCCTAGGCAGGCTTGAGCCTGTCCATTTGGGCCCAAACAGTTGCATTGTTGCACCCAAGCCCGAACTTGCTGGCCTAGTTAAGAGCATAGGCCCACCACATGGTCCACTTTCTTGTCACAAAAATAAGATAATAAAGATGCGCTTTATTTCGCGAAAAATGAATAATTTGAATAACGTTTTTTTAAAACGATGATCTTGTATCGACTTTATAAAATGAATGAATGAAAAATACTTTCATCGTCTGCGAAAATATTTATATATAAATTATTGTTGACAATGCAAACTTTTTTCGTTGACAAATTATTTTAAGAGATACCAATAATCATTTTTAGAAAAATATTTTTGAAATCATTCTATTTTTGCAAAACAAACGGAGTCTATGTTTCAAATCCAAAGGTGGATTAAGAATGATGACACCCAATAGCAACTACTATTCTTTTATTTTTGCACGAGTCGTGTTTCCATTAGCGATTCAAATCTATTGGTGCATTAATATTAATCAGAGCGGAAGAATCCATCTGTCATGTTCAATGTGTGCATCTGCTCAAGGGCCCAAGCACTAAATGATGCCCTAGATGGCCTCGTCTCGTACATGTCATGGCATGTCATATTTGCTTATGTATTTTCACTTGTATGACTTTTTTCTCGGTGGGAAATCCAACGGAAGGACATGATTCAAAGTGAAACTAGCACGTTTATTTCATAGAAAATAAATAATTTATAAAATATTTTCTCAAAAAGCGATTACTTGTACCGCCTACAAAAACAAATGAATATTTAAACACAAATTATTATGGATAAGAAGAATATCTTTAATTTACCAATTATTTCAAACGATTATTTTTTAAGCGAATGTTTTCCAATTGGTGATATTGTTATCTGTCTAGGCCTCTCCGTCCTACTCATGTGTGATGAATGGTTCTTATGGATTCCGAAGTATAAAAGGACAAAAACAGAAAACTATTGGTAAATAAGCTATTTCGGCCAAAATGCCCCATAACCAAATATTATGGGTATCAAATCAATGGAAAAATGACAAAAATGAATCATAAACTTTAGCTTAATGTGCAATATTATTTATGGACTTTTAATTTATTCAATATTATCGCTAAATTATTGATAAATGTTTGAGGTGATCATTCATTTTGCCAAAATGATAAATTAGACGTTATTTGATGACCTTGATTATTATATGGTTAATTGAATGTTTAAAATGATGAGTTAACATGTTTATCTATGTATGCATTTACTAAAAAAAAGGAAAAATAAATTTAGGGCATTAACATATCTATTGTTATTTGGTTACATTGATTTTTATATCCTAATTTGAGATTTAATATATTATATGGATAATCCACGCACCATTTTTTTTTTTTTTTTGGTCTACCGTTTAAACTTAATAGATTGGAAGCCACATTAGCACATTTCGTTAATTTTAATTAACCAAAAGATGATATTGAACATTTTTATATAATTTAAGGACTAGATTGATCACTTATCAATGGTTCGAGAGACCACATTAAATAAATTAAAAGTTTAGGGATG